>CAHIKZ030001635.1:2757500-2837500 GCA_903632075.3 Acanthosepion pharaonis | reverse complement strand
CCATAGAAATAACGTATAAACTGAAAATATGTTAGAATGTACACACACACACGCGCACACACATACACACACACACACACACACACACACACACATATATATATATATATATGTATATATATATATATGTGTGGTTATATTTATTTTTTACTTATTTTTTTGCGTCCTTATAATTTTCTTCCTTTTCTGGACATAAATTATGTAAAAACAATATTAATGGTACGAATTAATATCAACTAGGAACACGGACACTGTGTACTGACCGTGTTTGAAAAATAAAACATTCTGATAACGCTAGATTCGCACATAAAACAATCCATACATTCAAATAAAAGTAAAAATAAAATAATCCTTGATAATGGCTAAAAGTATAGCCGAAAGTGCTTGGACATACAAAATATTTGGACAAGATATAAAAACTATGAAAATATATAAAGTATTACTAGATATTACCCTAATTTAAGACAATCAGATTTTTTTTAAAAAAAATACTCAATAGATAACGAGAGATATCTTTTATAGAAATCCATAATATAAATTACATAAAAATACATCGAATATATATATATATATATATATATATATATATATATATATATATATATATATATATATTTAAAATAAAATAAGATAATTTAAGTTTATGTATTTTACGGATTATTTGGTTTTTGTGTAAATTGCTATACTTATTTCATGAGATTTTTTACACACTTATATTTTTAGTAACCAAATTACATATAGTTTTAATGATTTTAACTGGTTCTGAAGATAGTCATTTTCTTAACATATAGAATAATACGGATTTGAAATATAGAGTCTGCAACTAGCGTACATTTTGTAGTATAATCATATGATATCTAGTAAAAATTCAATAGATTTCACGAACCCTCTCATCCTGGTTAACTATATTACAGAAAAACTCTGGAGTCGGTCAATAGATAAGTTTACAATATTTTTACGGATTATTATATATATATATATATATATATATATATATATATATATATATATATATATTATTATTATTATTATTATTATTATTAACTTATTAATGCCAAAATCCGTAACTCAGTGTCTCATTTAAGAAAAAATCATCAGGCGGAATATTTTATTTAAGTCCCAATTTTATTTTCTATTTTAAGCTTTTTTTTTACTTTAGCTTTTATTCTTATTTTATATATATATATATATATATATATATATATATATATATATAAAATAAAACAGACCATTAAAGTGGTCTGTTTTTATTAAATTATTTGCTCTGGATTTACATTGAGCTCTCTGGATTTTATCCTCCTTAGGTTTACCCATACGGATTACCTAGTTTTTCATAAACTATATATATATATATATATATATATATATATATATATATATATATATATATATATATATATATATGGTTGTGCAGTCTGAATGTCGATGTTAGACCAGCCGCGAAAACATTAAGATTGAAGAAGTGACACAGTGCAAAACAAGAACAAAGATTTTAGATAAAATTTATTATTGACAAAAATCTGTAATAGAAGAATCCATACGTTTAATATGCTCTGAGTTGGCCTTAGATGTGTCGACATGACCGGAGCAACGTGAGTGGTGCTGAATATTGATAGGAAATTGGTGTATTGTGTTGGTACTACCTCGCAGTCGTATACTAGGTTGGACGGTTTTTGGAAACCTAACTTGGGTGATGTCGAAATACGATAGTCAGTCAATGAAGGTCAATAGATAGTCGGCGTGTTTAGCTGGTAATGTTAAATAATCTTAGCCGATCTGCGAAATGATTGGCAGCAGGGAGTGAAAACTCAATCGCCAAGTGAATTGGTTGCAGAAGTGGTCGGCAGGAGTCAGTTGGTCGCTGCGTTCGGTGATAATTACAGGAATGCTTGTAGCCGCTGATGATGGCTAGTCTACACTGGTGATCTCCAATGGTAGCTGCTGATGGTCTCTGATCCGGATACTACCAAATCATCCTCTCAATCATGTCGCTACGATAATATATATATATATATATATATATATATATATATATATATATATATATATATATATATATATGCACACGTACTTCGCCAAAGAAATGACATTTTTCTTCTGTTAGTAATGTCTTATTTGGGTCATGTTCATGTTCCAAATTGATATCTAGCAGTTATCTATACGGAGTTATTAGCAGCAGATTCCTCAAAATTCGACCATCATTTTCAGTATCCCTGCAAGCGCCAATAGAACCGTGATCTAATTCTGTTATTATAATTATATTATATAATAAGATTTGTTTTTATATACCGGTATCGTTATTGAAGAATTGTTAATTCAAAACTTATACAGTTATTATCATCTACACAAATATAGAAGAAATGAACGACTGATTGTAAGCATTGTCTCGATGTAAAGATTCATTCTTCCACATGTAAAAATCCAATTATCAAATTTAACGTCAGCGTTACTTAATAATGCAACTATGGATGGAAAGAAAAAAACAGCGCAGCCAGGAAGAATAAAATAGACAAGGAAGTATCTGTAAAATAAAGCAGTGCAAAATTAATGAAGTCACACTTGATAAGACAATAATTATGAAGTGGAAGTCAAATAGGTGCATAGAAAATAATAAAAGGAAGATAATAGGGAAAGGAAAAGCCGAGGTAATATATGTCAAGGCTGACAATAGCGGCATCAGTATATATATATATATATATATATATATATATATATATATATAAAGAATAATCACACATAGAATTAATCAGAAGTATTAATGCGATTATTGGCGACATCCATCGCTAGAAAATATAATATATGCATTAAAATCCTGTTCATCCATAGTGCGAGTTTTGATCCTTGAAGAAAAACTTGTTGTCTGTAATTTTTCAGTTTATTTGATGTTAAAATGCTAGTACTTACGGATAGTCTTCCATCCATCATCAGGCATGTGTTTTTTTTTCCTTATAAGATCAAAAACTTGAGACGATATATCTGTATGTCGACCGAAAGATGTTTTTTGAATATCTGCTATTATTGACTGTTGTGTAAGATCTCGGAATTGCAAAGACGCAACGCTAAGTTTTTCAAAATTTTTTTAAGTGAGAATTTTATTTAAATATTTCTTGAGATGTGTTAAATTTAACACATCACAAGAAATAAATTTAACACATCACAAAAAATAAATTTATATTTATGTCATCTCTATAAAAATGTAACTTGCCAAAATGCGTGAGGTTTTTTTGTTTTTTGTTAAATCGAGTTGAGCACAAGTTAAAAAATTCTCAAGTCGGTCGTTCCGAATGGTATCTTTGCGGCGTGAATAGAATTAGTACGAATCGGAATGGCCGTTCTTTCTTTTTCTTTCCTGTTTCACTGTTGGTTCCCCAACTCCACATGTCACGTTTAAAAATAAGTGTCGAAAACGGCACACGAGCCGTTTTACGTAGATATCCATGTTCACCATTATAGTTTTGGAGTCTAATTTCTTGTCGATCTGTTAATACAACATATTTCTGTACTCCACACATCACACTTTAAAAAAAAAGCTATTTTAGATATACGAAGTCTGATCAAAATTATCGAAACTTATGCTATACCAAGAAAACTACAGCATATATATTCGCCATTTAATATCCTTCGAAATAGTCCTATGTACTTTATCCAGGTTTGTTTCCATTGATGGAAGTATTCCTGGAACAGCAGTTTTTTTGGATAGTGAACAGGTGTCGCGGTGAATTCTCTTTGATTTCCTCTACGTTACTTTCAAGATGCAAGAATGAAAAAAGCCCAAGTGGCGAGATCTCGGAATATGGTTGTTTTAATGGCATTATTGTTTTACGTGGGAGTGAAATGATTAAGAAAAATGATGAATCACGGAAGATCTATAGTTGAAATACTGGAATGTCACTGTAAGTTGTATTCTAATAGTTTCTTTTCTCACACTTATCACCTGTTGATAATCCATATTTTGCTGACACCTAAAATCTTGAAATGTTTAACTGCAACATCTATCTCTATCTGCTGTCTTCATGAAACTTGTTCAGGTATTGATCTTTATTTTCACTGAAGTCGTCTCATTCTCTTCCACTCCCATGTAGACTTTTGCGCCTTAGTGGCATTATCGCCTTGCTTGGGGCGAAATGATTAAAAAATATGGTGAATCACGCACGATTGTTGATGGAAGAGATAAATAAATATTTTGTGCCGTATGTTATCAAATGCTTTTATCTATTGTATGAAACATAGTTATAGGCCATTCTGTATTTGCATTGCTCTCTTTTGGATATTATTGAAATCATAAATAGTCACCAGAGTTGAAAATGCTAGTGGGTCACATAAAACACTTAAGAAGATGCAGTTAGTATGTTTATTAAGATATTTACCACTCACTGATATAGGTTAACCGAATACGAAAGTTATTTTATATCATTTATATATATATATATATATATATATATATATATATATATATATATATATATATATATATATATATATATGAAGAGAGAGGAGGAGGACGAGGCACGGCTTAAGGAATCGGAGAACCGAGTTCGAATTCCAGTCGAATCCACTGTATTCACTTACGTGCAATATACCCTTGGGAAAGGTATGAATCCTCTTCTTCTCTCTCCAGATATGGGTAAATACTAGGAGATACTGGGTTATATAGACTTGGATGGCAACTGGTCTAGGAGAAGGACAACTCTGAATTCAAAACCTGTGGTGGATTTTTTGGGAACATCGTGGCATGTAGTGTACCAGATCTCTGTATTCAGCCATTCAAAAAATGAGGTTGGTTCTGCACAAAGCTTTCACCACTATAATCAAATCATATTTCTGACTGTCCTGTTCCTAAGAACTGAGTTGCTTGACCCTCATACGTCGAATACGACGGGAGAGTTCACCGGCATATATATTTACATATATTAAATCGTAAATTTGCGTGTGTTATTGAAAGCTTTATACAATAATAAAGCTTAATTTCATCATTTAACGATAATTATTATTATTTTTTACGATGTTCACCCTGAACAAGGCCCAAGGGACAATCGAGGTCGAGGGTTACAGCGTAAGAGGCTCCACCCCAAGCAAGGTGATAATGCAACTAAGACGGAAAGTGCCGCCGGAATTGAAAGAGGAGGACATTTTTAGAAGGAACCGGAAATCCAATCCTAAACAGGAAATCAGAGGTAAAGCTCGATTTATGCTGAAAAATACCTGGGAGGAGTGATACGTAAAGTTTGATAAAAATAGATTATAATTATAGATTAAAATTGATTTACGTTTGTTTTGTTTAAATTCATCACAAATACAATAATGAAAAATTAATTTAGCTGATGAACAATACATCTGATCTTGTTTATTAAATGATGACATTGACAGAAAAAATGACCGCGTTTAAATGTGTTGTTTCCTCAGTTAATTAAACAACACTGAAATTAATGAAGCGATTTCCACCCGGCAAAGTGAATAAAATTCTATTATTCCAACAATTCCTGTCTTCTTTTTCTATTTCCTCCCTGCATGAGAAAGCAAGCAAAGAAGAAATATTCTGCAAAGTTAAAGTAAAACAAATTCTAAAGCAAAATCAGTAACACATCATGCATCCAAGCTTTCACACAGAATTAATAATCAAACTTATATTACGTTTTTGTCTTTCTATTTTTTCTCTCATTCATCCATTTTACAAGCGGTACGAAAAAGCGCCAGTCAGATGTATCAGGCCGGGACTGAACGCGTTAGCTGAAAATTAACTGGTACCCATTTTTAAAATTTACGGCTGGCTTCGTTGGCTCCGAGTGACTTCCGGTCTGTAGGAACAAAATTACGCATTCTGTAGAAAGAAATCAAAGCAGAATCACGGCTGAATAGTCCTGCACGAGTCATCATTCGTTGCTACACTGGAAACTCCGGAAGAGATTTCTCTCTTTTTTCCAGAAATCGATAAACGTTCAAAGTATTCTCACACCACGTGAAAGGTTTACTCATTATTCCTTATGTCCTTTCGCCGGTGAACTGCACATCATGCAGTCGTAGAAACACTAAAGAACGTTTTTTAAAAAAAAATACCAGGACATTGTAAATTGCGTAGCTGTCATTAAGTCTATAGAATGCGCTGACTGCATCGCATGAAATGTGGTACAACCTACAGATAGCAGCGGACCACACCCTTGACTTCTTGCAGATTTGCTCATAAACCGAAAAATATCTTCCTAAGTATTCGATTATAAACCAACCATATTTACCTACCTATTAATTATTTCCTATAGGACTTGTGTTTGACATTACAGAATTTCAGTGTTGATATGTCGTTGAAGTGACCAACCTAACCAGACTGTATCTGTTGTCAACTTTATTATGGGGAAAAAACGAAAAGCGTACCGAACTGCTATGTAATATTAATCCTCCGCAATGAATGAGGAGGAACCAGTCGTAGTCGCAAAGTTGAAATCTCAGCAATATTATTATTATCATTATTATAAGCTTACGCATTAACAAAAACTTTGCGCGTATAGGAATCAACACGTCATGGTAGTTTTACGCCATAAGCTGTCATTGCACGATGCAGCGTTGATTCCTTCAGGTTCAGATTTAAACAGACTTGATCCGCTATATTTGGTGTCCTCTCTCTCTCTCTCTCTCTCTCTCTCTCACACACACACACATATATATATATATATATATATATATATATATATATATATATATATATATATATATATATATATATCAGCTGTCAATATACCTCCTAACATCCTCGAGCACTTAGCTTTGGAGCGGGTAGAATGGAGATCAGCGTGTTTTAGTGGACTCGGCAGTTATCATTCAGCTTTTCTGAATAGTCTTCGAGAAGCGAGAGCAAGATCTAAAATATCATCCAATCTAACAATGATCTTATCTCACAATTCTTATTCCTGCTCCATATGCATATATATATATATATATATATATATATATATATATATATATATATATATATATATATAGCCCCCATCTTACTGGGGTATATTTTGGTTGACGGTGCCGATTTCATAACCAAGCTGTATTCTTCTCTCTCGGCTGGCTTCCCTGACGATCCGCTTATGTGAAACCTTGGTAGGTTTGTCTGGCTCTCTAGGTTTATCTAGGTCTGCTCTACTCATTGTATTGAGCACTTTATTTAGCTATTTTTGTGCACTCCCATCGGGTTCTTTTTTCTTTGGACTTTGGACTTGCATGCTGGATGATTATTTTCGGCTAACGTACATGTTCTTTGTTCTTTCATTTTTTTATTCCTTTTTTTCCCTTTGGTATTGGTTTGATTATTTGCAAATCAAGACACCGAACATTTTCCGAGCGAGTATAGTTTTTTATACTTATAAAATTTCTATTAATAATATATATATATATATATATATATATATATATATATATATATATATATATATATATATGTGTGTATGTGTGTGTGTGTGTGTGTGTGTGTGTGTTTGGCATTTTTTAAATATTTACATATACATACACACTCAGACAAAAACACAAACACACGCACATATTTACAAATGTAAAGACAATAGGAAAACTGTAATAGTTGCTGACGCGTTTCGTTCGACGTGGACTTTTTCAAGGCGAAACAAAATGAATTTATTAAACAAAGTAACTAATAATAACAAAACAAAATGTCCTTAGCAAATGGAAGAATTTAGAGAACTCTATTTTCATACTGTTAACTGAAATTACGTCAATTACTGTCACGTGTTGAGATATTGTTTTTATAGTTGTGTTTGTTTTCCTTCCAGTTACTAAGGACATTTTGTTTTGTTATTATTAGTTACTTTGTTTTAATAAATTCATTTTGTTTCGGATGAAACGCGTCGGCAAATATTACAGTTTTTCTATTTTCTTTTACATTTATAAATATTCTCTTTTTCTACAGGTTAACTCTGAGAAAATTTTCACACGCATATATATATATGCAAAGCTATAAATCTCAATTGAAAGCTAAAAATGAACATCTTTATTAATTGGTTAATTAGTTAAGAAAGCATATTTTGGAATACAGTCAAACTTTAGGTATACATTCAATGAGAGTATGGCATAAACAAATAATTGTTCACACCTTGGTATGGTACATGAATGCTTGTGGCAGAATATGCATTACACTTCTTCAAAATGTTTGTCATCGATGAAAATACACCTATTTCCATGCAATGTTTAAATAATAAAAATAGTATAGACCTAATGGATTTGGCTAACCGAATGACCTGATGCAATTTTAACTTTACAATCTCCGTGCAATCAATTACTACAAACCTGGCTAAAAAGATCTAGATTCACTCTACACCTGACGATTATTTTAAGCCCGCCTCGAGACATCTACTTAACAAACACACTTAAAAATGTACAATTCCGGCGTACGCTTATTCTCCCTAAACCTGTCAGACCATAAGATAATAGTAAAACATTCGGCTTGCATTGACCGTGTCGGTTTATGAATCTCTTCCTCTTAAAATATTTTTCATGCTTATATATATATATATATATATATATATATATATATATATAAAAAATATATAGATAATAGGAAAGAACTGGTTAGGTAAATAATCCAAAGTTCTTTAGTATTTTTGTTATTATTTTAAAAAAATAGTGTTCGATACAAAAGTAGAGCATAAATATAATTACTTACTTAAAAATATGATTCCATCACGACATAAGAGTTCTAATGTTTCAAAACAAAACAAAACTTCAATATAATTATTTGAATTAAATTGAATTAAAGTACCAAGCTCTGTTGCATCTCCAAGCGAAATTTTTTTTAATACCTTATTCCTGAAATTTACGCGTTTTATAAGCATATTCATTATTGAAATTACAATTACTATGGTAACGGCTAGAGCAATTGTTTAAAGAAAAGGGGCATAAGGGTTAATAATTTGTATCAATATCTCAGTTACATTCAAAGAAGTCAAGTTTAATCTAATATAATTCAAATATTTATATTGAAGTTTTCGGCTCTTGTTTTGAAACATGAGAACTCTTATGTAGCGTTGGAATCATATTTTTAAATAAATAATTATATATATATATATATATATATATGTATATATATATATATATATATATATATATGTATATGGTCTTCATTCCTATCCCTTTTGGGGGTTTGAGAAGAATATCAGCAGTTTTATGTTATTATATGCACATAGAGTTCCAAGTTCTATCCATTTAGTTACTACTGTTGAAAATCTTAGAGTGATTCAGTTTCTGTTATTTGTTACAGTTCCTTGTTTGTGATTCTGTAAAACTAGTCCATGACATTCCAAGGATCAGCTCAACCGACCCTGGCAAAGAAGGTTACCTGAGTCGAGACAGACGCTGATATTTTTAGATGAAATCTGGCAGGACAAAGAATATACTCTATAATTCAGTGGTTTCTAGCAGTCTAAACTAGAGAACCGCTCTCTCGCTCGCCACGCTAAAAGAAGGTTCACGATGATAGACCATTCGCCCCCCTTTTCTCGCCTTTTCACCTACAGTCGGCCTTTACGAAAAGGTTGCAACTGAATCAAATTTGTCGATTGCTGTAATTTCGTGTCATAGTTTTAGTTTTTTGGTAACGGTTCAACCAAATATTTATTTTCCTAGTATTAAGCCATAAGTATTCTATTAGAAAAAGCTGCACCCTGCGAACAAAGCTGGTGTATCGTCTTAACTGCAGAGCTAGTTTCTCTTCGTGCTATATTGGATATCCATTTTAATTGTTGTTGAAGGTTCTCGAATAATGCCGTTTCTGTTAATTGGTACACTTCTCTGTGATTCTGTAACCCCCGTCCACGAGGTTCGATGAAGGATTGTCCTCGCTGACGTTTTCAATGCCGCTATGATATTTTAAACCATTGATCTTGGAAAATATTTGCATGCAAACAGTTGTAGGTATTTCTGAACGAGTTTGGTGTCACACATGGCATCCATATTTAATACGAGATCTGACGAGACTGTTTAAGAACATGATACGAGATTTTAGATTAATGTTTAGATTTTGTAATAGCTTGCGGTATTGGGCGAAATTAGCCCCAGTACATCATATTTCTTGTTCAATTTCTTTGTCTCCCATACTGAATTTGTTGTAACAGTATTCAATGAACTTACGTTTGGTGTATTGACTGTTAAACCCCATACCCACTTCCTTTACTGAACTCTGAATTTAAGTAAATATATCCAAATTCTTATTAGTGTCGAAATGTTTTGTTTTTCATCATTTTCATGTACATGCACAAAGATTAATTTGTTTCTTTAATGTCCTCATCATAGAATTTGAAATTATTTTTCGTTAATTCATGACCAACAACAAAACGCATTTGCTGTTTAAGTGATTTTTCTCCGGAAATACAGAGAAAAATTCTACTAGAAAAATAAATTGAATTTGATTTCTGTACGGGATAAATGTAGAAATTCATTTGGGACTTAATCTGCTTGTTCTTTATTGAATCATTTGTTTTTATAGATTTGTGAAAAACTGATTTTTTTTTATCAATTTAGAATCCCTTTTTCCACTGCAATTAAAATAAACCTTTTTTTATCCTATACACTATTTACTTTTGACTTGAAAACGAAGTAGTTCAATTTTAAAATCCCTTCTTCTTTTTGCATCCTTCTTCTTAGACTGCACAATTCTCCACTTCCACCACTGAAATTATCTTCATCCCTATTTTCCCATTAGAAAGCAAGATGCATCAAGTATGCCTCAAATATACCACAAAATACATGGTTATTAAGAATGATTTGTGACCAATAATGTGGAAGAGTTTCATTTTCTATCGTTGACTTCCAAAAAGACATCATTCTATCCACTAAAATAAATGAATACTATACAGTTTTAATACTTTTCAGTTAACCTCACCCGCCATTAAACCTTGTGCCAAATTAAACTCACCTTCCTATTGTGTGATTGGATGGCGGATCAGGTGGAAAAATCGGTGAGTAGAGTTCAATGCATAGACTTTTGCGTAAATACCCTTGGGAAAAGTACGAATCAATTACCTTACCGACAGATATATGTTAGGCAGTAGGACAGACTGGGTTCTTTAGCCTAGGATGGCAATCATTTTAACAGAAGGACAGCCTTGAATTAAAAACCTGCGACTGAATCTATCACCAGACATCTTGAACATTCTTGTTTCTGGGTTATCGCTCTTGATGGTCAATAAGTGGCATTCATGTTGTAAAAGTTTCTATCACGTTGATATCTTACTGTTCAAACAGACAACGATCGTATATATATATATATATATATTATCTAAAATATTTATTCATCACGAGACAGAAATTGCCATCTTTTGGAACCAAATAATAAATAAATAATATTACATTATGCTATACTTTGTATCGAGCATGGTTTTAAAAATAAATGCTAAAGAATGGTGGATCATAAGTCTGACTATTCTTTCTTATATATATATATATATATATATATATATATATATATATATATATATAGAGAGAGAGAGAGAGAGAGAGAGAGAGATTGAGAGATAAATACTTTTTTATCTTAATCATTTCACCCCTAGCAAGGCGGTAATACCACTCGTGCACAGGAAGTTAGTGAAAGTGAAAGTGACAGAAAACAGTGGGTATAGGGATAATTGAGGAAAGGATAAAAACTGAACGAGATTCAAAAAGTCAGAAGATGGTGACTGACGTTGCTTTAAATTTTTAAGATTGTAATTATCAAGGACGCACGTAAACGGAACAGAGTTTCACGTGCGCGAAATGCGAGTAATAAAACTGTTGGAGTAGAAGTGGCTGTTACATTAAACTATTTAAACATTAAAAGGGGGCATCTAGACGCCACGTTAAATTCATGTAGTTGGGGTAGCAGAGTAGAAGGCTCGTCAGAGTAGTTGTCATGAAAATATTTGTAGAAAAGACAGAGGGAAGTTGCATCACGTCAGAGAAATGTGATTGAAGTCGAGATTTTGTCAAGAACCTCGTGATGAACAGCAGGAGCACCAGACCATATATGGCAACAGTATTCAAAGCAGGGACGCATGCTAAGTTTGTAAATGTGCAAGATGGACTCTGACGAGTATAACCTTCTGGTACGACACAGTGACCCAACTTTCCTTGCAGTAGATGCATCGGTTGATGCAGTCGTCCCACTTCAAGTAAGTTGAAAACGTTAGGCCAAGAAGGCGCAGTGTGTTGGTCTCCAGGACTTTAGTATCAACCATACTGATGGCGGGCAGAAAAGTTAATCTGTGGTGGTTAAATGAAGGAGTTTTTGTTTTGGAGGCATTTAAATTTACGAGTCATTTCCTTCTACAGTTATCCACTAATGGAAGGTCCTTTTCAAGAGCCCCGGCCAGGCTAACTTTGTAAGCTCTGACGGATTTGCTATTGAGACAAGAGTGTCATCTACATAAGTGCCTAATTGGGAAGATGATTGAAGATCAGAAACATCGTAAGGACACTTACATTCGTTTTAAAGAGTGTCGATGCGACCCTGTTCATTACAGCATTTGATAGGGATGATTGGATTAAATCAAACAATCGTCTAGTATTACCATAACCCTGTATCGTATGTAGAAGACCATCGTGCCAAATCCTGTCAGACGTTTATCTAGAGCCCCAGCTCGAGCTTCACCGTTATTATCAAGAGCTTGATATACATATTCAGTGATAGCAGTTAGCACATCAAGAGTAGACTTAGCAAAACGGAAGCTATATTGTTAGTCAGAGAGTACGTTGTGAGGAGTAACATCTTCAAACACTTCAATACTGATTAAAACATCGAATACTATGTCGTAAAGCGGTCGGAGAATGATAGGGCGATAGTTAGAGGGGTTAGAAAGTTATCCAGAGTTATCCAGGGAGGAAGTACAGAGATTGACTTCCAACAAGCTAGAAAGCAGGAAACAGCGAGGCAATATTTGCAGAATTTCGAGAGAAAGGTAGCCACCTCGGAAGCGCATAACTTTAGGACGACAGCTGGGATCACTTCACCTCCGCTTGCCTTATGTGAGTCTTTTTTTTTTTTTAGAAATGATGTCTGAGACCAGTGACGGGTTTATACGCATATCACTCAGTATAGCCTCTGGCCTAGTGATGAAATCAGGTGTGGGTCATTTCAATCAATCGAGAGTTGATTCTGTATCTTTTTTGTTTTAAGCAATTCCCCCCAAGCAAAGCAGAAGTACCACTAGTATGCATGTGGCTGCATAGAGTGTAAGTCATGGAAAATACTGGGTATGGGCGGGGTGGGGTGAAGAAAGGATAAAAAGAAGAACGGGAATGAAGTCAACAGAACATTACATTTAAATTTTTGAATTTTATAGTTATCAGGAAATCAAGTAAGAGGAAGGGTGTTCCTCAGGCAGGAAATGCGGGAGTAGAAGAGGCGGTTAGATTTTAATTGTTTCCGCAGTAAAAATGGTGAGACCGAGATTTTAACCTACTAGCACGCTTAAATTCCTGAAGTCGTGGCACCAGTGAAAAGTAGATATCATGAAAATATTTATAGAAAAGACGGAGGGAAGCCACATTACCTCGGTGAGAACGTGAATGGATACAATACTCCGGATGAGGACGGATCACATTGCATGTCCGTCTTTGGATTTTGTCGAGAACTTCAAGATGAACAACGAGGGCACCACACCATATATGGGAACAGTAGGTGTGAAGGGTGGACAGACGGGAAAATCTCTCTGCCAACTTTCCTTGCGGTAGATGCAGTTATTGATTCAATGCAATTTTTCCACCCCAGGTCAGTGGAGGATGTGTGACCAAGAAGACGCAGTGAGACGGTTTCTTAAAGTTGAGCATCAACCATTCTGATTGGAGACAGGGAAGTTTCTCTATGGTGAGTAAATAACATCAGTTTCCTTTTAGATGCATTAAAATTCACAATCCATTCACTGTCCCAGTTAACCACAGATTGGAGGCCGTTTTCCAACACGACGACTAGATTAACTTTGTCAGCAATGCCGTATTTACTATTGAGGCAGGAGTAAATGGCAGTGTTATCGGCGTAGATGACGACTTGAGAATTGATGAAGACAGGAAGAGCATTGATGAAGATCAGAAACAGTGTAGGACTGAGATTAGAGCCTAGATGGACACCAGCGTTCGTATGGAAGGAAATGGAAAAGAACCCGTTCAGGACAAGCTTCATTTCACAATTAGACAGGAATGATTGGATTAAATCAAATAAACGTCCTGTAATACCGTATCCCAGAAACTTACGTAAAAGGCCAGTATGCCAAACCCTGTCAAATGCCTTCGATATATCTAGAGCAAGAGCTTGAGCTTCGCCGTTATTATCAAGAGCTTGGTATACATATTGAGATATCGTCTTAAGCACATCAGCGGTAGACTCGGCAAAGCAGAAACCATATTGCTAATCAGAGAGCGAATCGTGGGAGGTGAGATACTTAACTACTTCGGCATTCATTAAAGCCTCGAAGACTTTGCCGAATTGTGTTAGGAGACTGTTGAGACGGTATTTAAATGGGTCAGAATTGTCTCGAAGGCAGGGACGACAGAGTACTTTCAACAAGCTGGAATGGAATGAAGAGAATTTACGTGCAAAGTTCCAGACTTATCTGCTGTAGATGTAAGGACTTCGAATTGATTGAATAGATGAGGGATTGAGGATTTCCTGTTGTTGAAGAGCCACCAATAATCTCTAGAACCGAAATTGTGAGATGCCATACGTTGTTTCATTCTTTCACCCATCAGTAAATTTGCTTCTTTCAGGACACGCTTACTATCATTACGAGCATAAACAAAGTGACGCCTGTTGCAATCAGATATGACATCAAATTAGATAGTGCTGCAGTGTTTTCCGTAATAACATGTTTTCCTGTAGTTTGGTTGTACCCCGTCAAACCGGTTTTGATTGATTTGATTTTGGGGTTGTTTTTTAATGCCATATCAACATTATGCAGGTTATTTAAAGCCAGAAATATTTTTAGATTGTAAGAATATTTGAAGACAATAATGATCTACTGATAAAAGTCCTAATTATTAATCTATGGCTGGGGGAACAGACGAGAAAACCTATGTTATTCACGCGTAATATAACGAACTCGGACGGATTTGGAAACCGGCTCCACGACTTCTAATACTGAGCCGTCATACATTAAACCACCCGCACATCCAAGCTTACAGGACCTGGCATTCCTAAACGATCGCCTATCTAGATACTAACTTCTATTTACCTTAACATACGAGAACCGGTGTTTCAACGTGATATGGCCGTAAGTCTTGTTTTTTTTTTTTTTCAGACTGCTCTTTCAACTTCGTCTTTTATGCATTATCTTCCATCAGGACGGAGTCGCTCATGACACTTTTTCGAGTTATCCTATTTATTGTAGAACTGAAAAATGTTTGTCTTTTTATTACCACTCCCGCTCCTTGTTACACCAACCATTTGACGAGATCATTTGGTAGTTTTCTCCCTGCTTCTCAAGGCCATCTTCTTTCCTTCTTTATTTCTTGTTAGTGTCAAGTTCACCATTTTCTTTACCTCATCGGTTTTCCTAGAAATTTCAAAGCCTCTTTCTGATTCTAATTACAAATGTACTTTTGCTAGAAAACTAATTTTCAACTGCTATTAGACTTTACTTGGAAAAAGAAGACATGAAACTCTTATCATTCCAATAAAGAGAGATTCCACCTGTAAAATATTTACTTTTAAAATAAAGATATCATTTTATCTTAAGAGAAAACGGATTAAGTTTTCGAAAAATATACATATACTTAATTTATGTAATGAACTAAAAATATCACATTTGCTTGCATTCGGATGTCCACGAACAGTTACACCTATACGCTTTAGATCTGTGGTTTTAAATGCTTACTACGGATGTTTAAGTCAGGTGAAAAGGCGTTAGATTACTTGAATTAACACAGGTGAAAATCATGTTGAAAAATAAATCAACTTTGTCTAAAAGTATATTTCTCTGCATCAGGTTAAATACTTACTGATATATTTACACTCTTTCCTGTAAAAACACATATACACAAAAAAACACGCATATATATATATATATATATATATATATATATATATATATATATATATATATATATACATACATACATATATATATATATATATATATATATATATATATATATATATATATATACGTTCACTTTCTAGTCTTCGAATCTCACCACGGTTGATGTGTGAAGAGGGTGAATTCCTGATGTTATCTGAAGGGGGAGAGGGGATCGCGGCCTGCAGCACCTTTGGAAAATGACTGAAAAACATACTACGTGTTGACCCAAATCTTGTGATTCAAATTGGGAAGACTGAACACTTGGGTGTCGTCGATAGCGCTGCTAGAACGAAGTCACAAGACATCGTGACCGAGGTTTTGAGTGTTGATCACGCTAGATAAGACGCTCTCTCCCAGAAACATGTAACTAACGTCTGCTGTTGCAGTATAAACCACAGGTGGCCTCTGTGGGTGTTGAATTAATACAAATTCAATAGGTATTGCCGAGCCGCCCTAATAGACGGGTATCATCGAATACGTGTGACCAGTGACCATGTATTTAAAAAGGAAGGAGAGTAGATATATAAATAGACTATAACTGTTGTAGATTTTATTATGGCAAAGAACAAAAAGCTTTACGAAATACTATGTAATATTAATCCTCCTAATAGAATTAGGGGAGCCTGTCCGTTGTCGCTACGTTGAAACCCCAGCAATATTATTATTATCATTATTATAAGCTTATATATTAACAGAAACTGTGCGGATATAGACGTCAACGCAGCATGATGACTGGTAGCTTTACGCCATAGGCTATCATCGCACTATGCTGCGTGGATTTCTTCAGGTTAAGATTTACACACCTTCTATCAGCTATATTTGGTGCCCTCATATATATATATATATATATATATATGTGTGTGTGTGTGTGTGTGAAATAGATAGAAAAATAGGAAAGAACGCTTTAGGTAAATAATCCGAAGTTCTTTAGTGTTATATATATATATATATATATATATATATATATATATATATATATATATATATACTAAAGAACTTCAGATTATTTAGTGTTATATATATATATATATATATATATATATATATGGCCTGACGATTGCATCTAGCTTGAAACCGACTGTCGACCCTAAGTGTTGACTTCTATGTTCACTTTTATATATATATATATGCTTTTATATATATATAAAATGTACAAGCACGCACAAATACTTGCACGTACGTAAGTACATTTATTCCTCAAGTGTTATAAATAGAGTGGCCAATCTTATGAATCAGAGCTATAAATTTATACGCTATAGTAAGGTCATAGTAAGTAAGGTCATATGAGTAAGGTCGCTGAGTAAGGTCATATACAAAGCATACTCTAAAAATTTACACAGCCATAGATACGTAGGTAGAAGATCCAACCACCATAAAAGCATACTTAACAGTTTGCACAAACTAGTACACTATAGATTATCGACCAACTCAAGGAAAACAAGGAAATATTTGACGATAATGAATCCCGATATAACAAAGGGCTAGAATGCAGAAACCATAATGTGAATCTGGATTATGTTGTATGAAATAACGACAAAAATAAAAAAGAATAAATGAAAATAATGCAAACGTAACTTAATATGGTTCAACTTGCCATAAAGTAATGTCAAACCAATGTAAGTAGAATCTTCTTGAATTTAATTTATAAACACTTATTTCGTTCTCCAACACCGAAAGAAAATTTCAACAGAAATAACATTAAAGTAGGCTCTAGCTGAACAGAAAAATAGATAATGACATATCCGTACATAACAATAATGTATTAAGCAGGCTGTCAAACAAAACACTAAATTTAATCCAACTAAAAGTCATTACAACTGCCGTAAAAAAACGCAACATGAACATTAAACAGACAATATATATATACAGAGCTAACAGGAAATCAGACGATGATGTGAAATATTACTTTGGATCCACTGAGAGTAGCTGGAAATTGCTTTTCTACCACCACAAAATGACACTGAGCAACATCAAATACAAAAACTATACAACGCTTTCAACGTATGTTTGGCAATTAAAAAGCAATCATAAGCACACTACCATTAACTGGGAGATAACCGTGAAACAAAACCATACAACGGAAAGAGAGACAGATATAAAGCTTCTCCAACGTAACATATGTTCGTTGGAGAAGCTTTTTTTATTAAAGCACTTAAATACTCCTAAATTGCTGAACACGAGGTCCGAATTAATGTCTACAGGCATCCACAATTCCAAGTATCTGCTCAAAAAAATTAACCTCGATTTTAAGTGATTGCAAAATGGATTTTTCGAATATTAATACAATGTGCAACATCTCTTAATATTCTCAGAACCTATTATCTATATAATTCCTGATATACCTATACACACATAGAATGCAATATTACCGTAACGTGTGTGTATATATAATTTAATTATTTTAAGTAAATTAGATATAGTCCCGATGTATTATTTAATTATGTTTTATTTATTTTATTTAGAATATTATATTTCCAGTCAGTTTTTTAATTATCCAACCTTAAAACATGAATTTGAACGATATAAATAATTAATAAAATATTAATAGTTAATTCTATAATTTAAATAGACAAGTTTGTTAATTTAATTTTGAATCATCGTCACAAGAAGGTGATAGATAAAAGTCAGAATCCACACGTGAAGATTGCATTAACTGCATGAAACTCCGAATAAATATATATATATATATATATATATATATATATATATATATATATATATATATATATATATATTTGTGTGTGTGGGGGGGTGAAACTCCGAGTAGTGTTATTGTTGTGGATTTCGGGATGAAATCCTGTACCAATAAATAACAAACGTCAAGAATGAAAATAGGAAAATAATGTATTCACGTAATAATACAAACTGGTAATGCAGGTTAGTAGTTCCAGGAATAGGTGTTAGTAGCAATATATATATATATATATATATATATATATATATATATATATATATATATATATATAGTCTTTGGTATTGAAGTATCGCTGTATGACTTCTTACTGAGTCTACGTGCTCGCTCACTGTGACTCTTGCTCGCTACGTTCGTTCGTTCTGTCTGTCTGTCTGTCTATAAACTTCACCCTCTGTTGCTCTCGTCCCTTGGGTCTTCACGTAGCAGTAGTATATGTATATACTGGGTGAGTCCATTTGTGTAAAAAGGGGAGGACCTCCCAACACCCCCTCCTTAGATCCCTTTTTTGGGGGAGTTAATATCTTTTCCTTTTATGATCGATAATCAGAGGCTCTGTAAATTTTCTTTTTTTGCTAGTCCTTCTAATTTCTGTCTCTTCTTGCGGTCTTTGAATCTCAAATGCTTCAAAGATCGCCTCCATCGAATCATTTTTAGCGGGTGACGATCTTAGCTCTTCAACCAGTTTTTTTTTGTATTTCGTCAATATGTCTTTTGTGGGCAATTTTTTCCGTTTATTGTGTACATCACGTTTCCTAGTCTGTTAATTTTTTTTTCAAATCTTTCTTTAATTCTGCCTGTACATATGTTGCGGAGTTTGATTTTTAAGCGAAAATGTTGTTTGCTCTTTGTGTGCGATATTGTCCGTCGCCAGAAAGTTTATAACACTTAACATTTTTTCCAATTCATATGGCTTGGTTATGGATAAGCATTTCGTGGTATTTGAGATTTTCTTCACGTAAAGAGTTAATCGAGTATGTGTTTGGGGAAGAAATCATGACTCCTATATAGAACTTTAAAAGTACTCATTGGAACGACATTTTAAGCAATGCAATTAAGTAGGAAATTACTTCTGTTTAGAAGGAAATAAATAGAGAGTAGGAGTTTTTGGTAGGTGGAAATATAATGTTGTTTCTGTCACTTTGATGTAGTTTCTATTTTCAGACAAAATGTGTTTTATTCAATGTGATGAATGGGACTTATATTGTTACACGATTTTTATTCAGGTTATCTTATGATCTTATAATTATATTCTTAAAGTTTCCTTTATGGTGGGTGCTAAGAGGATGTAGAAACTGACGTTCGTTATCATTTTCCCAAGAGATCTCGGCCATTTCTTTAGCCATTTTTAAGGGGTTCGCTTCTAGTATGTTTCTCGTATTTATGTTCTAAGTTGTATTGTGTATAATAGAAATGTCTCGATGTGTTAGATGAGAATTAGTAGTAATTTCCCATTATGATTATTTTTAACTAATAGCTATCAATTTACTAACTTTATAAGATAATGTTGGAACGTGGTTTAAGCACTTTTATAAAAATTTATCCAATTATTTTAATACGGCTTTTAATTATTTTTTAATCATTTTACTTCAAGTAAGGTGGGAATGCCAGTAGTGCGCAGGATGGTCACAGGAAGTGAATTAAAGAGAAGCATGTGAATAAGGAAGAATTGGAGAAAGGAGAAATTATAAACGGGATTCAAGTAGAAAAGTATGGCGATTGATGTTGCGTTTAAATTTTTGAAGATTTGCAGTTATTAGGGAAGCAAGTAAACAGAAAGGAATTACACTGGCTAGAAGAGCGAGTAAAGAAACTGTTGAAGCAGAATTTACGGTTGCATTTAGCTATTTTAATAGTAAAAGGGTGGGACCTATATGCCAATCTAGTAGCACGCTTAGATTCATGTATTCGCGGCACCAAGGCAAAAAGATCGTCATAGAATTTCTTAGATAGACGGCGATATCTATAAGATATTTTTCTATTGGAGCATTTAGTTGTGTATAAGGGTTAAGAGGTTTGTCAATCTTCTACGTGATACCGTTGACGGATATGCTATGTAGCGATTCATTACAAAAGTCACAATCTTGTACGAGGAAGAAAAATTGATAAACTACATCGATGGGTTGAATTTTAAAGTTGAGAAGCCCGTTGTTAATGGGAATCATATGGTTAGCAGTTTTCGATTCTCTATAAAATATTTGAAATATTTAATATTTTAATTTTTGCACATAACTAACGTGTATGTGTGTTTGTGTTCTTTTTTCTGTGTTGTAATGAATAGCGATTTGAAATGAGAAATTGGGGAGCCTAATTCGAATTCCAGTCAGTTCCTTACATTCCCTTTCGGGAAATGTATGAATCTATCTGTTTTCTCCTCAGTTATGGATCAAATTGCAGAACAGACTAGACTTTTTTGTAGATTTGGATGCCATCCGCTCTAGGAGAAGTAAACCTGTATGGTAACACTCGCGATCAAACCTGCATTCCATTTTCATGTCTCTCGTGCCCGTGCATGTATAGATGTATCAACATAAACAAAACTAGACGGATGATGTCCTAAGGGACGAAACCCACGAAAACATTTTTCCACCTTTTCATACAGCATTCCCCACAAAAACTGTTCTTGATAATTTAAAATTTATCTATCATCCCATATATATATATATATATATATATATATATATATATATATATATATATATATATATATATATATATATATATATTGTATATATATATACGTATAAAGATTCGGACAGAATTATGTACCCCGTTCCATAATTACAAATAAAACTGCAATATCTCAAATGGCTACTGCATGTGCATTTTTGCACAAATAATGAAATAATCGGTTTGAAAGAACGTGTGGTGATTCCCACAACAAAATCATTATTTTAATGTCAAAAAACAATTAAAAAAAACACCAAAAATACATTTAACAAAATTGTTGGCCCTCTTGTGTCAATAAACCCTTGTGTAAAATTAATTCTTGATTATTGCATCTAATCGTTGTGATAGTTCCTTAAAAGATCACTACACAAATTGATAGGTATTTGCTTCATTCTTCCTTGGCAATAGCTTCTATTTCCTCCAAATTCGATGGACATCTTTCTCTTACATATTTCTTCAAATATGCCTATACATTTTCAATGTGGTTTTAAGCCAGAACTTTATGAGGGGTAAATCAATACCTTAATTTTGCTGTGATCTAAGTATTTTGTAACAATTCGTGCCTTGTGTTTCATGTCATTGTCATTTTATAACGTCCAGTGGCGCCCCAAAACAGCTTTCTTGCATTATATTATATTGAAGAATAAAGAAATATTATTTATCCATGATATCCTGTACTCCCACTAGTTCTCCTGATCCATAAGCAGCAAAACATCACCAGAGCAGGATGCTCTCACCACCGTGCTTAACCGTAGGTAGGGTATTTTTGGTTTGTAAGCTTCATTCACTTCCCTCATACATAACGGGTGTTCATGTGACCAAATATTTATTTTGGTTTGATCTGACAATAAACAGAGTTCCAATATTAAATGCTAAAATGCATTTGAGTTGTTTAGCCTCAAGCAAGGGAAATTTTCTTTTCCTTTTCCTTGGACGTCGATCTCGAAATCCTACTCGATAAAAGCATCTAGTGACTACCTTCGTTGATACATTCAACGCTGATGTATTTGCATCACAGCCAATATCCTTTCACGTTATATGACGATTGATCAAGACATTTCTAACGTTTTCCTTTCTATTCTCTCAGAAATTAACTGTTTTCTTCCAGTCTTTATTTATTACCAACACAAAGAGTCTAGTTGTGTTTCTTGATAATGCTACGAATTGTCGATCTAAGTACATTTAAACACTTGGAAAGTGTGGAGATCCATCACCTTATTTGTACGCATCAACTATCTTCATTCGGAATTTCTTGTCATGTTCAGCCGTCTTCGCCAAGGTAGCAGAACGAAGGAGTTATCCCAATACGTGGTACTGGGATATTTTCTCTTTCATTACCTTTTAGAATGTTATAGAATCAGCTCAATAACATTTCATTTTCAAAAGGTGTTTGAATTAAATGTCAAATTATGAAAAACGAACATTACAATTGTCATAGAGAAACATTATTTCATAATTTCCATAAGGGGCCGAATAATTTGGGACTGGACCAATTTTTGAGAAAAATGTATGATTATGAATATAATAGATCAAAACTTTATTATTCAAAGCTATATGGAATCAACTATTTATAGTAAATTAAATAAGTACTTGCAAATATTTGGAATTTCCTTAGAAAATATGATAAAATACAGTGGGGGCAAATAATTCTGTCCACAACTGTGTGTTTATATATGTATATATATATATATATATATATATATATATATATATATATATATATATATATATATATATATGCATGCAATATATATACAATATATATATATATATATATGCAAAGATATAGATATATATGTGTGTTTATATATATATATATACACATACACATACACATATATATATATGTATATTTATACATATATATATGTATATATAAATAAATGCTATATAAATATATATGTATATATAAATAAATGCAATATCAATATAAATAAATGCAATATCAATATATATATATGTATATATAAATATATATATATGTATATATAAATAAATGTTTTTAATTTAATTATATAATTAAATTCAAAGTGTTTAGCTTCTATTTTTGAAACATGGTTACTACTGTGTAGCAGAAAAACATATTTTAAATCAGTTAATTTATAATACACACACACACACACACACACACACATATATATATATATATATATATGTATGCATACATACGTACGTACATACCTACCTACATACATACATACATACATATATACATACATACAAAGATATATAAATCTGTATAAATATATATAATTAAAAATATGTACATTTTAGAAAATGTAAAATTGGTAGTGTTTGTAATTCATCGCCGAATGGTATTTTTATTTACTGTGAAATTACGCAGCAATAGATCCCAAATGAATCACGAGTTAGATTCAATAATCCAATAGAATTTTTTTTAAACATAAACATGTATATCATTAAGTTATCGTATAAAAGAATAAATAAATGTCTGCAAAGGACGTAAACAAAATATGAACGCAAAAATTATCATTACAAAGATTCTTTGTCTTTTTCTGGAAGCCGTCTGTAACCTTTCAGTTAAAATCGCAAACGACGATAAACTGTCCCGCTGCGAAATAAATATGCCACAACTGTGCATTTGTTGTTTTTTTATTCTATTTTATTTTTACAGACAGCCATATTTTTTTTATTATACGAGCATTCAGTGATAATGTTTGGTAATTGTATGAATCTGGAATAGGAGATGTCATTATGATAAAAGTATTTCACCATTAAAAGCTTCAGTCTGATAACATTCTGCTGGGGTAAAAACTACGCTTTTAAGAATATATATATATATATATATATATATATATATATATATATATATATATATATATATATTATGTATGTATGTATGTATGTGTGTGTGTGTGTATGTGTACACTCACTAATAATTTGTAAATAAAGTTGCCAACAATAAAAGCAAAAAAAATGCAAGTCAGTTTCTTATTGGTTTATCCCTTACGCGCGAGCACACACACGCACATGTATGTGTGTGTGTGTGTGTGTGTGTGTGTGTGTGTGTGTGTGTGTGTGTGTGTGTGTGTGTGCATGCGCTTATATAGGAAACGTTGATGGCTCGTAATTGTCGAGCACTAGTTTTATTTTAGCGTTATGCTCCTTTGCTGAGTCCCTATTGCACATGTTTCCCTGGGATGTACAGCATGAGCTGTGATTCTGATATTCGATATTTCTATATTGGCCGTATCAGCACCCCTCCTCGCATTTGAGTTTACTTGGTGTGTGCATATTTGTACGCATCAGCTACCCTCTGTGTTACAACTTGGGCTGGCCAAACGGGTATAAATTACCAATTTTCAAACAAAACAAGTGCCGGCTACTTGACGATGGCTTGACAACCTAGGAAAAGTTTTATAAGGGAATATATATATATATATATATATATATATATATATATATATATATCAAACCAGACCTAAAAAAAACTTTTTAAGGAACCCGGCCTTCTATCATATCGTAGACCTAAGAACCTAAAAGTAACCATAGGTAGTAACTACATTTCAGGGGACAAGGTAATCCGTAATAAACTAAGAACAAAAACAACAGGATTTTCACAACCATGTAACAAAAAAAGAAGTTTATGCTGCAACCATATTAAACACACAAATTCATTCACTAGCTCAGTCACTAAATCTACTTTCAAAATCTACCACGATTCTAACTGTAGAAATCATAACATAATTTACCTCCTAGAATGCACACTATGCCAGAAAAATATGTAGGAAAATTTGAATGGCCCTTTCACTACAGAATTAATAATTATCGCAATCGAATTAAGTCGACTCCCCATGAAAAATTATTACCTATAGAACAACATTTCCGCCTGAAAAACCACGATTTCAAAACCCATGCCAAATTCACTATAATTGAGAGAATAGAAAAGTTCAGAGCAGATAACATAAGAAAGATTTTAGAGTTCCATGAAAATAAGCGGATACAACGTCTAAAAACACACTATCCAGCCGATAGATAGTACTAATATATAACTTTACAAATCAAAACCTACCCACATTTCTCACCCACACAAGACAGACATGCTTACGGAGGTGTTGAGGCCTCACACTATACACACCCCCACACGAATATACACACTTACACACATCATACTCACTCGCTCCCTAATGAGCCAAATGATAACACACACCCACAGCAATAGACATAGCTTACACATATCATACTCACTCACTCACTAAGAACCAAATAACACACACACAAACACTAAACAGAGACACATCCCCTCTCCAGGACCAATAAAACTGTCAAACTGACCCAGGGAATTCAGAGAAGCATAGATCCACCCAGGACTTAAAAGAGACTGTTTGACCAACACAAGGAATGTTAAAAGATTCATGTTAAAAAGATAAAAAAATAAAAAAACAAATGAAAACTATAGACAAAAGTTCGTTTTCTATATCAAGACATTCATTTCTGTAGTTTACTGCTACCAGCAAGCAGAAATATTTCTTCTCCTGATAATGGCCATTTTAGCCGAAACTAGTCGAGGAATCTAAATGAAATAATAATAAAAAAAAAGACAAAAAAATATTAATGTACAACCCAGTGTGTCTGAAGATTTTAATTTTTTAATATTTTTTATTGTTCAAAATATATATATATATATATATATATATATATAATTATTATTATTATTATATGTGTGTGCGCGCGTGTGTGTACAGATAATTATGTCATTTGGTCCTGTAACTCACAAATATAACAGAGAAAATAGTGTTCATCCGCTTTTATCAACAAGTCTCCACCAGTTTCCTGTCCAGAACGCCAAAGAAATGGTCGATCATTTAATCTTACGTGGAAGTAACGTCTCTTCCTCGAAATGATATGAGCATTCCCAATTGCCAAGGTTTATGCTATAACAAACAAGCTTTCAGTATTTACATTATTTTCATTGTTCGGACTGTTTATCTTTATAGCCATGTTCACGGCGTTTCTGTCGTTGTACGCTCCGGCCTTCTTCAGGTGATTGGTCCTCATGTACACATGGTCCAGTGGATAAAGGCATTGGTTGGATATGATGACGTGATCCAAAGAATTGTGAGTTCAATACCTGGATACGGCAGTGGTAAACAAAAAATTGGTGAGTTGTGTTAAAGTTAGATGACGGAAACACTGGAAGGGACATGGCTCGTGGATCTAGAACAATTTAAGTGGGTGAACGAAATAAAGGTTTCAGTTCGAAATTCCAATCAACTGAAGAAGGCTGGAGCGTACAAGGGACGAAACATCGTGAACATGGCAATAACGTGTATATAAATTAGTTTCTGGCGATTACTTTTAGTTAGGAGGGCTTGTGTATTTCATTTTGTTTTGCTTTTTTTTTTTTGCATTTCGATTTCTGAAAACGCTGAGTCACCGGAAATTAACGGCATTCGATCTGTATTCCGTTGTGACGTTTTCAGATGTTTGAGTAGCCGACAGTAACTTCCGGCCGTGTGCGGTATATATATATATATATATATATATATATATATATATATATATCTTATGAACGACAACAACACCCATATTTAATTTAATAAATTTCCTCCAGATGGGCATAATTAGAATATATTTTACGGATCACTGTTTCCATAGCAACATAAAATGTTTAAGAGTTAACGTTCAACTATTTCAATAGTTCACATCTGAGCGTATAACCCTCCCCAAAAAGTGATAAGCGGGCTGACGCTAATGAAACCATAATCCGCTGCTGCGCCTTGTAAACATATTTAACACGCCAGTGCTTTGCATTTGAAAAACAAATGGATTTATTTAAATAAACGCATTTTTCCATTCCCTGTGAAAAAATATTTTTATGGTTCATAACCTTCAGCCTGCCTACAATAGGCATCGATGCAAATTTGGGCGCTAAATCCCATTGATGCATCAGTTTTTGGTTTGTTTTTTTTTTATTAGATCTGGATTGTGTTTCAGCAAGCAAGTCTATTTTAAGGTGACTACAGAAAACAATTTTCAGTGTTGAATAATACAAAAAGATTCAAAATATATCTATTTTTATGAGAGTTATTCAATTTTAAAAACGTTCGTATTTTACGTGTCACAGAACATCTACGTTTCGGATACGAAAATAAATTTTGGGATACGAAAATAAATTTAGCACATGCAGAATTCGAAAGATCCAAAAAGCGATATGCGTTTTCTAAATAAAGGAATTGAGACCTGCTTTGCTCTATTGGCTTTTCACAGCTACGTAATAGAATACATCTTGCCTGAGGGTGGCTTCTCACCCTAAAGTCTATATTGATTCAAGAAACATATTTTCTTTAAATTTTTAGATCATTATGTACGTTGATATTAATTTTATAGTTTAAAAGTCAGGCTTGATGTGACTCATTTACGTATGAATTGAAAAAAAGCTATAAATAGATACGACTCTATCCCATCAGGCAGTTGAGTGCCGACTACTTCTCGTGAATCAGTGACACTACACTACAAGGGCTGTCTATCCAAACACATGTGCCCACTAAATATAAAGATTATATTAATAAGGGTTTTTTTTGCGTAAATGGAATCGTTTTAAATTGTAAATGTCTAAACATCACATGAACGTCATTTCTTTTTTTTTCTTTTTTTAAATAACTTAATTTTTATTTTTCGAGTTCTTTGGTGCCGTTTAGAAATAATGTAGCCCATTTCAATATACGCATGAAATAGCAATAACGCCTATCAATATTAAATGCATTCTATTCCTATGTGATCTAACTCGGTCTAACCGAAATAAACGTGATATCATTTTGAACTAATTTGAAATGCAATGTTTAAAAAGGAGAAAAAAACAAAAAAGAAAACACCAAGATGAAAACGCTAAAAACCTTGTCTACCAAATTGACGACGGATGGTTATTGATAATGATGGGCAAGTTCGGTTGAACAGATAGAGAAAAAGCAAGAATTTTGAATCATTTTTAATCGTAACCATCCAAGAAAAGCAATAAAGAAACAAAGACGTACGGGTTTGCGGAGTGTTGAAGAATGTAAGAAAAAGAAAAACGTTATTAACGAGAGAGAATAATAGAAGAAGAATTAAGAAGGATAAAGATAATGACTGATGTCGCGTTTATAATTTAGAAGCTCAAAGCTGACTGGAAATCAAGAAGGTGGAAGAGATTTCCATAAGCAAGAAATATGAGTGAAGACACTGTTAGCGTAGAACTTACTGTCACATGTAGCCATTTCAACTGCATTTTCAACCCCTACAGACTGGTGACCAACAACAACCACATCTATTACAATCCTTTGGCACCCTCTTTGCTTCATTGGAAAAATTCAAATGACAAGTGCCTGGAAGCCGAACTCCCATTTGACTTATCTCTAACAAATCAGTGGAAGAAAAACTGGCTTGTAACATTCAATAAATCCGCATCTAAATTAGTAATATCCCGTTATCACTGAGCAGACCCTTATCTTTTGTTTTTTGCTACCTGTATACATATAAATATTAAATATGATTTTTTCTTTCTCTTTTTTCTGAGCTATGTTGTTTATATAATATATAATTGCTCGACTTGTTGAATTTTGAATTAATTTCTTTTGAAATTCCTTATGAGTAACAGGTTTTTTGTCTTAATCATTTTACCCCTATCAAGGCAATAAAACCTCTAAGATGCAATGGGTTAATGAGTGTGAGAGAATAAGAAAAAAATCAACAACAAAAACACTGTTAATGATAGCGAACAAAAAAAGAACAGGAATTAAGAAGAGAATCGTTTTGAAGATGAAAGTTGACTAGAAAGCAAAAAGTCGGAAGACATTTCCACAAACGAGAAGGCGAGAGAAGAAATATTTAGCATAGAACTTACGGTTACTTCTATCAATTTCAACTGTAAAGGGATGAAATCTAGGTGCTAATCTAGGACTGGCCTAAAATTCGTAAATTCTCCAGGGGTCCACCATTAATCTTCCCGTAAATTATGTAAATAATAACTTCTGAGCCTAGATATTGACACAGTAAAGAAGCCGACGCCAATCATTTTCAATGAAGTATATATATATATATATATATATATATATATATATATATATATATATGGGGTGACTGTAGAGTCCGATGCGGAAGTGACAGTCTCTGTTGCAGGGGTCACGTGTGTGTTCTGTCTTGGATCTGTTAGAGCTGTTACTTTGCTTTCTGCGGGCCCGGCCTTCCGTCTCGTCAAATTCTCCTCCCCTTACTTGAGGTGTTTGCTCAAGCTTTCTCTCCATTTAGATTGTATGGCTGTCTGGCTCTCCCAGGACACTGTGTTAATGTCCACAGCTTTCATGTTGCGCCCCACGACATAGCAGTACCGCAGCTGTGGCCGCCCGGCGAGACTCCTTCCAGAGGTCGGCTCTCCATACAAGAGGTCTTTGGGTAAGTGGCCGTCTGGCATGGGGTGGACGTGTCTGAGCAGTATGAACATGCTGGGCAGACCTACTCGAGACAGAACCTCAGTGTTAGCAACCCGCGGACTGGTGACTTTGCCACGGAGAATTGGGCGATCATGCGGGACAACATGCACCGCAACGCCTTGGACACATTTGAGAGAAAGACCCTAAAGTCATATGAATGGTTTGAGGCAAAGTCCGTCGAGATGACTCATGTCATTGTGTGCAGAATACACGCAGTCACCCAGCAAGAAAAACCTGCAGATCCTTCCGGCTACCATGAATAAACCTCATCAAACTGCCAGACGCTGCGCCAACGAGTACTGGACAGAGCTTAGCGAAACCATCCAGACTGCAGCAATTACAGGGAACATCAGAGGGATGTATAATGGCATTAAGACGGCAATAGGACCAGTGCAGAACAAGAGAGATGCCCTCAAATCTACCAAAGAGGAAGTCGTTGCAGACAGGGGGCAACAGATAGAGGCAGGATGTTGTGACGACTGCAGTTCTTGATGTCATCGAGTGCCTGCCGGTTATGGAGGACCTTGAGACCGAACCGACCATGGCAAAACCATTGACAACTTGGCCTCATGGGAGGCAGCTGTCTGTGACGGAATCCCCCCCTCTAACCTGACCAGGCACTGTAAGACTGCACAAATGCTCCCATTGCACGAGGTCCTTCACTAGTGCTGGAAAGAAGGGGCCGTGTCTCACGATATGAGAAATGCCAAGATCGTCACCCTGTAGATATAGGTTCAATATCTAATATTCTATGGTTATGATTTATTGCATTAAAATCGTAATCGCGATGTAATTCACCAGACCTGCATATTCAAAATATATATTTGTGTATGTGCGCATCTGTGTGTGTGTGTGTGTGTGTGTGTGTGTGCGCGACATCGTTCGGTCCAAAGTATAATTTTGCGTGCTTATTTTTAACGCAGTAGCTCCCGAATCACTAAAGTACTTTGCAGAACACAATATTTTTACATGATTTACTCAGTTGGTCCTATGTCAAGCAAAGCCATGATAAATAGATGTTGAATTTTTTTTTTCCGTTTCCGTTTTGCCGGCATCAGGATTGGAATTAATTATTAACTATTGCGCTATATAACACATCAAAGTCGTTATCAAGATAGAGTACACATAAAGCTTTCAGTATAAACCCGTGATTATCAACGTGGGTCGCAAAACCCAAAGCCGGAGAATTCAAGAATGAGTTATTTTAGGTGTTTTTGTTTTTCAACTGAGTCTGTGTAAGTATGAGTGTGTGAGCCAATACGTACAGTGCATACGTAAAAGATATTTGTGTATGTATGTTTATGCATAATTGCGTATGGAATTTATATATATATATATATATATATATATAGATATAGATAGATAGATAGATTGATAGATAGATAGATATTCAATACGTAATTACGCATAAACATACATACACAAATGTTACATATATATATTCCATATGTAATTAAGGTGGAGAAATGGATAGTGGGTCGTATTGGGGAATCCACTCGAATCCATTACATTCACATGTGCTTAAAACCCTTAGGAAAGGGGTGAATCCTCTTCTTCTCCCTCCAGCTATGGGTAAATACCAGGAGAGACTGGGTTCTATAGTCTTTGGATGGCAATTGGTCTAGGAGAAGGACAACTCTGAATTCAAAACATGCGGAAAGTCGTTTGGGGACCTTGTGGCACGTAGTGCACCAGGTCTCTGTATTCGGCCCTTCAAAATGTATGGATTGTCCTGCACGAAACCTTCACCACTATAATCAAATCTCATGTGCTGTTGTCGGGCTATTGGTTTCCTAGAAAGTGATCTACTTGACACTCATACGTCGAATTCAACGGGAGAGTCGAGTATATATATAGTTTTGGAGTAACTTTTAAAATTACTGGGTTTTAAAACCTAGTAATTTTAAAAGTTACTTCAAAATTCGCTTGAGGACGAAATGGAACAGATGTCTTTAATTTAATTGCAAAATTAAATTCCTGGCTTTTAGCTTCCATTTTTGAAACATGGTTAGAATTTTGTAGCGGAAAAAAACATATTTTAAATCAATTAATTTATAATATTAATGCTCTGTAAATTTACATTGAGCACTATTTTGTAAAAATAAAAATATCTATAAGAACACCGGATTATATATCGTACTGTTCTTTCTTTTTTTTTTCAAATATATATATATATATATATATATATATATATATATATATATATATATATATATATATATATATATATGACTAGTAACACAATGTAAAAATTAAATAATACTATTTCGCATATGCAGTCTCATGTTCTTAAGGAAAATTTAGTCAACAACCTCTTTAGTCTTCCTCCAAGCAAATAAAAGGTCACTTTTTTTTAATAATATGAATTGTATGTCACAAGGGGAGGGGGCGTCAGGATTTTAGAGAGGCTTAGGTGATGCATAGCCAAAAATGGTTGAGAAATACTGGTATAAACACAGTATGTAAACACTGTTTTATTTATATTCCTTGACGATTCTACTTACCTCTCATTCTACTGACCTATCTATTTACATTTACAACTGAGTAGGTCGGTTCTTTGACAGACTGAGAAAGAAATAAACCAGGTAGACTTTCGAATACGCTGTTTTCTCCAAGGATTATTCAAGATTTTTTTTTTTTTTTTTTGATATTTGTTTTTTTTTCTTTCTGGTACTCTAGAATTCGGTTACTCTTAATCACAAACCCTGCTGTCTCGGCCATCATCCCGCTTCTTATATGGGCAGGAAAAACAAACAAAAACGCAAACCTGTAAGTCTGCAAATGCAGGGTGGAAAGCCCCAGACAAGTTTGTTTAGTGCAATTAATTCTGCACAGGGTGTGGCAAAAATACCTCACACATATACCCCACTTCAGAAATACCTCCCACATAACTGTAAGACTTTAGCTAGATAAAAATAATATCAATGCTACTAATGCCTTACCATTATGTAGGACGGAATTCTGATAGTTATATGTGGGGCGAACTAAAAGCTTTTAGCTTCCATTTTTAAAACATGTTTATAACTGTGTAGCGAAAGAAAACTTTATTTTAAATCAATGAATTTATAATATTAATGCTCTATGAATTTACATTATATATATATATATATGCATGCTTCATTAAAAACGCCTGACAAGGTATTACGGTTAAGCATTTTATATGATTTTTCGTGTTCGAATAAGAACTTTCTTTTCTGGACAAAGAGTGTGTAAAAACTGCCCAAATGTTTTATAGTTCTGAGCGCTTTCGGCTATACCTTTAACCATTATCAAGGATGATTAAATTTTTCATCTTAATTGAGTGTGTAAATTATATGTATGTTTTAGTGTTGTTGTAGAGATGTTTTTAATTTCCGAATACGGTTAGCCCATTGTGGCCTCGTTCCTAGTTAATATTATTAAGAGTTGAATTTTTCTTTTTTATTATTAAAACTTCCATTATTTTTAACCTTTTTTTTACAAGTGGATGAAGTTATTATATTAGTGTTATCTACTAGTATGTTTCTAATGGAGTCTGATAAGTTTGTGTGTGTGTGTTTAAATGGGTTCTAATGGAGCTGTGAACAGATAGGTGTAATGTAAGACGTCTGGATGAGCATGTAGGTGTGTAACCGATGTAATTATTTATGAGTCCGGTTTGATCAGGAAGGCAGTTCCTTAAGGTGCATTGGAACTCATAGATAATGTTCCTTCTTTGTAATTTTGACTTAGTTGGTGTGTTGTTATTTTTGAGGATAAGGTTGGCTGTCTTAAATTTTTTTATAATAGATAGTTAATTTGATTTTTTATTCGGGTCAGTTGGGGTAGTGTATTTCTTTATATGTATTAGTGAAGATTCGTCTTGTTTATAGCTAATGTGCATTTGGTTTTTGTAATAAATATTTATGTAATTTTTGACTGTTGACTATCGTTATTACTTACTTTGGGGAGATTATAAAATGGTTAGGGAAGCCGTTGTTGATTAGTGTTTGTTTTACATTATTAAGTTTTTTTAAAGAAGAGTAGTCGAGAGGATGAATGCTGGTGTGCTCTTTTTAGAAATATTTTTATTACTGCTATTTTATACCTGAGTCGGCATTCTCTCTTAAAGTTAAGGTGGCAGGAGTCTTTGCTAGGTTTTTTTTGGGTTAATCAGGTAATAAAAGTGTTATTGCTATATTCTACGAGAACATCTAAGAATGTTTTTTTTTTCTAAGTTCATAGTTAAAGTTAAGAAGGATTAATAATGGCTAAAGCTATGGCCGAAAGCTCTCGGAACTATAAAACATTTGAACAGTTTTTACACACTCTTTATCGAGAAAAGTAAGCCGCCGTTCAAACACAAGAAAAATTGAAGAAAAAGCTTAACCATTGTAACTTGTCTGTCGTTTTTAATGAAACGTGCATAAACGAAGGAGTGGTGCCTAAATATAGAACTATATATATATATATATATATATATATATATATATAGATAGATAGATAGATAGATATATGAAGAAATATACTCTTAAGGTGAACCTTATTTCTGGGATAAAGTGCTCAATATCAGAGATAGATCCTGTGTAAATATAAAAGTGAACATTGAATTCAACAATTAGAGGCAACAGGCTTTTTTCATGCTAGACCCAATCGTCAGGTCTGACGATTGCGTCTAGCATGAAACAGCCTGTCGCCTCTAATTGTTGACTTCAATGTTCACTTTTATATATATATATATATATATATATATATATATATATATATACAACTAAGAAAATTGTGTCGTGCTACAGAATTTTTCTTATATATCTAATATCTACCATTCCTCCAGGCTTAGAATATTGCTGCCACATATTGTCCGTTGCGCCTCCTATTTATCTGGAGTTCATTGATAAAATCCAAAGAAGAATCAGCAATATTATTAGTCTTTTGTCTGGCGTCTTGGCTTCAGTCACTCTCCAGGGCCGTAAGATTGCCTCCATTTTCCTTTTTTCTGTAAATACTTTCATAGTAAAAGTTCGGATAAATTCTCCGCAATGGCGCCGCGACTCTTTGAATGTAAGCACAGTATTAGACTGGCGACAATGTCTCACCAATTTAGAGTGGAATTGTAAATTCTATGCTATTAGTTTCTTTTCTCGCAGTTCTCGCTAATGTTCCATGTATTCTAGCCAACTTTCATCTGCAAAAAATTAAATGAAATATCAACCGCTATTTTCTCTCTCCCTGATTACTCTTCTTTTGTTCTCCTTAGCAATGTTTCTGTTTCGAACTTTTACACACCCAGTAACCCTTACACACCCAGTAACACTTACACACCCAGTAACCCTTACACACCCAGTAACCCTTACACACCCAGTAACCCTTTGTGTCTTAGTGTCTTTACTACCTTGCATGGGGTTGAAGTAGATTAATAAGTACATATATATATATATATATATATATATATATATATAAATATATATATATATATATATAGTTAGTTAAACCTAGAGAGCCAGACAAACTTACCAAGGTATTTTTTCTTTGTATTTTTTGGAACACGTGGTTATGGTTTTTTTTTTGTTTATTGACTGTATATTCCGTTCTTTCTTTACCTTGTTAGTCGACATTCCCTGACGATCCGCTTAGGTGAAACCTTGGTAGGTTTGTCTGGCCCTCTAGGTTTAACTAGGTCTGCTCTACTCATTGTATTGAGCACTTTATTTAGTTTTTTGGGATATTCGCATCGGGTTTTTTTCTTTGGGCCTTGAACTCATATGCAGGACGATTATTTTCGGTTAATGAACATGTTTTTGGTTCTTTCTTTTTTTATACCTTTTTTTCTCCTTGGTATTGGTATCAATACATTGAAGGTTTTCCCCGAGCTAGTATAGTACCAAAATATAGAAAGCTTCTTCTTAAACACTTCAAGAAATACAAAGAAGACTTCTGATTTTAAATAGAACATATCTATTTAATTGAAATTAGAATTCTTCATTTGCTAAGATTTTACAATTATAAGTAAAGAAAGAAAGTTAATCATCAAAAATTATCTGACAGTCCTTAAAAGGCAGAATAATCCTATCGGCGGTACCGGCTGCATCACACATATCAGAGTTTGTTTCACCCAGTGCGTCCACCATGCTCGAACCCGACATTGCTCAGCAGCCCATCAAGAATGAGACTGTTTTGGCCATTGATTTCATGGTTGATGGTCTTGGTTGGAGATTTCGGCCCTTTCTGGGGAAAGAAGATAACACAAGGCCCGAAATCTTCTTTCTCCACTGCTCGAACGTAGAAGAGTCGAAATGAATTGCTCTTTGCTGGGGTGGATGGTCGGCGGCTTCTGTTTCCCAGGCCTGAGGGCTTATTCCGGCTGGAAGGAGGAAAGACTTTCGTTGGTTTTTGAGTCTATGTTTCGCGGATCTGTAATGTCGTTTGCCGCTGATAAGTTCCCTCTAAATTGTACACGGGTGTCTTGAACGGGCCATTCGAGTGTCATGTCCTCACCAGCTGCGTCGCTGCTTGAGGATGGCGGCTTCAATACTCGGCATTTCTGAGCGACTGAGGACATCCTTGTTGATTTGAATCTTTAATAATAATAATAATAATAACAAAAATAACAACAAGAATCTGTACTATAAAAGAGGAGGAGCGGGTTCTCTGTCCATCGAACATTGTTTGCATGTGATTCTTCACGAGCATATATATTGTAAAGGTGTTTGTGTGCATTGGGTATTGATGACTTACCTGTATTTACACCATTTAATGTATAGCCAAACGCACGCTGACACATATAGACAGGATTTAACTAAGGTATGAGATTAATATATTGCCCATTTTTTATACTAATCTTTCCTCAATACAAGGTCCAAGAGCCACTCAAGGTAGATGGTTACTATCTGGTATTGTATGAGTGGAAGAAAGAGTGAAGTACATGAGGCTATGCAGAAAAGATAAGTTGACACTCAACATTGGCCTTCACCGTAATATCATAGTGTCAGAGCAAAAACTGGAAACCTTAAAATATCAGATAATTATTAGATTTTATTGAGCTACTCTGAAATTATTCGATATGAATATAATTTTCCATTTTTTTTCTTTTACTTTGTAAAAATATACTTAGGTTTGTGAATTAATATGCATGCACACAAAGAAGCATATATATGCACATCATTTAAATGAATTGAAATAAACATCTTTGTCACAAGAGATAATATCACATTTTGTCTGCTAACACTACATGGTTAACATGAAACAAAAGTGCGCCGTTTTTTGGAGTCTTTATTATCACACATGTTTTTAAACTGATTATCTTTTTAATAAATAGCCTCTTTCAAATGACCAAACACTTTTAGTTTGTAATTTGATATTCTTGTTGTCAGCAAAGCATAATACTCCAAAGTAATAATAATAATAATAATAATAATAATAATAATAATGATAGCGCGGATTGATTATCGTAAAGCCTTTGATAGTATTCCACATTGGAAATGTACAAAGTCTCCCCTATGGTATTAATTCTCCTTAAGCATAGTATGGGAATGTGGAACACCAAACTATACCTTAGTCACACCATGGGCACTGCCATATCCAACCGTCTGAATATCCGACGTGGAATCTCTCAAGGAGACTCTCTGTCACCCCTTCTGTTTAATTTGTCCTTAATCCCCCTTACGCATGAACTTAACAACAGTAGCTATGGTTACAAAATAAATAAGAAAATATTCAATCACCTACTCTACATGGATGATCTCAAATTCTTTGCTAAAAACGACAATCAGTTGAAAGGCCTCCTCAATATTGTAAGATACTTCAGTGACGACATAGGTATGGACTTCGGATTAGATAAATGTGCAAAATTAACATTCAAGAAAGGTAGAATTACAGAAACGCCTTTAATAGATTTAGATTTTGTCACAAAGTTTAAGGAACTGGAGCATGATGAAGCTTATAAATACCTAGGAATTAGCGAAGGAGATGGCATACAACACACCCAAATGAAGGAAAAAATAAGAAAAGAGTACTACAGGCGTGTACGTCTGGTACTAAATACTGAGCTAAACTCAAAAAACAGGATATCAGCCATAAACACATTGGCTGTCCCTGTGGTACAATACAGCTTTAATGTCCTTAACTGGAACATAGCTGAAATTAAGCGAATGGACACCAAAACGAGAAAGCTTCTCACTTGCTACCGCATGCATCATCCCAAAGCTGATGTTGATCGTCTGTATGTGCCCAGATCTGAAGGAGGCAGAGGATTAGTTCAACTAGAACTGTCCTACAAAATTACAACAATTGGCCTCCAAAGATACTTGGAAACTACAGAAGACTGAATGATGGTATGCGTCAAGGAACATGAAAGTAGTAAAAAAAAAAGTAATAAAAAGTAATAAAAAACACCAACAAATTCAAAATGGAGTTTCAAATGGGCGTAGAGATGCAAGTACAGCACAATACACCGGCTGAAACTGCAAAATAATTAAAAAAGACAGCAAAGACGAATGCAACCGACCAGATACAGAAGCGATGCCAAGCTAAACCGCTTCATGGCCAATACTCTGCCCGTACCAAACAAGCTGACGTAGACAAAACCCGTACCCATCAGTGGCTACGTAGTGCAGGGTTGAAAGCTGAAACTGAAGGTTTTATTCTTGCTGCACAGGATCAATGCTTGCTAACTAGGAATTATCAAGCACATATACTAAAATATTGTGTCATCTCAAAATGCAGATTCTGTGATAAATATCCAGAAACGATTGATCATCTTGTATCAGGTTGCACGATATTGGCACCCACTGAATATAAAACCCGACATGACAGAGTGGGCTAATATCTGCACTGGAAAATCTGCAACTTCTACGGGAAGGAAACTGAAAAAACGATTTTTTCAAAGAAAACTTGATGGCATCTTATTTACGGTAATGTATATTTTTTAATTAAAATTAAAATTTGAATTTGCTAAGATTTTACAAAAAAAATACTCCTAGGTATGACGATAAACTACATTCGGCAGCAAGTCTTCTGATGGTTTGAAGAGCCTGGAAACACGTCTTAATCGCTATTGTTCACCCTGACCCGGAGTGATTGCACCTGTTAGCCTCCAAGTTATGGACAAATAGTGAACCCCAAGTATAAAAATACATTTTATAGTAAAATTAGCAACAATACAAATTTATAGTTGAAATACCAGTAATACATTTTATCTGTAGTTGGAGATATATAATTGCGTTCTTAATATATTAAGTTGAAGCCATAAAATTGTTCTGAAATATTTAGAATTCAACATTAAATAACTTAGGAAGGTAGCTATAAAAGAGGGTTAATCAGTAAAAAATAATCAGCAAAATAATCAGCGAATGAAAATAATCAGGAAAAGCAAATAATGCAAAACGACTCCGTTTTTCATTCTGATACTTAGTTCATAAAAATGAGTGTGGAAATTTGCCGAAGTAAATGTCAGATAATTTTCAAATCAATATCACGAGAAAGTGAAAATGTCGGAGGTGTAGAGAAATAATAAAAAAAATAATAAAAATTAACTTTGTCTTTCCGATAATTCTTTTTTTTTTTTTTTACAATGTTTTTGTTTTTCTTTAATTATCATTTAGAAAATGTTACCGATTCAGGTATTGCACACGCCATCAAATTTGATCGAAGCTACAGTATCGTACGAAAAAAATGTGAAAATGTCGGAATTCACACTTCGGTATATACAGCATTTATTGAATCAGATCTATCTTTCGGTTCTTTACGCCGTGCAACACAGTTTTGCGTATGAGATAACGACAATATTATGAGGCTAGAACGATAAATACTTCTCCCGGAACAGATATTGGCTGAATTTTGATTAGACATATTATTATACTAGGATTGAGAGACCAAAGTGATTAGGTGGATGACGTGCAGGAAGAAGAAAGAAGATGCTAGAAATAATTATCTATTGTGTAAAAATATTTTCATCATAAAGCACTATCTTATTCACATTCATTCTTTTTAAATAAAGTACACTCAATAAAAGGTGCAAGAGGCACTCAAGATTGTGTCTTAATGAATGCGTTAAGTGGTATTGGCGTAAAAGTAGTAAGAAATGAAATTTACAGAACGATTGGCTGTAGACTTGAAAAGTTTAATATTCTAGTGTTTGTGAAAGCACTGACTTGGAAGTCACTTCCGCAGAATAAAGGCTTTTGGGAAGAAACCTTATGAGTGGAACAACTTTCGTATAAATGGAATAGGTAGGGAATGTTTGTGAGAAATCCTTGTGGCGGTTATCTTATAATGTTCGTTCACACCATATATCTATTATAGGTTAGTGTATGGACAGAAAGAAAATGTACAGTTTATCAATACGAAATGTATTTATCCGAAGCTGTGTGTGTCACACATATATCGTATTTAGGCTTTGGTTATGTTATGATAGCCGCAGTATCAGAGAAACAATAAAATAGTTTCATCGATTATGATGCATTATCTACATACTTCTATATACATATCCGCTTCGAAAGTATCTATTCTCTTCTCAATGGCTCAGGTTTAGTGACCTGATTGGGATCAACTCTTTTTTTCTGATTCGTTCACTTGACTATCAGGTTCGTATCCTGATACGGATATTGGTTGGTCAAAATATTGCTTCACATGCAAGCGATTCTGAATATACAACTATTTTTAGAGATGTAAAAATTTTAAATTTAAGAGACGATCAAGTTAACTGAAAAGTCTAGGTAAATTATGGAAGATGAGGTAATTTAACGTCTAATGATGAAAGTGAGTAAATGATGTGAAGGTTTATGCAATTGATATTTAAATTATTTTAGTATGGGATGAATGTATGTATTATATGCATGTAAGCTTTTTATTTATTTTATTCCTTTTGTCTTTATTGATATTGTCCTTTTACAGATACATTGTAGTTATATGTGAACATTTAGACACACACACACACACACACACACACACACACACACACATATATATATATATATATATATATATATATATATATATATAAAATTAAAATTCCGCTACTTTGCCTTCAACATTTCGTTATTGTCAGACAGTTTGTATTGATTTCCTAATTCAGATTTTTTTAAAATTATTGATGAATGCCATATTATTTAAAAAAAACACACACACACAAATAAACAAACACACGACGTTGATTATGATAGTAAGAGGGAATGATATTGCAAAGAAGAAGGAGGAGGAGGAGGAGGAAAAAGGGCATTGGAAATGTATCAGTGGGGGTTAATTGAAATGTACATATTTTTGTTCAGCCTCATATCAAATTAAGATATTTTAAATATTTTTTGTACGGATCCAAGATTTCGGATCCAACTGTACATAACTTCGTAACTTTGATTTTATATATATATATATATATATATATATATATATATATATATATATATATGTGACGTCACGCCGGAGTCGCTGCGCCAAATGTGACGTCTGCCTGGCCGCGTCAGCCGTGCTGTCCTGGTCGCGGCGCCAATTGGGACGTCACCCCGTCTGTCTCCGCGCCGTCGCCGTCCAATCCTGTCCTGTGACGACCACTGTGACTTGGTACTGGTTCTGGCACCAAATGTGACGTTCTAACCTTTTGCTGATTCGGATGGGAATCTGGTTAGATTCGGTATCAGCCTTGTCGTTCCCAGCTCGCCTCCAACGTCTGGTTACCGAAGTAACAGTTTTGACTTCTAGTCTAACCTACCCACGTTGTGATTTGATCTTAGGTAGACGAAATCAACCAGTCGCCGGGCCGTAATGCAAGTCGAGTCCGAACAAGGGTAATACCGCACAAGTATATGTAAAAGAAAATAAAGTAATAACTCGAAAAGTTCAAATGTGTTAAAAAGGAATAACAATATTTTATATCTGGTTGCTGAATACAGGACTGCTTCTTTCTCCCAAACCGCTAATATGGATTCGTGACACTTTATGTTTGTTAGGCGAGTTGTTTGTTCTTTAAGAAACTGGTTCTTGGTGTATCTTCAGTCGATATTCGTAAAACTTGTTTTGGTGGTGTGAGTCTAATTCGTTCTTCAAAAATAAATTGTTCTTGGTTAGAAGTTGAGGTCGAGAATGCGTGAATCTTAAGTCAGCTTTCTGAGAGGTGGGTCTCACTCTGCAAACTGCAACTCTATCTTTCTTTCTAACGTGTGGGTGGTCCAGCGGACATTTTTCATGGTCAGAGCATGACCTAATTAATTTTTATCTCTTATCATTCTGTCCCGTAGGCCACTCGACCAATTTGAAATTTTCGTTATTGCCATGGGCAGATGGCTATATCTTATTCGCCGCCCCGTCATAAATTAAATTAAATCCGACACATCCGCGACTTTACTTTCCTCGCTAATGAGAATAAAATCTTTACCACTTTTCCTTGTTAGAAAAAAATAACATTGTTCAGTGTCTTTTCGTGATAGATTCTTATCACCTAATTTAATTCTCGCCGTTTTTTTTTTTTCACGCAACCCTAAATAGTGTCATATATATATATATATATATATATATATATATATATATATATATATATATATATATATGTATAAAATAATAGTTTCTCCAGTCGGTTTCGACGTATGAGGATCTGACGGCTTATTGATTCAGTTATGAAAATTTGTGCGATAATCTTAAGTGGCATTTAAGACCCGCTAGTGATTTACAAAGGAGACCACATATGGAGCAAGTCTGAGGATTGTAAGATGAGATCACTGTTAGATTGGCAAATTTTTAGATAGTGCTCTGGCTTCCTGAAGATGATTCAGACAAGCAGATTAAAAATTGCTGAGTCCACTAAAACACACACACACACACACATAACATATTTATGTTAATTTTTTTTTTTAAATAAATAATTATATATATATATATATATATATATATATATATATATATATATATATATATATACTGGGTGTAAGTGCATAATTCCCGATCCCAGAAAATGTTTAACATTTTAAAAAAATCACAAATCTAACTGAGTTTCTTTTTACAGGTTTTCAGATAAGATGTTTATACATCGTGACACGATTGGTTGTAAGAATCACTGAAAAACCCTTTAAGTTATCCATCTGGAAAGATAACCAGTTGAAGTCGTTTTGTGTCAGACAAACTGTCTTCCAAACTGAGCGATGGTGAGAGGAAAGCGATCATTCAGGTCTTCAATAATAGTAGCAACATTCATACTTTGGCTTCCACCTTCAAAGTTCATTCAAGAACGACCAAAGGACGGTGAATAAATTTAAAAAGAAATTTTAGAGAGTAAAACTGGTTCAGGAGATCAAACTGGAAGAGAGATAATCGTTTCACTTTAGAGCTAAAGAGATAAATTAGAAAAGGTCCAACGCAAGTCATAAGAAGTTTGAAATAGTTTCAGTTATGACAGTACAAAGAGCAGTGAAAAAAGTGTTGAAAACGAATTCTGTGAGGAAATTGTTACTCCAGGATAGAAAGTTAGAAGGTTAGAGAGGAGGAAGATCATTTTGCATAAGTTAGACAGTGATCCTGGAATATATATATATATATATATATATATATATATATATATATATATATATATATATTTGGGCTTCATTTCAATCCTTCATGAGCTTCTTATCCTTAGTTGTAATTAATTAATGATGAACATGTCATTTTCGTTTATGATCGAATTCATCACGATACTTCTCTTAAGCTTTGATAATAATTATACATTATTATTGTTCGAAGTAGTGTCCAATAAATCTAAAAAAAAAAGAATTCCTGTAAGATATCTTTAATCGTTTTGAAGATACAATTCTTCAGAGCTTGGTCTAATTTTGCTGTTACAACCGATATATATATATATATATATATATATATATATATATATATATAATTATTTATTTAAAAATTATAACATAAATATGTTAAAAATCACTACAAAAATAGCCATTTTGTTTCAACACCTTTGGTGTCTTATCAAGTGATGACGTTGAATGTAGATTGTAGAATAGAGTTTTTAAAAGGTTCAAATTAATTAACCACCCCTCGTAAGGGGAAACGTTGTTACATGAGCTGAAATGACCAATCAAAATTCAAGTATACGAGACTTCAAAAAACATGACAGTCATATGTTTCCCAAGAAAATGTGTAATTGAACGCAATAGACTTGACCAAGATTCGAATTGAGAAGGTCAACTTCGCTTAAAAATGCTGATAACATTTACACCACTCGCCAATGCGTACTTACCTCAATGAAAGCTTTTAAGCATATCTGTATTTATATGTATGTATGTGGGCATGTGCATTTGTATCTATTTGTATGCGTGCTCGTGTTTGTAAAAGTTTGTAACATGTTTTCTTACATTTTTTCTCTTTGTATACGCATATGTAATTTTCTTTATGCAGGTGTTCGTTTGTAAGTAAATATCTATATCAGTCGATGCAATTGTTTATCTATGCGTGAGTATGTAAAATTGTGGTCTTTGGTAGACTGTCTGTGTACGCGCGTGTATACATTTGTGCGTATGAAAACGCCTATGTATAAATATGTAGTACTATGCGCCTGCGTCTATGTTTTTTTTTCCTCTGTGTGTGATTATGTACACCAATATCTGAGGGTGTGTAGGCCTCTGTACATGTATCTGCATATCTGTAAATATGTCTATTTCTATGTGCGTATGTTCACATCCATGCGTGGGTGTGTATCTCTATACGTGTTTTTTGTGCATGTCGTATATAGACGTCTATGCGCGTGTGTATAGGAATGCAGATGTGTATGGATATTTGTACACATCTATACGTATTTTGAGGCAATGTATGTTTGTGATTGTGTCTAGCTGTGTGCGAATTTGTACGCGTGTATCTGTGAGTGGGAAACAATATGCATACGAGTCTGTGTATCTGTGTACATGTCTGCTTCTCTTTGTATGCATGTGTACATCTCTGTGCGTGAGTGTGTATCAACAGACATATGTTTTTGTCTATATGTGTGCGCGTTTGTTTCTGTGTGAGTGAGTGAGTGTGTAGTAATATGTGTGTGTGTCTTCGTGCGTATCAATCAGCACTGATTAGGTAATAAATAACGGAAAGTAAATTAAAAGAATGAAAATTTAAATCCTGTTACCGTAATCAATGTTCAGAGAGAAACTGGATTGCATAGAAAAAGGAAAAATAATCAAAATTGTATTTATTCTGACACAAATGTTTCATCTCTCTTAATTTATCGATCACGAAATAAAATTAAAAAAATCTTCTGTTGGCCAATGTAAAAAATACAAAGCCAGTTGCCTTTGATGCAAAGTACAGGCGCCATTTTATTTGTCTCTTGATAAAAGATTTCGATGGACCGAAAGAAAGGTAAAGCCAGTTAGCAAATGATTGATTAAAAGTAAGAACAATATGAGGGGGAAAGGTAATCAGCTTCAAAGAAAGTGATGCAAAGGTAGAAAGATAATGAGAAAGAAAATGGGAAGTAAAATAAGCTAACAGAAAGAAAGAAAGAAAGAAAGAAAGAAAGAAAGAAAGAAAGAAAGAAAGAAACAGAGGAGACTACAAGAAGAAACAGTAAGACAGAAAAGTAATAGCAAAGGAAGGAAGAAAGAAAAAAAGAAAGAAAGAAAGAAAGAAAGAAAGAAGGAAAGAAAGAAAGAAAAAAAGAAAGAAAGAAAGAAAGAAAGAAAAATATTATGAGAGGAAAAAATGCTAAGATAGAGAAAAATGATTAATGAAGTAAGAAATAATTAATTGAAAAAGAAGTCTAACAAAATAAACAGTAAGATAAAAAAAATGATTGCTAAGAATGAAATAAAGAAAAAAATATAATGTAATGAGAAAGATCTAAGATTGAGAAATAAAAGAGAAGAAAGAACGAAAGAAATAAAGAAAGATGGAAATAAAAAGAAAGAAAGAATAGAAAGTGGACCCTACCGAAAACATTAAGATAGAAAAGTATTTACTAAGAAAGAAATATAATGCGAGAGGAAAACAGGTAAGGTTGAGAAATAATAAGAAAAAAGAAAGAAACAAGCAAAAAAAAGGAAATACAGAAAGAAAGAACGACGGAAATGCATAAAAATATTACGCAAAAAGAAACTATTCATGAGATAAAAATATGATGGGAAAGTGAGAAAGAATTAAGTAATCAAATGAAGCGAAAATAATCAAAAAAATGAAAATGGTAAAAAGGAAAACAAAGAGAAATATTAAAGCCATGAGAATCTTTTTAAATCACACATTAAAAATAAAAAGAAATGTTTGAAAACCTTAATGTTAAACGGAACACACCTTTAAAAGTTAAATTAATCAATAAAACAAAAAGAAAGTTGGTCAATAAACATAAAACATAAGGAAGATTAAGAAAAAAAGAAACGAAAAAGACAAAACAAAAAGAATAGATTTGCATATTTTTTTTTATTTCCTATTGAATGCTTAATCCTGAATTTTAATGGTAAATGCACTTTACTTTGAGTAGACCCAAATGCAATCATTAAAAGACAATATAATCCCCCAAAATAATAATAATAATAATAAAAGACAATTTAAATACACACGGGATCAACACACGTACATGGCCAACATTCACTCAAAATTAACAAGGCAGATACACATAAATACAAAATAGAGTAACTGAGGATTCTAAGGTTAGAAATAAAGAGAGAGTCTTTAATAAGCACTGGACAGAACGAACGTTTCTACATTACGAATTATCAAGCAAACGCAAAGAGAATATCGTGCAAATACCATATAAAGATCATGTGAGAATGATGAGGCTATTGCCTACCAGTTGATATCAAAGGAATGCAATCATCGTAATGAGAGACACGGTCATAGGTCTATATTGGAGTGCACCAAAGAATACTGATAAATGGTATGTGTATCGTCCTGAATCCGCCAAAGAAACCATGAAATCGCAGTTCTTTATGATTTTATGGGTCTGTGTAGCTGTGGACATATCTGTTTGTCTTTGTATGCATGCGTGTACTTAGGTGTGTGAGCGTGTAGCAATAGAAATATGTTTCTGTGTATCTTTGTGCGCGTTTGTTTCTGTGTGTGTAAGTGTGTAGTAATATGCGTATATGTCTGTGTGTATATGAATCGGCACTGATTAGTTAATACATAACGGAAAGTAAATTACAATACCGACAAACTGTACTATATCATACAAAATTTGATAGCTCATAATGACTAATTACTATATACCAAAATACATTCTCTTTGAAACATAAGTAATATCAGATAACACACACACACACACACACATATATATATATATATATATATATATATATATATATATATATATATATATATATATATATATATAATATAACAGAGGATGTCTGTGTGTCTGTGTGTGTGTGTGTAAGGAATGCACGGCCGCAATTTCCGACGGATTTGCACCAAAATTTACATGCACATGCTCCAAGTTAACGGAAAGGCCAATAAAGACTTTGCATTTCCCAACTCCTATCGATAGTGGAAATAATCGATTTGTTCAGGCTTCTACGGCAGTTTTCATGTAATTTGCGGCCATTTTGTACTGGCCAGGGTGAGATCCAATAGCTGGCTGCCACGAATAGGCAGGAAGATTCTATTGGCCAGCGTGAGAGCCAACGGCTGTCTCAAACGAATGTTAACTAGCATGCAAAAAAAAAATCGATAGCTGCATTCGTCACAAGTGGGAAAAATTTAAATCTGCATGGCACTTTACTCCAATTGGCTCATTAGCTTACTTAAAGTAAACGTTGATTCTGATTCCGCAGAAGTGGGTTGTGTGTGAAAAAGTATTTGTTGTTAACATTCTTTTTTCATTCGGTTTTTCCAGTTACGAGTCCTTTTTTAAAGCTGATCGTTTTGTGTTCATTTTGTTTAGTTCTTTTTTCGTAACAGATTTAATGTTTAGTATAGGGCTTAGAAAAAAATCGCAGTGTGAGATAGGCAAGAAGTAAGGCATGTAGCAATATCAGCACAGCAAAGGGCACTCTTTTAGAGGCAAGGAAGGGCAAAAATATTTTAAGTCAAGTGATAGCGATTTCTGTATGAGTCGTACGATTTTTGAATCAAGCACGGGCAGCGCCGGGCCATGCTGCTAATATATATATATATATATATATATATATATATATATATATATATATATATATATATATATTATGCAGTGTTACATTAGAACATGCACATATTCACTACAAAATTGCATATTTTTGTTTCAACGAAAATAGTAAAACCTTTTTTTAGACGTCTCATCAGGTCGGGAATTACAGTGTTACTGCATGAATTTAAGCGTGCTACTAGGCTGGCATCACAGTCCCACCCTTTCGCTGTCGAAACGGTTAAATGTGGCCGCCTCTGCTACTCCAATAACTTCATGTCTCGCACCTCCCGTCTGTGGAATTCCCTACCTATTACTTGTTTCCCTGTTAGTTATAATCTCCAACTATTCACCTGTAATGTCAATCGACATCTCCAGATGCCTTATCTATTCCCTGTCCTTCTCATTTTCTCTATCAGCCCTCTTTACTCTCGCTCCCATTCTGTAACCCATTGCATACTAGTGGCATCCGGACTTGCCTGGGGTGAAATGCTAAAAATAATTAAAAATAATAATAATAAAGCATCAAAGTACAAAGATATTTAAATTGAAATCTAAAGAATGTGGCATGCGAGTAATTCCACTTGTAGTTGGAGCCCTCGGTTTGACTGGAAAAAGGATACGATAGACTCAATGAAGGAATCCTTCGTAGTCCAAGCCTTAAAAACATACACAAATTTGTACTCGGAATTACAGCTCACACCTTACGAAATGATTTATCTATGTAAAATATGTGTGATTTTAAGTTTGGGAGGGGGTCTTTTTTTTAAATTCTCTGTAGAAAAGGTCCTGGTGACATTTCTGACCTTACGTTTCTGATTGGTCCCCGGAAAGAAATGAGTATACACCAGAATTCAAAGATAATAATAATATTAATAATAAGACTTAAGATCCTTACAAAGTCTCCCCTGTGGTATTAAATTTCCTTAAGCACAGCAAGGGAATGTGGAACAAAAAAAAATTACCTTATTCACACCGGGGGCACAGCCATATCCAACCGTCTAAATATCCGACGTGGAATCTTTCAAGGAAACTCTCTGTCACCCCTTCTGTTTTGTTTATCCTTAATCCCTATTACACATGAACTAAACAACAGTAACTATGGTTACAAAATAAATAAGAAAATATTCAATCACCTACTCTACATGGATGATCTCAAACTCTTTGCCAAAGACGACAATGAGTTGAAAGGCCTTCTCAATATTGTAAAATACTTCAGTGATGACATAGGTATGGACTTCGGATTAGATAAATGTGCAAGAGTAAATTTCAAGAAAGGTAGAATTACAAAAACACCCTTAATAAATTTAGATTTTGTCACAAAGATTAGGGAACTGGAGCATGATGAAGCTTATAAGTACCTAGGAATTAGCGAAGGAGATGGCATACAACACACCCAAATGAAGGAAAAAATAAGAAAAGTTTACTACAGGCGTGTACGTCTGGTACTAAATACTGAGCTAAACTCAAAAAACAGAATATCAGCCATAAACACATTGGCTGTCCCTGTGGTGAAATACAGCTTTAATGTCCTTAACTGGACCATAGCTGAAATTAAGCGAATAGACGCCAAAACGAGAAAGCTTCTCACTTGCTATCGCATAAATCATCCCAAAGCTGATGTTGATCGTCTGTATGTGCCCAGATCCGAAGGAGGCAGAGGATTAGTTCAACTAGAACTGTCCTATAAAACTACAACAATTGGCCTCCAAAGATACTTGGAAACTACAGAAGACTGGATAATGGTATGCGTCAAGGAACATGAAAGTAGTAAGCGTCTTTGCTCCGTAATGAAAGAAGCCAACAAATTCAAAATAGACTTTCAAATGGGAGTAGCACAATACACCGGCTGAAACTGCAAAATACTTAAAAAAGACAGCAAAGACGAATGCAAACGACCAGCTACAGAAGCGATGGCAAGATAAACCGCTTCATGGCCAATACTCTGCCCGTACCAAACAAGCTGACATAGACGAAACCCGTACCCAACAGTGGCTACGTAGTGCAGGGCTGAAAGCTGAAACTGAAGGTTTTATCCTTGCTGCACAGGACCAATGCTTGCTAACTAGGAATTATCAAGCACATATACTAAAATACTGTGTCGGCCCAAAATGCAGATTCTGTGATAAATATCCAGAAACGATTGATCATCTTGTATCAGGTTGCACGATGTTGGCACCCACTGAGTATAAAACCCGGCATGACAGAGTTGGCCAATATCTGCACTGGAAAATCTGCAACTTCTACGGGAAGGAAACTGAAAGAAACTGGTATGAACACCACCCAGACCCGGTTATGGAGATAGGACCTGTTACAATTCTATGGGACTACACAATACACACTGACAGAACAATCAAAGCCAACCGCCCAGATATTGTTATTAAAGACCACAAACAAAAACGGTTCCTCCTTATTGATATGGCAGTCCCTGATGACTGCAATGTATCTTTGAAGATATTCAAAAGCTGTCAAAATACAAGGACCTTGAAATAGAAATCTCGAAAATGTGGCATAGGGGGAACATCAACAATCCCTGTTGTAGTTGGAGCCCTAGGACTGTTTGGAAAAGATTGCCTAATTGAAGGGATTCCTGGAAGTCCATGCCTCAAGGAGATCTGTTATGTAATTTTTTTATTTTTATTTTCTCAGTGGAAAGTGTCATGATGCCATTTTCTAACCTTAAGGGAAAGATTGCAGTAAAGACATTTGTAAACACCATGCCTCAAAGAAAGTAAAAATAACAATAATAATCTAAAAATTTTCTCATATTTATGACAGTCCACATAGCCCAACAAAATAATTTTTTTGAAATATCTAAGGTTTTATCCTAATAATAATAGAAGCACCAGCAATACCGATAACACCATTAAGAAAATCCAAGTGAACCTACCACGGTGTAAGTTACAATGATTTTTTATTTTTTTTTCAAGAAAAAAAGATACCTTAACTTCAAGATTCAGGTGAAAGTCTTGGGAAATGGTTTTATCAAATAGCAAAAATAGAAAACTGGAACGCGGTTGTCAACGAGAATGACGTGTTTAAGAAGCCTTCCAAACGTAACGTTTTTTTTTTTTTTTTTTTTTACGCATATGAAATTTTGTTATTTTTACTATTTTAACGTAAGCATGAATTTTCCTTTGTATTATTATTATTTAATTTATTTGTTTCCTTTTAAATGATACTGATAGATTAATCAATTATTTAATTTTCTTATTCATATATCCCCAGTTTTCAATATCCCCCCAAAAAAAAAAAACATGACAGGAAAAACCAATTTCTACGATATTCTTTCTATCATTTTTTCAATTTTCAACGACTTTGAAAAATAACGGGATTTAGATGGGCCAATAAATTATTCTTAAATTTCACAGCAAAGATAAACCAAATTTTTTTATGAAATTTTTGTTACTAAATGATGGAAAAAAAAAAAAAAAAATTAAAATTTAATATAAATACTCTCTAAAAAATAACAATTTTTTTTAATAAAATATAACTATTTTAATTTTTCTTCGTATTATTATTATTTAATTTATTTGGTTCTCCTTTAAATAAAATCAATTATTTAATTTTTCTCATTCACATATCCCATAGTTTTCAATATCCACCCCTGCAAAAAAAAAAACATTACAGGTAAAAACCAATTTCTACGATGTTCTTTCTTAGAAGGATTGGATTTTTTTTTTTTTTTTTTTTTAAACAACGCTATTTTCAACGACTTTAAAAAAAATAACGGAATTTTACAAAATTACATTTTATGAATTTATGAAAATGCAATCTTTCTAAGAAGGAATATCGTGGAATTTACAGATGGGCCAATAAATTATTTTTAAATTTCACAGCAAAGACAAACGAATGTAAACTTTTTCTTTTTCATTTTTTTTTAAACAACGCTATTTTCAACGACTTTAAAAAAAATAACGGAATTTACTTTATATTACATTTGAATTTATGAAAAGAAAATGCAATCTTTCTAAGAAGGAATATCGTGGAATTTACAGATGGGCCAAAAATTATTTTTAATTTTTTTTTTTTTTTTTTTAACCAGCGTCATTCTCTTTGATTTCCAATCGTGTCTCTGTCTAAGGAACCCATTTAGGAGAAGGAAAACCAACAACAACCCGCAACTCAAGTGTTAATCGTTAGGAGTGAATGGCTACTGCGATCCCTACAGGCTTCGAACCCTGTCTGTAAAAGACCGTTACTCAACGTGCCGGGCAACTTTGGGTGGACTTTTTTTGGACCCGTATTAATATGAAAATTAAAAATAGAAACAAAACGTCCAATGGCTCTTCCAATAAACAGGGAGCCCGTCCTTCAGGAGGGAACCTACCTGAGGTCGAAAAAATCTGCCATAGAACAAACTCCTACAAAAGAATGAATCTTCAGGTCCCTTAATCCTAATGATGGTCCTGTAAATTCTCCAACCTAGATCCATAACAAATTTAAGGAAAGAAAAAATAAAATGGTCTCGTGGGAGACAAAGTTGTTATGAATTCCATGAAGCGTTACTCAAACCTCAAAAACATACTCAAAAACATATGACATTTGGCGAGAAAAACAATTAGAAAGTGACAAAAATAAACTAGCCAATGTAAACATCAATAAATAACCGAATAAAATAAAAAGAATTAATAGATGAACCAACAAAACATGAAAAGGAACCGGAATCGGAAAAAAGTAGTAACATCACAAAGCCTCAGGTCATAATGAAAAAACCGAAAAACACACAAATCACTGTGAAGATAATGCTGAAAATTTAGAAATGTTGGAAAGGTATGATCTTAGTCAGTCACAAGACGGTAATAAAACGAGTTCAAAAATTCATCGAACAGACTTATTTACAGAAAACAAGATTAATATACAAGAAGCCAAGGATGAAATCATATGCCATATAGTCAGATACAGAATATTGCAATGGAGGAACGAGAACAACTCCCAAAATTACAACCAACAAAGCATAACCTCAAAACTATTAAGCTCTATAATGCAGCACTCAAATTGATTCTGATGAAGAATATATAAATCTCAATGAAGCAATATATGCATCAAAGCAAAACAAATAAACTGAACATCAAAGTAAAAAAGGCAGTCTCACAGAATGAAGATCCATAAAAAGAAAAATAGAAAAAAAAATACCTTAGAAGTGAATTATCAGTAAAATAAATACAATATCAGGAATGAAAATGAAGTCCTATCAACTAAAGAAAAATAAAGCAAACAATACAACTGAAGGCTCAAAGAATAAGACGCTACGAGAAAAGATCAAGATTCTATAGACAGAACAAGATCTTTCAAACCGATGCAAAGAAATTTTACAGGAAATAGGTAAACAAAGAATTGAAGTGACAGTCCCCCTAAAATGGAAGAAGTTATACAGTTCTGGGGAAAAATATGGGCTTGCCTAAAGAACACAAACGAAGAGGCAGATTGGATTGCGCAAGAGTTAGAACGAATGAAAAATAAACCAGAACAGACATGGTTTTTCACAGAAGATGTTAAATGTGCACTGAAAAAGCACAACTGGAAATCTCCAGGAATAGATAAAATTCCTAAACCGATCCAACTAAAATTCCTGCAAACCAAAGGAGTTAAATTCTACCCAAAAATAGTGACACAAATATTCCAGAAAAACTATAGACCAATTACATGTCTTCCAACAACATACAAACTGTTAACATCTATTTTAATATTTCTTCTTGGAAAAAATGACATACTACCACTTGAACAAAAGGGTGAAACAGGCTGCTACGGATGTAAAGACCAATTACTTATTAATAGGATGATCCTGGAAAACTGCTTCCGTGAATTATCGTAAAGCATTCGATAGTGTACCACATTCCTGGATCTTAAAAGTCTTTAAGTATGTACAAGGTATCACCCGTTATCATCAATTTCATCAAACAATGTAATATGGAAAAACTACACTATACCTCAATCATAAAAATGGAACCTATAAGTCTGGCAAAATAAACATCAATAGAGGAATATTTCAAGGTGACTCTTTGTCTCCTTTAATTTTGCATATCACTTATAGCATTAACCAGCCATAAGACAGAATGCGGTTACAAAATAAAATAGCTCAAAAGAAAATAAACCATCTATTTTACATGGATGACTTAAAATTGTATGCTAGGAATGACAATGAGCTGGAAGGTCTTCTGCAAACTGTAAAATGCTTCCATCGGAATGAAATTCAATTTGGATAAATGTGAAAACAGTTTTACGAGGATCGCTACAACAAACTTCCTCTATTAGTTTAGACCCCTGCTGTAACAATAAAAGATTTAGAACAAGGAGAAATAAGTACCTAGGTGTAAATGAGAGTGAAGGAATTTCACCATAAGAAAATGAAAGAAATAGTGCGTAAAGAGTACTACTAAAAACTGAATTGAATAGAGTGGTCCAATATAGTTTCAACATCTTGAACTGGACTCTAAATGACATCAGACAAATGGATTCTAAAACAAGAAAGAAGCATAAGATGCATCATCAAAAGGCTGATGTAACCGTCTATACATACCCCCAAAAAGAAGGTGGAAGAGGTCTTATTCAGCTAGAATTGTCATACAAGACAACAACTATTGGCTTACTAACTTACACATGGAAACAACAAATGACTGGATGATAAAATTAGTTAAACAACATGAAAACAGAAAGAAAAAAATATTCAATAATAAAAGAAGGCAGTAAATACAAACAACATTTACATTTAGTAGATTCTGTAGTAAATCAAAACAGAAGCAAACCAACTATTGCAGCAAAAGATATGAAAAAAGCCAAGATAAAGCCCTTGAACAGATGAAACAACGAATAAAATATCCAGAACGTGTTGATAACAGTTAATACTCATCGATGGTTACGAGCATCTGGATTAAAGTCTGAAACTGAAGGCTTTATTCTTGCAGCGCAAGACCAGAGTCTTTTCACTAGGAATTTTCAGGCAAATATCATACATAATAATGTGGATCCAAAATGCAGGTTCTGTGACAAATACCAAGAAACAATAGACCATCTAATCTCAGGATGTTCTATATTGCCCCAAAATGAATATAAAAATCGTCACGATAGAGTGGGGCAATACTTACACTGGACAATGTGCAAACACTTTGGAAAATGTGTAAGCACTGAAATAAACATCGGCCAGCGCCGGTTACAGAAATAGAAGATGTCACCATTCTATGGGATTATACCATCCACACAGACAGAAAAATTGAAGCAAATAGGCCGGACATTATTGTCAAAACCAGAAAGAAAAAACTTGCCTACTAATTGATATGGTTTGTCCAGCGGATTGTAACATAGCAACCAAAAGAAAAACTATCAAAATACAAAGACCTGGAAATTGAAATAGAAAAAATGTGGAATAATACCAGTGGTAATAGGGTGCACTTGGAATTATAAAAAAAAAAAAAACATGAAATGTGGCCATAACAACACACCACGACCTGCCTTAGGTCTTTCCGCAGACTTGGTAGGTAATGTGTCCATAGCAGAAATCGAATGATGATGATGATGACAATAATAATAATGATAAAAAGCCACATCGGAAGGCACAATTGTTGGTAGAAATGAAGAAAATCAGATGTGAGACATCGATACTAGATAAAATCACAAGGAACCCAAATGTCTCACCTTGTAAATACAGGAAGATCAAGCGGAGATATAAATTTAAATCACTAAATGAAATACCAGAAATCCAGGAAATGCTAAGTCAGAAACTGCAGTTGAAGTCACAGCGAACAAGACGCTAAGAAAGCCAATACACATTCTGTTGATAAAAGAAAATATTCCAAACCTTAAGAATTTTTACAAGGAAATTGGAAAACCACTATCTACTGAAAATGGCCTCAACTTTGGGAGAATATTTGAAGCAGCCCGAAGAATATTAACACAATAGAGAATGGATCCAATGAGAAGAAGAAAGAAGGATGGATAAACCTGTACTAGAATAGGAATATATAACCAGGAATAATGTTAGCCATACTACAACGAAATCCCAAAAATATAAATCCCCAGAGAATGAGAAGCTACTCAACTTTTAGCTGCATCATCTGTCATCAATTCATAAAACCCTTGTACAAACTCTATCAATGCTTCTCAATAATTCCAACGAAGTCCCAAAATGGATCACTGAATGTTTTACATGTCTAACAACATGTCTGTCCACTACGTATAAATTTATCTCGTCTGTCCTGACGAACCGTACTTAATCTTTTCCAGAAGAAAACAGCATTCTTTCACTGGAACAGAAAAGATGCAGGAGACGATCATATGGTTGCAAAGATCAATTACGGATAAACTAAAATACCCTGGAAAATTGCAGGAAATGAGGTAGTAATCTCAGCACAACATGGATTACCGTAAAGCTTTTGATAGTGTGGTTCACTGTTGGATCCTTAAGATTTTGAAAATGTATAAAGTTTCCTCGGTGTTAGTAAATTTCATTAAACACATCATGAGAACGTGGAAAACTACATTATACTTAAATCACACAACAGGCATTGCCACCTCCAACCGCCTGGAATATCTGACGAGGAATCTTTCAACGAGACTCCCGTACTGTTTTGTTTGTCCTTAATCTCCCTTATACATGAACTAAACAATAATACCTATGGATTCAAAGTTAACAAAAAATGTTCAATCACCTACACTATATGGATGACCTCAGACACATTGCCAAAGACAACAATGTGTTGAAGGGTCTCCTCACTACTGTAAATTGTTTCAGTGACCACGTAGGTATGGATTTCGGATTAGATAAATGTACAAAAGTAACATTCAAGAAAGGGAGAAACACACAATAGATATAGATTATGTAACAAAGATTAGGGAACTGGAACAAGAAGGCTATAGGTACCGAGGAATTAGCGAAGGTGATGAAATACAGCATACCGAAATGAAGGTGAAAGTAAGAAACACACTACAGACGTGAGTCTCTGGTACTGAATAACGAGCTGAATTTTTTTTAAAAAAAGACAGAATATCAACCCTAAACACCTTCACTGTCCCCGTTGTGCAATACAGTTTCAAAATCTTTAACTGGACCAAAGCTGATATTAAGCCAATGGACGACAAAACGTGAAAGCTTCTCATTTGCAAAGTCAAGCATCATCCCAAGGCTGATGTTGATCATATGTGTTTGCCCAGATCCGAAGGAGGCAGAGGATTATGTCAACCAGAACTGTCATATAAATGCATTTCAAAGATACATGGAAACTACAGAAGACTGAATGATGATTTATGTCAAATAGCATGAAATGAGTAACAAACTTTATTCACTAATAAAGAAAGTCAACAAATTCAAAATGGAGTTTCAAATAGGTGACAAAGTGCAATACACTGACTACAGCTGCAAAATACTTAGTAAAGAAAGCAAAAAACTGCAGTTAACCAGATGTAGAAAAGATTGCAAGTTAAACTGCTTCACAGTCAATATTCCGCTCGTACCAAGCAAGCACATGTATACAAACCCTGTACCCATCGGTGGTTACGTAGTGCAGGGATGAAAGCTGAAATCGAAGTTTATTTTTATTTTTGCTGCACAGGACCAGTGCTTGCGATGAATTAACAAGTAAAAATACTCAAAAACTGTTAGACCAAAATGCAGATTATGTGACAATTATCCAGAAAAAATGACTCTATTGCTGTCACCCACTGAATAAAAAAACCGATATGACAGCGCGGGCCAATATCTGCAACTTTTACGGAAAGGAAACTGCAAGAAATAATCAAAACTTAATCGCTCAGATATCTTGATTAGTGACCGCAGATATGTGCTTTCTTACATTGCCATGACAGTCCATGCAGACTGCAATATAACTTTGAAGATCTCCAAAAACTATCAAAATACAAGGACCTTAAAATCGAAATCTCAAAAATGTGGCACATGAGGACATCAACAATTCCATTTATAGTTGGAGCCCTCTGATTAATCGGAAAATATTCCAATAGACTCATTGAAAGGATTTTTGTTAGCTCACGCCCTTAAGAAATACATAAAGATGTTCTTGCAATTACAGCCGACACCTTACGAAGTGCTTTATCTATGTAAAATATGTGATATTTTTTTAAATAACTGCGCAGTGGAAAATATTATGATGTCATTTCTGTCCTTAGATCTCTGGTCAGACCCGGAAAGAAATCAAAAGAAATAAAAATAAAATAATAATATTCTAATAATTGAAAATCTCTACAATGTGGCACATGAGGACATCAGTAATTCCCGTTGTAATTGGAGCACTAGGTTTGAGAGGAAAAGGTTCATTGAAGGGAATCCTTTTTGATCATGCCTGAAAGTAACAATACCATTGTACTCATAAGTAAAACTTACATATTACGATGAGCATTATCTATGTAAAATGTGTGGGATCTTTGTTTGTTTTTTCCTTGGTTCTTTACAAAAATACAAGTGGAAAATGTCATGAACTTATTTCTGAAACTAGCTCTATGGTTTGGATCTAAAAGGAAATGTGTATACAATACAAATCAAATGAAATAATAATAATAAAAATAAATTATTATTACGTTGACTTCAAATTCAGATTCTGCGATGGATACCCAGAAGCAATTGACTATCATGTAATAACACACACCCATTATAAAACACCGTATGACAGAGTGGACCAATATCTGCAAATTCTATGGCGAGGTAACTGCAATAAATTAGAGATTTTCCAAGCGTAGCTTAGATGTATCACAAGGCCGAAAGTATGGGGCATCCAGTGAGGATCGAACTCACTTTTCAGTAGTAACTGATCTAGCAAGACAAGCTTGCCAAACATTACACCACGCCGAGGGTCCTAAACTGCTATAAATTAGTATAGATACCACCCAGAAATGCTTACAGACGTATAACCTGTAACAATTTTATGATACTTTAAAATTCACACGGAGAGAATAATCAAAGCTAATAGTCTAGACATAGTCATCGAAAACCACAAAACAAGAATGTGCTTTCTTAGTGACATGGAACTTCCAGCAGACAGTAGTGCAACTGTAAACATATTTAAAAATAAATCTATTAAAATGCAAGGAACTTGATGGTAAATTTTAAAAAAAATGAAGCACACGAAGACATCAATAATTACACTTGTGGTTGAATCTATGTGTTAGATTATAAAATGCACTGATAGACAAACTGATATCACGAGGAGAACATTACTTAAGAAAATTTTTGTTTAAAGTTCTCACAAGCACAGCTGATATCCTAGGAAGAGCTTACTTTATGTAAAATATGTAAGACTCTGGACGTTGTTTTTAGAATTATACAAATGTCCAGTGGATAATGTCATGATGCCCTTTCTGACATTAGATCTCTGTTTGTAATCCGGGGAAAACTAGTATTCTCCAATGTGTCGAGACGTGGTGACCGGACTTCTCTATAACTTCATGTTGTAGATTTTAGGAGTGATATTAGCTATCTTGACACCATTTACCGTAAGAATAAATGAAATCACCTTGAGTTATTCAGCTAGAAAGAGAAGAGCTAAAATCATTTTGTGTCAGCTCCACTATGTCATCCCAACTGAGCAATGGTAAGAGGAAAAAAACCTTTCAGGCCTTCCATACGGCTACCAACATTCAAACTCCGACTGCCATCTTCTAAGTTCATTCAAGAACAATCAAGAGAATGAAGTTATTTAAAAAAGATGGAACAATAGAGAAGAAAACTGGATCAGGCGGTTACAACACCAAGAGGGATAATCATTTCAATTTAGAGCTAAGTATATTCTTATTGTTCAATGGAGTATCCAATAGTCTTATAAAAAAAAAACTCAGAGAAATCCAGTAAGATATATTTAATCATTTGAAGCTTAATCAAACAATTGAATAATTCTGCTGTTGCACGATTTGGACAATTTTCCTGTAACACCTGGTGCATTAAAAAAGGCGAAGATTTCTGGTGGGTTCATTGAATGAATATTAAAACAGGAGTGATTCTGGCTTTGGTTGGGGTAGAGACGAAACTTAAATCTCTCAGGTCAAATGTGGTGCGTGTAGTTTACTTTCAACGTCTACAATAAACACGGTGTGACCTGCCTATGTTATCTCGTTAAAACTGTAGTCGACAATAATGAATCATGTAGATCTTGTAATGTCCTCAGAAACGTTTCCCTGTAAAGATTGAACAAGTCCGACGAGAAGATACATAATGTCTTGTGTTGTCTCTATATTTGTGTAGTGAAATAAAAAGAAATAATAAAAATATATGTGAAAATGACAATCAGAAGAGATGATTTTTGTGTACTAAGTCTGCAAATCTGGACAGAAGAAATGTGTTAACAAACTTAGATAATTTATTCATTAATTCATTTTCTATGGTTTATCAACCTTATACAGTTTATTTAATATCAGAATATACTTTTAGATTGTAAGACTCGTTTTGGAGCTAATAATTATAGAATTGGGTGTCAACTTGATGATTATAAATATTTACTGATTGAATCTTACTATTTAATCCATATATGTAGGAGAGAAGGTAGAATCCGAGCCATTAGCATTAAACTTCCACCTCCGCACTTACAACACCTGGTACTCGAAAGAAATCAACCATCTAGGTAATGACCAAGCTCGACGTTGCTTAAAGTCGGTGATCGTACGGTAAGCGGTATTTTAACATCATAAGACCGTAAGCCTTACATTGAACTATAATAATTATACTTTTTTTTTAATAATATTTAGCGATCAACGAATAAAATGGACTCATAGAAACATTTTCAAAAGACTGTTTCAGTCTAGGGAAATTTTGAAAACATCTTAATTCAAAAATTTAAGTAACAAGCATAAATACAATTGCTATATCTCGTCTAACATATGCATTTAACATGATTAGAATTTGAGTTAAATCTGAATAAATCGGCACAAAAATTATTCGAAAAATAAACTTGCTACAGAAATTGTCAACTAAAAGTTGGCGTTAATCATCTATATTTATCCAGAAACAATAGTGGATAGGGTAAACGACATACACCATTTGGATTTGATTAATGTCATAAGACCGATGAAGGTGATACGTTAACACTAGTTTATAAACAGGAAAACAGGAAACAAACTGCGCCTAATTCAAAATAAAGGTAGAAGAAAAAAAAAGAATTGCGTGTCAACTTCGATGTTGATGAATGCCGAGATAAAAAAATAACATGGCGATAATGTTAAGCAGCTTGCTATGAAACACGCCTATAATATAAAGAAAGTTAGAAACAAAAATCTATGCAAACGATAAGGAGGTAAAAGATACAACCCATACATAACCATGGCTTCGTGTCTGTCGATTTAAAACGATAACAGAAATTTATAAAACAGCAAATTTTCAAAGAGTATTTACCCGTAATTACCAAGGAATCATTTCCCAATTTTATATATATATATATATATATATATATATATATATGTGTGTGTGTGTGTGTGTGTGTGTGTATGTGTGTGTGTGTAGACATGTCTGTCTGTGTGTCGACATGTGTGTGTGTGTGTGTGTGTGTGTGTGTGTATGTATGAAAAAATAGAAAAGAACACTTTAGATAAATAATCCGGAGTTCTTTAGTATTTTTGGTTTTATTTTTAAAAAAACAGTGCTCCATACAGAAGTAGAGCCTAAAATATAATTATTTTTTTAAAAAAATACGATTCCTTCGCTACATAAAAAGAATCATATTTTATAAAAATAATTATAATATATATATATATATATATATATATATATATATTACAGAGAGTGGGAGTCAGAGTAAAGTGGCGTGATAAGGAAAAGGATGAAGAGAAGAACAGGGAATCTGGAGATGTCGATTGACATTACATTTGAATAATTGGAGATGATAGCTATCATGGAAACAGGTAATCCGAAGCGAATTCCATAGACTGGGGGTGCGAGACATGAATCTATTGAAGTAGAAGAGACGGCGACATTTAACCGTTTCGACAGCGAAAGGGTGGCTGCGTGATGCCAGCCTAGTAGCACGCTTAAATTCATGCAGTCTTGGAACTAGCGAAAGTAGCACGGCGAAGCAGTTACCGCAAAAGTATTTGTAGAAAAGACAGAGGGAGGCGACGGCACGTCGGTGAGAGAGCGACTGTAGACGAGATGCCAGATCAGGACCAACCACATTTCATATCCGTCGCTGGATTTTGTCGAGGACATTAAGGCGAACAGTGGATGCACCAGAACATATATGGCCACAGTATCACATGCAAAGACAAATGGTGGATTTGAAGGATGGACTCAGGCGAAAAAACAATATATATATATATATATATATATATATATATATATATATATATATATATATATATGAAGAAAAATATATACGGAAAAAAACAAACAAAAAGCCTTATATGCAATTATGCTGTTTTAATGTTAATATGTCAACGTCGGACGTTTCGGTCTAATACTGTCGGATCTATATCCATATATTTGCTTATATATATATATATATATATATATATATATATATATATATATATATATATATATATATATTATCACAATTGTGCACAAGAACAGACATACATCAATGGATCTTGAAAGATGTTAGAGTCCTATGGTTTTAGGATATTGTAATCGCGTTGCAGCCGAAAATAGAGTTACCAAACCTGTCAGAGCAATCCGAGAAATAATTTTAGCAGAAAGTCAAGTCGTCGTCACTTTTGTGGTTGTCGAAAGCGGGACTATTCCTGCAACGTAGAACACCTTGGACATCATTGCGAGCGTACAGGTGTGTGAGGGATACATCATTGTTTGGAAGAGCCCATGTGCTGAGGTAAGGTTGTGTACTTGTGAGAATAATTTTTTGTATCTCTTCGAGGTATGGACTTCCAAGAATCCCTTCAATTAGTCTACTGGAATCTTTTCCAACCAGTCCTTGAGCTCCAACTACAACAGGGATTGTTGATGTTCCCAGGTGCCACATTTTGGAGATTTCGATTTCAAGGTCATTGTATTTTGACAGCTTTTTGAATATCTTCAAAGATACATTGCAGTCTGCAGTGACTGCCATATCAATAAGGAGGCATTATTTGGTTTGTGGTCTTTAATAAAAAATATCTGGGCGGTTGGCTTTGATTGTTCTGTCAGTGTGTATTGTGTAGTCCCATAGAATTATAACAGGTCCTATCTCCGTAACTGGGTCTGGGTGGTGTTCATACCATTTTCTTTCAGTTTCCTTCCCGATTTTCCAGTGCAGATATTGGCCAACTCTGTCATGCCGGGTTTTATACTCAGTGGGTGCCAATATCGTGCAACCTGATACAAGATGATCAATCGTTTCTGGATATTTATCACAAAATCTGCATTTTGGTCTAACACAATATTTTAGTATATGTGCTTGATAATTCCTAGTTAACAAGCATTGGTCCTGTGCAACAAGGATAAAACCTTCAATTTCAGCTTTCAACCCTGCACTACGTAGCCACTGATGGGTACGGGTTTTGTCTACGTCAACTTGTTTGGTACGGGCAGAGTATCTTGCCATGAAGCGGATTATCTTGCCATTGTTTCTGTATCTCGTCGGTTGCATTTGTTTTTGCTTTCTTTTTTAAGTATTATTATTATTATTATTATTTTATTTCCTTTGATTTCTGATGTGTACTCATTTCTTTCCGGTTCCAGCCCTTAATAAGGTGTGGGCTGTACTCGTGAGAACAATTTTTTGTATTTCTTTAAGGTATGGACTTCCATCGATCTCTTTAATTAGTCTAGAGGAATCTTTTCCAACCAATCCGAGGGCTCCAACTACAATGGGTATTGTTGATGTTGCCATAAGCCACATTTTTGAGATTTCGATTTATTATTATTATTATTATTATAACGAACCAAAGTGGCCAACCCTGACATTTCTCGTAATGGCATTCTTTCTTTTGACGCAGCACATTAGAAGTATGTTTGTTTCAGGAGTTAAGAAGCATAAAGTTTCTATGAGATAAAATACCTCCTTCCCGCCAAAGAGAAGATAAAGAAGCAAATCGTTTTTTTAGGGAGAAAAGTTTGTAATATTCCAAAATTTTCTTTGGAGACTGACGACTCACAATCTATGCTGTACCAAAAAAAATGTCGATTACTTCTTGAGTCAATTTATTTTAATAACGTGTGTGTAATCTACACCGCTACCATACTAGTGGCATACTATCATTGCCGAGCGGACCCAGAAATATCACCAATCACGATGAACGCGTCTTGAGAGCTTATTAGGATTTCAACTCAACCAAGACCTTAAGTTGAACTTAAGATTCATGGCTAAAATGATGGAAAATGGTCTGGTCCCTGTACGGCTCCAGCAAGTACATCACTCGTTCTGTTATCTATACTTTTACAAGAACCAAATCAGGCTGAAAATGGAGTACTGCTGCCATATATTGGCCTGATCTTCATAGTCTTCACTTTCTCGTTTCCACGTCCTTGTGGTTGATGAATTATTTTCCAATTACATTCCCTTTCCCACAGACGAAAAGTCGCAAGCCTATGGCTGCTCTATCGCTATTTCCATGGCAAGTGTTCAGACAAACTATATTCTTAGTTGCCTCAGTTTTATGCTTCACGGCAAAGACCAGACTTTGTCGCGGACCACCAATCGTCCCCCATTGTGTTCCATTGATGAGGTGTAAGTTCCACTCGACAACTTTCTTCCATCGACCCGCTACTTTGGGGAACCAACTCCCAGGAGTTTGCTTCACTGATCACAAAAATCGCAACCTGATCAAGTCAAGGTTTAACCGTTATCTTCTCGGCATGCCTATCTCAGCTGTACCTCTTACTTTGTGATTCTAGACTGCGAATGGTTCAAAGCCCTTGAACTTCACTCTAAAATAAAATAAAAAAAGAAATATACATTTCATTACTGTGTCAAAGATATAATATATAAAAAATCTGAGTTAATATATTTATAGACCTCTTGTATTCTCTTCTTGATAATAAAATATATCGTTGTTATAGTAACATGAGGCTTGATGGAAACTGATGAGAGATCAGGAATCATGTTGCCATAACAGAAGTAGGGGAGATCAAATTGTTAATAATTCTTGTGTGATTTTGTTTGTTTCGCAATAGCTGTGTTTTCTGTAAATGGTGCTTCGCAATAGCTGTGTTTTCTGTAAATGTGTGTTATTTCGTTTTTGTTTTTTTTTGTAAATGGCATGCCGATTTAGTCTTCAGGCTATCATGACTGACCACAGTTTTCTCTTATCATTTGAAAATGTTAGTAGATTCTCCTCGGCTCGGAAGTTATAATTCCTAGTTTCTTTGACTGACTGTCACTCAAGGCTGAAAAGCCTGGTCTACAATCCTATTGAAAGCATAACTTGGTGAGTGGATATATATATATATATATATATATATATATATATATATATAATGAATAAATAATATAGTCAAGTTTTCATAACCGATTATGAAAATTTCTCGGATATTCGGGCCGGTAAATGTCATTAATACAGTTTATTATAAACAGAGCATTTACTTAAATATTTGTATCTATAAAAATAATGTATAAACATAAAAAATCTCCTAAAATAATTGTCGGACTTTGTCCATTTTATAATGTGTGACGTCATTTGTTTACATGTACGTGAGAGAATCTTGGAAGATTGTAGTTTAAAAGCAGTAAAATCGACCTTGCTAACCGAAAGTGCTTCTGTGGCCCAATCGGTTAAGGCACGTCAGGCTATATGACGGTTCCGTATAGGATACAGGTTCGGTTCCTGTCGAAAGACGGATGTTTTCTATGAAAATATCAGAGATAGAGCGTGTGTAAATATAAAAGTGAACATAGAAGTCAACACTTAGAGGCGACAGTGTGTTTCATGCCTGACGATAGCATCTAGCATGAAACAGACTGACGCCGCTAAGTGTTGACTTCTATGTTCACTTTTTTATTTTTATTTATATATATATATATATATATATATATATATGTGTGTGTGTGTGTGTGTGTGTGTGTGTGTGTGTGTGTGTGTTTGTGTGTTTGTTTGTTTTGAACAATAATATTTTTAACAAATTAAAATCTTCAAACACACTGGGTTGTATATTAATATTCTTTCGTTTTTATTATTTCAGTTAGAATTCGTCGACTAGTTTTGGTCATCATACCTATCATCAGGAGAAAAAAATTCTGCATGTAGTCGAAGTGAACTACATAAATGAATGACTTGATGAAGAAAATTGACTTTGTAGTTTTCATTCGTTTTTTTAATTTTTTTAATTTTTTAACATGAATTTTGGCCAGACCTTGTGTTGGTTAAACAGTCTTTATTAAATTGTTATTTAAGATAAGAGTTGAATGAATTCATGATTTTCTGAATTCCCTTGGTCATTTTGACAGTTTTATTGGTGCCTGGAATGGGGATGTGTCTCTTTTAATTGTGTGTATGTTATCTTGTTCTTAGGGAGTGAGTGAGTATGATGTGTGTAATTGTGTATATTACTATGGGTATGTGTTATCATTTGGCTCATTAGGGAGTGAGTAGGTATGATGTGTGTAAGTGTGTATATTACTACGGGCGTTTGTATAAGTGTGAGGCCTCAACATCTCCGCAAGCATAACTTTCTTGTGTGGGTGAGAAATGTGTGTAGGTCCTGATTTGTGAGGTTATATATTAATTCTGTCTATGTTGCTAGATTTGTGATTAAACCCGTCTGAGGGGAGCGTTTTCAGGAACCGAATCGTTTATTTTCATGTTCTTCTAAAATCTTTCTAAAGCTATCTGTTCTGAACTTTTCTATTTTCTCAATTATAATGAATTTGGCATGGGTTTTAAATGTTGTTCTACAGGTAATAATCTTTCATGGTGAGCTGATTTAAATCGATTGCGATAATAATTAATTCTGTAGTGAAAGGGCCAGATTTTTCTACATATTATTTCTGGAATAGTGTGCATTCTAAGAGGTAAATTATGTCATGACTTCTGTAGTTAGTGTCGTGGCAGATTTTGAAAGTATATTTAGTGACTTAGATTTAGTGAATGAATTCGTGTGTCTAATATGGTTACAGCATAAGCTTCTTTTGCTGTTACATGGTTGGGAAAACCCTGTTGGTTTTGTTTTTTGTTTATTACGGATTACATTGCCCCCTGAAATGTGGTTACTACCTATAATTTCCTTTAGTTTCTTAGGTCTACGATATGCTAGAAGGCCGGGTTCCTCAAACAATTTCTTACGTCTGGTTTGAGATGTAGTATTTCCCAGCGACTTTTTATTAATTGGTATAGAGGAGCCAGAGTGGGGTTGAAAGTGGTTACTATAGGGATTCGGCTGGGTTTATTTTTAATCTTGTATATTAGGGTGTCTTATCTAGATATGGCAATTGCTTTATTTATTTGTTCCCTGATTAGGTGTTGTTTATAGCCATGTATTGTGAATTAATGCTCCATATTTTGGGTGTGTTTATTTAGTTTTTCTTTGTTGGAACATATCCTTCTAAGTCTAAATGCTTATGAATAGGGAAGGTTCTCCTTGAGGTGTATAGAGTGGGAAGACTTTAACTGTAGATAGTTGTTGGTGTCGGTTATTTTAGTATATAGTGTCGTTTTTAGTTTTCTATTATCTATGTAAATACAGGTATCTAAAAATGTTACCGATCTTGTGGAATTTTCATAGTCAAACTTAATTGAGTCGTGTACTGTGTTTAGAGTCATGAGGAATTGGGTAAGTTTGTCGTCACTTCCCGTGTATACAAAGAGTATATCATCGATATATCTTGCATAGAATACGCAGTCGCTACTGATGATAGGAGAGATATAGATCTCCTCAAATGTTCTCATGTGTATTGTAACGTATGATGGAGCTGCAATGGTGCCCATGGCACAGCCTCTTACTTGCAGATAGGGTGCTCTATTGAAGTTGAAAGTATTCAATATAAGAACATACTGTATGAGATTTATGTAAACATCTAGGGGGGGGTCTTGTTTTCTTCTTTTAGTAAGTTCTTCCTGAAGGGCGGTTAGCCCTTCGAAGTGTTTAATGTTTGAATAAAGTTATCTTATGTCCATAGTCACTAGAATAGCATTTTCCCGCACAGTTTGTATGTGATTAATTTTGTTTACTTGTTTCTCTTGTGTCTCTGATTTTATTTCCTTAGCTACGGGTTGTATGAAATGGTCTACGTATTTGGAAATTTTGGTCGTGTGACAGTTGAATGATGAAATGACTGGCCTTTCTGGGTTGTTGCTTTTGTGTATTTTTGGGAAGGAGCTACAAGTGAGCAGGTGTGACGTTTGTGGGTGTATGTGTTGCGCATGTTTCCTTGTCGATTAGATTGTTGCGAGGCAGCACGTTTAGTGAGCTAGTTAATTCTTTTTTGGTATTCGGGAAGAGGGTCTGTAGGTAAGATATTGTAGGTTTCTTTGTCGGCTATATATATATATATATATATATATATATTTATGTGTGTATATCAATATACATATGTGTGTATATATATATATATACACATACACAGACACATACACACTCACGCACACTGACACACACACACACACACACACATATATATATATATATATATATTATAAAACATAGTTTTATTTATGCTATATTTATGCCTAAATGTGGTCAATAACAGAGACAGATCATACGTAAATATAAAAGTGCACCCTAGCAACAACATTAAATACGTATATAAAGAGAGAGAGAGAGAGAGAGAGAGAGAGAGGGGTGGAGGTGGGGAGATAAAGAAAGATAGAGACAGAAAACCATACCTGGAATTGATTACTCATCATCGTGGTACGGATAGAAAATTTGATTTCCGTATTGCATATTTTACTAGGATAATATACACAATATTTTACAGATAATATATACAAAATATCACCGTACGCATGGCACAGTGGATAAAGGCGTTGGTTAGATACAGTGACAGGATCCAAAGAGAGTGAGTTCAATACCTGGTTAAGGCGGTGGAGAACTTTCAAAGGGTAAATTAACAGGAGATAACTGATAACTGACACCCATTAAAGCATGGCACGTGGAACTAGAACAGTCTACCCAACTGAGCAAAATAAAGGATTCAGTTCGATATTCCAACCACCTGAAGAAGGCCAGAGCGTACAACGGCTGAAACGTTGTAATAAATATGGCGATAAAGATGAGGACAATAGACCGAATAATGTAAATAATGTAAAATGTCTCCGTGTCCAACCGTCTGACAGAGGATATCCAATGCTTTTTATATGTGCCTTCTTACAATATGTTTGCAATTGTTTATACTGCATCTATGATGAGCAGTTTCTGGTTCTGAGTGTGAATCTAAAGTTCCGCCTACTATAATTTCACTCACATGTCTTGGGTCAACCAATGGCCTGCTTTTCAAAAACAACTTTCCATAGGTTCCACGCGCTGTGATTGCATCGTCAGACTCATAAAACCAGATAGAAGCAACCTGAGCCATTGCCAATAATTTTATTCGAACTGGGATCTAATTGTCAGAAAGTGAACATTCTAACGTGTCGAATATACTTGATATATATGAATCAAATATCCCCAGTGTTTCCTTTAAACAATGTTAAAGAGATATTTATTATTTGTGCTTGCATTCACTATGAGTCACTTGCGAAAATAGTTCTAAGATTTTTTTTTTAGTTGAATAACAATGAAAAGCCCATTCGTCAGCGTTCATTTATTTGTTTGTTTAATGTTGTGAAAACGTCAAATGATGTTAGACAAAGGAGAAATGAAAGGTTTTGATCATGATACAGTAGATTGGATCGGGGAAAGAATTCGTGATATTTAGGAAAAGTGATTTTCAACTTAAGGTCAATTGACGCCCTGGGTCATACGAGTCAAAGACCGCTGAAACGCAAAAGGTATCGTTAAAAGTTTTAAGTTTATTACATTAATGTTTTCTACCACGATTCAATAACTTGTTTTCGTAAAAATTGCACTGGGCATATATTCACGACCTTTATTCATATAGTTCTTCATCCTATCAAGAAACATGCCCCAATGAAAGTAGATTGAGTTAAGAATATATCAGCATTTACTTTTTTCCATATATGTGTTTCCTTTAGCAAAAGTAAAATGTTCTAAATATATATATATATATATATATATATATATATATGTGTGTGTGTGTGTGTGTGTGTGTGTGTGTGTGTGTGTGTGTGTGAGTTAGGCAGCATATCTTCATTCAGGCAGGTCAGATTGAATAATGTAGATATATTAATATATTATACCTATTTATTTCTTATAATAATCAATCCAATTGTCTAATTCCTTAATGAATTTCAAATTAATATCAAGGAGGTAATTAGAGAAATAGAAATGATTATTATGAAAATAATTCGACATAATAGCTTTATATTCTTTATATAATATATATATATATATATATATATATATATATATATATATATATATATATATATATGACACATACAGCAATCGCTATCACTTGACTTAAAATATTTTTGCCCTTCCTTGCCTTTAAAGGAGTGGCCTTTGCCGTGCTGATGTTGCTACATGTCTTACTTCTTGTCTATCTCACACTGCGAAATTTTTCTAAGCTCTATACTAAACATTAAATCTGTTACGAAAAAAGAACTAAACAAAATGAACACAAAACGATCCCCTTTAAAGAAAGGAGTCGTAACTGGAGAAAACGAATGAAAAAAGAATGTTAACAACAAATTCTTTTTCACACCCAACCCAGTTCTGCGGAATCAGAATCAACGTTGACTTTAAGCAAGCGAATGAACCAGTTGTAGTAAAGCGTCATGCAGATTTAAATTATTCCCACTTGTAATGAATGCAGATATCAATTTTTTTGCATGCTAGCACGGCAGTTAACATTCATGTCAGTCAGCTGTTGGCTCTCACGCTGGCAAATAAAATCTTCCTGCTTATTCGTGGCAGCCAGCTATAGTCTCACTCTGGCCAGTAGAAAATGGCCACAAACTACATGAAAACTGGCGTAGAAGCATAAAAAATCGATTATTTCCACTATGGATGGGATTTGGGAAATGCAAAGTCGTTAATGCCCTTCTTGCTAACTTGGAGCATGTGCATGTAAATTTTGGTGCAAATCCGTCGAAAATTGCGGTTGTGGATTCGTTCCACATACACACACACACACACACACACACACACACACACATATCTTGCCTTATATATATATATATATATATATATATATATATAGAGAGAGAGAGAGAGATATATATATATATATATATATATATATATATATATATATATATATATATATATATATATTCAACAAGCCACTCCGGCAAAAATAACCGCTAGAATAGATTGCCCACATTGCACCACTGACCCATATATATAAATAGCCGAGGGAAAATTCAGTATTCGCGGCCTGACGATTGCGTCCAGCATGAAACAGCCTTTCACCTCTGAGTGTTGACTTCAATGTTCACTTTTATATTTATATTTACATACGCTCTATCTCTGATATTGAGCAATTTATCCCCAAAATATTTCACACCCTAAAACTTTGCATATATATATATATATATATATATATATATATATATATATATATATATATATATATAGATAGATAGATAGATAGATAGATAGATAGATAGATAGATAGATAGATAGATAGATAGAATCAACGGTGAAGAGCAAATGTATATTTACTTTTAATATATCTCGATATATATTGGGGATGAGGCAATGGAATACATAGATAGATAGATAGATAGATAGATAGATAGATAGATAGATAGATAGATGGGAGAGAGAGAGTACAAGAGTGTAGTGTCATAATTCCCTTAATCCTTTATTCAGCGTAAAACCGTTACCCCAGTTGATTATTTGAGGTTACCCCTTGTCATTATTTTATATTACTTCTTCTCTCGAGCATTATCGGTAACGATCATTTTACTCTCTTGTAAAATGGATGTCCTGAGGACTCTCAGAATCAGTTTATACCTCACTGTCTCTGTATGACTCTTTTAATGTCGTCTCATAAGCTACTGTCCATGACGCTTGTGGAAGTAATTCATTGTTCAAAGTGGTAATAGTCTACAACTAGTCATCTGTGAAAGAAGCATTTTTCTATATTTCTGAGATTAGGCGTTGTAACTATTTTTATTTTTCGTTTCGTTGTACTCTCTGGCCTTCTTCATGTGGTATTTTTTTTTAATTTTCGGACCAACCCCAAAATAGTCTTTTTTTTTTTTTCCAATTACTGTCGGGATATTTGAAAGCGATGCATCGATGAAATGGAACAGATTCTCAGTAACTTTACTGAGCGTCTTTACTGAGGAATGTGAAGCTTAGATGTCAACCTATTTCAGGAGAAATCTGGGAAGAACGTCTATACAAACTTCATCGAACCAATCTTCAGAAACGGCAACATACAGATTGATTATTCTGGATTCGGATCAAACTTTTAAAAAAAATCACCTGAAACGTTGTGAATCTGCAAATAAAAATTAGGACAACTGTCCGAACAATGTAAAAAGAGTAAGTAGTCTGAAAGAAAGATGAAGATATTGTAGAAGAAATGTTAAAGAGATTGTCAGGAGAAACAATACGAGACATTTTATTAGATGGAGTCTTAAATGGATGTGATTGATAGATCAAAAGTATCTGTCTATATTTCTGAGATGAGGTATTATGCACACTATTTACATTATTTTGACTATTTTCCTCATGTTTGTCACCATATTTATTACAAGGTTTCGGCCGTTGTACGCTCCATCCTCAAGGATACATGGCACAGTGGATAAAGGCGTTAGTTAGATCCAGTAACAGGACCCAAAGTGTTTGAGTTCAATACCCGGTTAAGGCAGTGGACAACTTAGAGAGGGGAATTAACAAGAAATAAATGATAACTGACATCCATTAGACATGGACGTGGAACTAGAACAGTCTAACCCAATGAGCAAAATAAAGGGTTCAGTTCGACATTCCGACCTCCTGAAGGAGGGCGGAGCGTACAACGGCTGAAACGTTGTAATAAATATGGCGACAAAGATGAGGACAATAGTCCGAATAATGTAAATAGATCAAAAGTATTTTTTTTTTAAGTTTTAGCTATCAATTTCGCTAATTTATATTAGTAGTGATTTTTCAGTTTGAATAAGACGCAAGGCCAATTTACTAAGTTTAATCGTTAGACCCGTTTCCGTTCAGCGCGTTTTGGCGAATTAGAATATTTTCAATTAATAAATAAAGAGAACAGACAATAAACAAGTTGAGGAATTAACGAAGCCAAGATATGGACGGTAAAGTTGCTCGCTTTTAGATAAAAAATAAATAAATAAACCCGAATATCTCAGTTTAAATAAGAAAAAAAAAACACCGAAACTTTCAAGGAAGTGTCAAAATGAAATCAGAAAAAAATGATCTGGTTCCATGATTTTGCAGCATGTTAACATATCTAGGTTATGTAATTCCGAAATTTTAACTACACCACCGAGGAGGTTAGACTTCACAAGTAATGGTCTACAAGACTTCCCTCGCTAAATTTTATTCCATCCTCCGACGTTGAATCTATTTTTTGCTGTCAGATTATTTGGTGCAACTCAGTTGCATAGGTTGAATATGGCACCTAGTGTCTCGTCGTGTGTTTTGTGATAGACAATAGATTAGAATACAAGATATATCATGAGGATGCTTTTGAAAAAAAACATTTAAAATAAAAAAAATGAATATGTGAATAGTTGTTATATATATATATATATATATATATATATATATATATATATATATATATATAGTTAAACCTAGAGGGCCAGACAAACCTACAAAGGTTACACCTAAGTGGATCGTCGTTTAGGTGAAAATCTTGGTAGGTTTGTCTGGCTCTCTAGGTTTAACAAGGTCTGCTCTACTTATTGTATTGAGCACTTTATTTAGGCATTTTGCTTACTCGTATCAGGTTTTTTTTTTGGTCTTTGGACTTGCATGCTAGACGATTATTTTTGGCTAACGTACATGTTCTTGGTTCTTTCTTTTTTATACCTTTTTTTTCCCCTTTGGTATTGGTTTGATTATTTGCAAATCAATATCCCGAAAGTTTCCCAGACGAGTATAATTTCTTATACTTATAAGATTATTACTAATATATATATATATATATATATATATATATATATATATATATATATATATATATATATATATATATATATATATATATATATATATATATATATATATATAGCCTGTAATAGGCCAATAATAAAAGAACATGATTTTCCCAAACATGTAACAACAGAAGTAGCCTATGTTGTATCCACATTAGACATACCAATTCGTTTACTAACTCAGTTACTAAGACTAATTTCAAAATCTACCACAACTCTAACTCTATTATAACATAATTTAAAATGCACCCTATGCCAGAAGTAATAAGTGGGAAAATCTGAATGGCCCTTTCACGACAGAATTAATAATTATCGTAATCGGATGTAGTCGGCTCCCCACGTAAGGTTATTGCCTGCAGAACATCATTTTCGCCTAGAAAAAATGATTTTAAAGCCATGCCAAATTCACTATCATGGAAAAAATAGAAATAGACAGAAAGATAACCTTAGAAAAATACTAGAGCAACATGAAGACAAATGGATTTTGCGCCTCAAAACATTTGTCCAGACTAAACAGCACCGATAGAATTAATAGGTAATCACATACATCAACCCCAACATACATTTCTCAACCACATTAGACAGACATGCTTGCAGAAGAGTTGAGGTCTCCCATATACTCACGCACACACAAATATATACACATACATATATCACATACGCCCCCCAACTAAAAGATTGCATACACTTAACACACACATCTCGTTCCCAGCAGCAAATAAAGCTATCAAAATGAATAAGGAGGAATTTCTGAGATCCGTGAATCTTTCAGGCATTATTTAAAAAAAAAAAAAAAAAAAACTTGAAAGAAGCGGTTGAAACGACAAAACGGAACTGTCAACAGAGATATTCATTCGCTCCTGTAGTTTACTGGAACTAACAAGAAGTGATGTTTTGTGTTTTTTCTCCATGATAGCAGAAACTAGTCGAGTTCTTCCAGAAAACACACACATACACACACACACACACACACACACACACACATATATATATATATATATATATATATATATATATATATATATATATATATATTATAAATTAATTGATTTTAAATATGTTTTTTTCGCTACACAGTTCCAACCATGTTTCAAAAATAGAAGCTAAAAACCCTGAATTTAATTTAGCAATTAAAAATTCGCTTGAAGATGAAATGGAACTAATGCTTTTAATTTAATTGCAAAATTAAATTCGGGGTTTTTAGCTTCTATTTTTGAAACATGGTTGAACTGTGTAGCGAAAAAAAATATATTTTAAATCAATTAATTTATAATATTAATGCTCTGTAAATTTACATTGAGCACTATTTTGTAAAAATAAAAATATCTATAAGAACACCGGATTTTATATCTTACTGTTCTTTCTTTTTATATATATATATATATATATATATATATATATATATATGTGTGTGTGTGTGTGTATGTATGTGTGTGTGTGTGTTTTTCAGAAACACTGGGTTGTGTGTATATATATATATGAGGCAGTGTGGAGTAATGGCGTGCAGCTTGGATTGAAGAATCGAATCCATTTCATTCACTTACATGCTAGTACCCTTGGTAAAGGTAAGAATCATCTTCCTCTCCCCCCCCAGCTATGGGTAAATAACAGGTCTGACTGTATTCTATAACCTTGTATGGCAACTGGTCTAGGATATGGACAACTCTGAATTCAAAACTTGTGGAGGTCGTTTGGGGATCTTGTGTCACATAGAACACCAGATCTCTGTATTTGGCCCTTCAAAAAGTGTGGTAGGTTCTGCACAAAACCTTCACCACTATAATCAGATCTCATGGTTGTCGGTTCCTAGGAACTGATCTGTTTGAGCCTCATACGTCGAATTCGACGGGAGAGTCAAATAGAGAGAGAGAGAGAGAGAGAGAGAATAACGTAACTGAATACTATAAAATTTATTTGGGATAGAAGGTATTTGATGACTCCATAAATTATCCTTGAAAAAACGAAATGAATTCAGTAAATACACAGAAATAGAAAATGGCGGAAGACAAAACTTATCGGAGTTATTCAACCTTTTCGTCGAGGCAATTAATGTCTTGTCAGTATTTATTACTGGTCGGCACAATCGTAACCACATAAGCTATGCAGGTGACAAAGTGTTTATAGCAGACACAGAACCTGCTGGAAATAAGAGATAATGTAATAAACGAAAACAAAAATAAAGAACTGGACGTCAAATGGAAGAAGAGAAAACGTATGATTAACAGCAAAGAACATTCCAAGATGCGAAATACGCAAGCGACTCTTCAAAAGGGCTAAGCAAATTATGAAGAAGCTAGAAAATTTCATTGCAAAGAGATGAGTGCTTATATGTTATGTAATTTCAGTTCTCCAACAAGAGGATACGGACATATCACTCGGAAACACCGGCTCTCCTACGATCACCAATATTAAGCAGCGTCGAGTTTGGTCAGTAACTAGATGTGTAACTGTTTGGGAATAACAGATGCTGTACGCTTGGACGTCCGGGTGGTGTAACTGATAAATGAATTGAAAATCGGTGTGCCGAGTTCCAATTCCAGCCAGGTTCGTTATATTCACTTACGTGCAGATACCCTTGGGAAATGTATGTATCTTCCTTGTCTCACCCAGTTATAGGTTAATTAGTAGGATATGTATAAGTAAATCATAATTATCTCCAAAAGATTTTTATAATCTAAAATATAATCTGACTTTAAATAACCTGAAAATATTTGATAGGCCGTAAAAAAAAAAAAAAATTCAATCAATCAACCTGTATGGCAGTGATAGTCACCTCAGAGATAAAAAAGGCCACAGAAATATTCTCATACCGACTACTTTTGAGAATACCATGGTCTAAACATGTGAGTAAAGGGGACGTTTTAAGTCAAATTTTAACAGAAAGAACGTTATACTTCGAAGCAGAAAGAGGGACTTCAAATTTGTTGGATATATAATGAGGAAAAAAGACTTGGAGAAGTTGACTCTCTTAGGAAATATTGAAGGCAAGTGGGACAGAGGAAAACAGCACAAATTTAATCAGTACCCGCCTCGAGACTTCCTGAACGTAGAGGGTTAACGTTAAATCGATTATGCTGAATGAGATGGGGGCAAAGCGAACCTTAACCATGCAACTGGTATCCACGACTGGGGCCGGATATTTGGAGACCTAAATTACTTCTAAATAACAATTAACGACAACAGTTTTAGCAAAGAACTTATCAGTAATGTTCAGTAATTAGTAAATTAACAACTATACATAATATTAGGAAGCAGTTATTAACTTGTTTTCATAAATGCAAATGTACAAAGAAAGAACAAAAATAACCTCTCTACCATAGAATAACCAAATGCACAAAAATCACATCATTGACCATACATTAGACATTTTTAGATAATATTGCAAAAATAATGAGTTAATTTGTTTATGCCAATTGGTTACATAAAATATAATTATATATTACAATCATGAAGCAATTTTAAGATTTAAAAAAAATCGTGTATCAACAAAGTCTTAAAATACTTTACAAAAAATGTGAATTTCAGAGAAACGATAATTTTGATGATCTTTACCAAATTTATTGTGAGTTTTGTTACATGCACAGTTAATATCACAGAAGATGAAGAAAATACTTATTTCTCCATGATGAAAAAAATATATTATTATATTAATTAATTATATTATACATAGTTCTAATAATTAAAATCAATTCACATTAACAATAACACAAAATTAATTCACAGGATAATTTAGGGAGTCAATCAATTGAATAAGAAGAGGGGAAATCTAAAATAAAATATAACCGCTAAATATTTCTCTGAATGGATAAGCTTATCTATTTACTGCTGCTTCATGAACATATTTTTACGACTTAAAAATTTTTAATACTGATTATGTATTCTTAAAGACAAACGTACAAATATATTTATATTATAAATAACATTTTAAAATAATTACAAAACTTTAATGCTGGTTCTCGAGTTTTTTTTTCGGTGAATCAAACAGAAAAAAAATATTCGAAAAATATATTTGACAATATAATCCCATGCTTTCTTTTTATATTGTAATCATATATATATATATAAGAAACTAAGATGAAGATTTTTTTCAAACAATTTCTGAAATTCATCAATTTAACAACACCAAAAATTATATAACAGAAAATAACTGATAGAAATCCAGTGGAATTTTTAAATTATCACAATCTATTTTTTTCAAAAAATGTCTTGAAAATTCTCGAAAATGAAAACAAGTATTATTACATATTTCCAGTACTGGGGCGAGGGGCAATCTTTTCTTGTAACATAGTTTTTTATATACAAATGTGGCATTTTAATATCTTTAGCGATCCTAGTTTCGAAATCTGGTAAGTTTTTAATTTATATCACCCAGAAAATGTCCACATTTTGAGCAATTATGAACTGGATCAAAGTTGTATTCTTTGACATCAATATTTATTTTAAGATTTAGTTTAATTTTTACTATATGAAATATTTAAATAACGCTCTGAACAGTTATAAACTATTTACCTCTAGAACTTTGTCTTAATTTTCAAAATTTCATTTTCTAAATAGCTTGTGCTAAATTAAACAAACATAATACAATTAAAGCCACTGCTTCGAAAATATGTACAGACATCAAATAAGCTTTTGCATGCCTGTTCAATTGCTAAACTAATATCTCATGTTAATGATTTCATTCTTTTTTCAAGCTTTTGGCATTTTTCAAAAGTTAGAAAATTAACAGATGTTCATGTAAATCTTTTCACTGGAGCGGATCATTTTTATTAGTGTCAACATATATTTATTTGACAGTGAGTGTTTGATATGAAAGAGGAGGTACAAGGAAGTGATAATGATAAGTTTTGGAGGATAAATAACGATTAACCGTCTATCTGAGCTGGTTAAGTTTATAGTGTTTATGGAAGCACTCAAGCAGAAAGATGTTACAAAATGCTGTTTTTATCTGGGAAATTATTTTGAGTGGCAATTTGTTTTTACATTTTTGAAAACGTAGAAAATAAGGATGAGTCAACTTTGCGGAATTAGAATGGAATATCCTAACTGCAATTTCTGAACAGCTGGAAATAAATAATATACATATGCCAGCGTTTGATTAACAATAGCCTTGCAACAATGTTTTTTTTTCGGAAAAGTAATCGCAAAACTGTGAATAAATTTTTTCCCCGAGAACGCGTGGCCGATTTTGAAGTCTATCGATGCTAAAATGTGAGGATCTAGTAGCTCCAGCTTAGATGTGAAAATAATACTTCATTTTTAGTATAATCAGATGCTTTTAAAGAGAAAAAACATATTAGAAAGTTTCAGTTGTTTTCCATAGCGAGAGAAGCTGAACATTTTGCCCGTCTCTCTGTCAATGGATGTTATATATAACATTCCTCAGAGTACAAATGTTCATCCTGACTGGAGACCAGCAAGGGTGATGAAACGAGAAAGGTTTGTTTTCTGATGTATTGAAAGTTACAGGCCAGGTTTTAATCGATTGAGGTGCGCGATCAAGGTCAGAGATGAGATTAGCTTCAAGGGTGAGATTTTCTTATATCATGTCACTCAAGCAAGCAAAGGACAAAAGATGAATGGGTTCCAAGGCGGCAGAAGATGGCGATTGACGTTGCATTTGTGAAGATTATAATTATCAGGGAAGCAAGTAATCGGTAGGACGTTCCAAATATAGGAAGTGAGAGAAAAGAAATTTTTGGAGTAGAAGTGGGGAATGCATTTAACTGTTCATGAATGTGTAGCACCAGAGAAAGGCTTTGTCAGAATAGTTGCCATGAAAATATTTATAGAAAAAAACAGAGGAAAGTCACGTGACATCGGTGAAAAAGTGACTGAAACCAAGATGCCTGGCCAAGATCCTTCTTTGGATTTTTAAACCAGATAGACCAGATAGGGAAACAGTATTGAATACACCGTATAATGTTAAATATTCAAGATGGATTCTGACGAGAAACCATTTCTGGCACGATGCAGTGACCCAAGCATTCCTTGCAGTAGATGAAGCTATTGATTCGACATAATCACTCAACTTCATGTCAGGAGAAAACGTGAGGCCAAGAAAGCGTTGTGAGGTCCTCTCCTGGAGTCTAGCGTCAGCTATGCCGAGGCAGGCAGAGAAGGTTTTCTATCAAAAT
>CAHIKZ030001635.1:2655000-2752500 GCA_903632075.3 Acanthosepion pharaonis | reverse complement strand
CGTTGCGGCAGTAACCTATTATTGAATATATGGCAGTGAATATTGACAAACGAGAAAAGAGGTTTAAAACTCAATTCTACGTTGTATGACCTTTTAAAAGGTTCAACGTTTCTGCTCGAGGCAAACATGAATGAAAAATAAACATTGTGAATGTTTAATGATAAGTACCTCCTCTAAAGTCGACAATGAGAGATTTCACCTTCTGTAATCTTATTCACAGACAGGAATAATTTTTCCAGCCATATCCCTTTAGGGCAGAGGGCAACTTCGACTTTCCACAGATCCCGTCACTCGAGTCTTTCTTTTTCTTTTTTTATGTGCTATGTCCTTTCAGGACGTAGGTGATCATGGCTCTCCACCTCCCTCTATCCCTTACAGCTCTCAACAAGTTCCTTCCCACTGCTACTTTCCCCAGAACACGTTCTGTCATCTACTTGCTTAAGCCCGTCAGGTATGTAACGCATTGTTTTCCCTTGTCTCTCTTTCCCTCTATTCGACCCGTAAGTATCAGATTCTCCAGGCCTTCCTTCCTTCCTCATTAAGTGTCCCAGAAACTTCAGCTGCCTCTTCCTGATGTTAACTATAAGCCTCCTCTTTGTTTGCATCCTCTGTAAGACCTCAGGCGGTCCGTCCATGATATCCTTAGAATCCTTCTGTTGAAACACATCTCTGTCGCCTCGAGTCTCTTCTTCATCAGTGAGGAAATCGTCCAACATTCACTGCCGTATAGGAGGACAGATGTCATGTAACAGCTCAGTATTCTTTTCTTTGTTAGCAAAGAAATCCTCTTGTCCAGGTTTTGGAATATATACTTGGTCATCCCAATACGCCTACGGATCTCAGTGTCGCATTTACCGTCCTCTGTCAGAACGATTCCCAGATGTTTAAACATCCGCGTCTACTTGATTCTAGTAAATTCTAGGCCTGTAAATCGTATTTTAGACTCATCCTCTTATTGATGGCCATGCATTCTGTATTCTTGTAATTTATGCTTAGTCCCTTCTTCTCACCCTCCTTCGCTACCTTCTGTAGGAGATTTTGTAATTTCTTTTCCTTGTCTACTATCAATGACAGCATAGGTATTTAAAATTGTAGTAATAATAAGGTTGATCTAAAGATCTGTATTCTTTACCAAGCACTCCATGAAATAGAACACCAAATAAGCCATTCTGAAATAGAATCTATGAACTGGTATTGGGATCAAAGCAGTGATGTCATCTACCCTGAATTCACCAATAACATTCACGAGAATATCCTTTAGTATAAGATATAAGGAAATTAAACATTGAATTGCGAAAATATCAAAAAATTAACGAAAGGAATTTTAAAATAATCTCATTGGGATGACATTAAGGACACCAGATTCGTTCAGAAACATGTAAACTATCAGATTTATGCAATATTTTTTCAGATTAATGATTAATGATATCTTTGAGGGAATGGAGCCTGTAGGTTTTAGCGAGGACCATTCTTCTCCAAACCTAACAAATTTTCATTTGTCTTAATAGAGTGGAATCTTTATTTAACTGACTAATAGGAAGGGGCGTCTGTTAAAGCCGTTTGTCCGATAATTTGAAGCACGTTTCTCGTGGCATAGAAACACACAGTACAGTACAAAATTATTGTAAATAAATGTAAATAAATACATTTGCGTTATGAATACTCAACAGTGGTCTTCCCTTGTTTTGTTACTCTCCTCTTTGAGAGAGCTATTTCTCTTTACTGGGACGATAAAAGGACACTATACGTGAACCTTGTAATCTCAGTTGAATAAAGCTTTCTTAAAGCCTACACCTGTGTACTTTTGTCATTACAGGAATATTTCTCTTATTTTCTTTCTGTTAGCAGACCTCGTAATAAAGGAATAAATTTCCCCACGCAATAACATGTTGGCCATCACAATCACAAAAATACACTATTTCCAGGGAAAATATTGTATTTTCTTTTCTCTACTGATAACATCCTATGTTTCTCCGTACACCGTAGTTCGATAATTAGTATTTTTCTGATCTCTGAGTGTTGGAAATATTAAAAGAAAACATTGAGTGATTTTCATGGATAATGGAATTTTATTAATAATCATTTGTCGTCTCCCCTTTTTTTTCTTACTCTCCTCTTTCTTTACTGAGACTATAAAAGGACACTTTACGCTGACCTTGTATTCTCCCTTGAGTAAAGCTTTCTTAAAGCCTACATCTGCGTACTTTTATCATTACAACGATTAAAACAAATTCTCCGTAAAACTTTAACGTGGCGCTAGTTCTCAATTACAATGTGTCGTTTCTATTTCATAAAAACCGGAGTAAATCACCAGAGCGATGGGCTGTCTTAGGCAACGCGCTTAATTGGGAGGAGTCTGTTTAATTGGCTTAATGCCAGCTCTCATATTAGGGTATGTACAAACAGAATAATAAGAACAACTGCTATAGGCATTTACAAACTGATTATTTTGCATAACATCATTTATACACAAGTTTCGAAGTTTTTTTTTTTAACCGATATTACTCCTTATTGCTAAAAATTTTATTTTTTGTAATAAGAATTAACGTCTGATAAAATAATCGTTTATGGTACGAAAATAAATTTAGCAGGTATAGAGTCGTAGAAGTCCCCAGAAAAAAAAATCTCCACTTCTTAAATACGTAATTCAGAGCTTGCTCTATGGCTCTCCGCGACTAAATTTGTAACGATACGTTTCGGCTATAGACGCAGTTTCCATGATGGAAAACTGAGATACTGGTGTTGTGAATAATCAAGAGTGGTCTCCTCTTGTTTTGTTTCTCACCTCTTTCAGAGAACTATTTCTATTTACTGGGAATGTAAAAAAAAAAAAACACTATAAGCGAACCTTTCATTCTCAGTTGAATGAAGCTTTCTTAAACCTGCGTACTTTTGTCATTAAAATATGTATGTGTATTTTTTTAAGTTACTATATAGTATATAGTTACCTAAAAACTATTACACACACACACACAGTGCCGTGAACGTATAGTGAGACCTCACAGTAGTAATTACTGGAAGCCATGCCATAGTGAAGGGCTTAACAAAAACAATACTGTGTACTTTACCAAAATCAGTATAAAATGTTCGAAAAACGATGCATATGTGTACACAACGAGCGCTCAAGTAATCAACAGTGGCAATTCTTTGTTTTGATTTTGGAATGTATCTTTCTCTACTCCAATTCGTCTTCGGATTTCGGCATCACATTTTCCCAAGTCAGTTATGACATTTCCTAGACAGTTAAATTTCGGTACTTTCAGAATTTGACGTGCTAAATTATAAGGTCGAACCATAAGATATCTGTTTGGCTAACGAACATAAATTCTCTCCTATAATTCATACTTAGCCGCTTATTCTTGTCTAGTAAGTCTTGCAATTTCTAGTGTCTACCATCAACACGGTGTTATCTGAGTAAACAATTTTAGAGACGAAATTCCAGGAAAATAAGATATATCTTTTTATTTAAAAATAATGTATTACATTATATTTCATCTTTAAGCATTTTGTCATTGCTTGCAGGATTATCTGTAGATTTATTTATATCCCACTTCTTTTTTTCTTTACTCCAACACGATATGATACTCTCTTTCAATTCTCTCATATGATACTCTCTTTCACTCACAATTTATAATATTAATTTGTTCGAGAAAGTGTGCCGTATTTTCAATTACAGACTAAGAAAAATATAAATGCACAAAAAAAGTTAAATCAGTTTGTCAAGCCCATGACGACGATTATCAATGAAAAGGACACCTTTATAAACCGGATTCTTTTGTTTCTTATTTAAAGAATCTTAGCTTCTCAAAGAAAGGTGGTCTGTTTCTGTGGAATTTATTTCTTCCAAACCTTTACAAGTTTTTCTTTCGTGAATAAAAGGTTTCATTGATTTTAATAAATTGATGTTTCACAGTATAAATTCTGTCGAATACAGAGTCTGGCGTAGATCCTTACGTGTGAATGATGTTTCCTCCAAATTTTAAATGGCTGAGTGCCCGATTGCATTATACGTCTCAGGGATGAAACCGTATCTGTTCATTAATTCTGAATCTCTTTCGTAAATTTCTACTCTTTACTGTAAATTAAACATTTCTATAATTATCTTACCTCTTCTTAGACATCTTAATAGACTAAACGTATTAGATTACCCCGAACTTACGCGGGTGGAGCTTTTTGAATGTTAGCTATTTTTGTCAGATTTCCAGATGTCTGAATGAATAAAACTTTCCAGTTTCGTGGGAGTCATTTTAAAGTGCTTATAATAGCAATGACGCGATTGAAGAAATAATTTTAAACATTAATATTTTTATTATTATAATTATTAGTTTTGTTTAGCATTTATTACCATTTTAGTTTCACTGTTGCTTTCTATCGCAATTTTACTCTGGATTTTATGAGAAAAAGAAATAAAAGCAATAAATAAATTAATAATAAAAAAATAGAAAAAAGAAATAAATTTCCTCCTGATGCTTTAAATAATGGAACCGGAAAGGTGTTTTGGTCATCTGCGTAATTTTATAACTCCACTTCCGGAAAGAAGAGAACCTTTCTCTTTCCACTACGCAAGGCACAATATTCGGAGGCAGAACGTCTCCACCCATGAAGTAAATGCAAACATTTCTTTAGTCATCCCAAATTAACCCAAATCTGAATTTGGCTAGACTAGTAAAACTATTCTTACCACTACTTACCCAAAAAACATTGAGATTTTTATTACCCTACAGTTACTATATATAAACAGAATAAACCATCACTAGTAGAAACCCAGGTTTTTGTTGCTACTACATTAATAGTTTGTATGTGAACACGCACGCAATAAACCAAGTGTCAGCTATGTGTTACACGTGATACCCGCTTAGGCGATCATGTATGTTTCGATACATGACTGACGAGGCAGATTTTTTCCCGCAGTAGGTTGCCATTTTTTCTGCGGTAGACCAGTTGCCATCCAGAGCTATAGAATCCGGTATATCCTGCTATTTACCCATAGATGGAGGAGAGAAGAAGAGGATTCATACTTTTCCCAAGGGTATTAGTATGTAAGTGAATATAATGGATTCTACTGGAATTCAAACTTGGCTCTCTGATTCCTCAATCTGAGCTGCCATCCATTACTCCACCATGTCTCCTAGACTTACCACACAAGGTGGATCTTCAGAGGGAGCTCTTCTCTCAAGATATTTTTGTCTATTTTTACGCTCTTTGTCACTGATGTGTATTTTCCCCCTGAAAACAGATCCTCTTGGCATCAGTTTAAACTCACACCTTTTTTTTCCATATATTTTGATCATTTATTAATTATATCTATTTTATAAATATAAGACTGGCTGCATTTTATTTACAATGACAAGAAGATCTGCCAGTTATGTGTCATGCGTGAGACACACTTAGGCGATCATATATCTTTCGATACATGACTGACGAGGCAGATTTTTTCCCGAAGTACGTTGCCATTTCTTTCTGCGGTACACCAGTTGCCATCCAGAGCTATAGAACCCGGTATGCCCTGCTATTTACCCATATCTGCAGGAGAGAAGAAGAGGATTAATACATTTTCCCAAAAGTATTATCACCTAAGTGAACATAATGTATTCGACTGGATTCCTCAGTCCGTGCTGCTATCCATTACTCTATCTTTCGATCTACAGGCGTATGCAGACCGAGGTGTTCGAGAAGGAAATAAATGTCTTCATAAACCAACTTTTTCTCTTCCTCAATATTTGTTCGACGAAACGCACCAGTTGCGCTTATCGATTGAACAACAAAACTTAAGTGTTTTGAAAAACAAATCTATCCATTAAACGTGCTCTTTATCCGGCAATCTTTCTTAGCAACATACGTGTTTAGCTTTTACACACGATTAGTATTAGTGTCAGATTCTACTGGGGAGGATGAGAAAGTTCGCGCAGCTAAAGACCGGTCGGCCTTGAATAAAATGGATGTAATCTGGAAATCTGATCTACCAAGTAACCACAAGCGGAGATTCTTACAAGTAACTATAGAGGCGGTGTTTATGCATGGTGCTACTGCCTGGGCATTATCTAAAACCATTAAATCTGACCTTGGTGGAACCTATACTCGGATACTGAGAGCTATATTTAACATCTCTTGGTTGTTTTTGTTTAGCGGCATATCAGCATCTATGGGCTATTTAATGCCGAAATCTAAATATTTTTTAACCCAATTTTATGCCTAAAACTAAATATATTTTGAGCGCAATCTTATGCCTTTAACTACAGATAAAATTTATTGCTGGAAATTTTGCTTTAAAATTGCATACTATATTGTTATTTATTTACAATAAATAAGTATTTTGGTAATCTTACTATAAATATGTATTGTTGGTAATTTCAACGCAAACATGCATTCTTGCTAATGATTTTTTTTTTGCTTTAAAAAATATATTTATACTTTCAAAGTATTTTTTTGGGGGGGATCACTATTTACCCATAACGGTGACCCTAGCAGGTGCTGTCACCTCATGTCTGGGGTGGATCTGTGAACAACAGCAATTAAGAGACGGTTCCATGCTCATTGAAACCCCCAATCCCCTGAACAGAGGTATTGTTGCTGGATGGAGTTTATGAACATCTAGCTAAATCTATGGACCCACCCGTAATATTTCTACAATCTTACGCGAACGTGGAATGCGATTTGCAGGACACTGTTGGCGAGCAAAGCAAGAACTCGCCAGTAATCTGCTACAACGGACACCTAAACATAAAACAAGACCCGCTGGTCGCCCGGCAACCACCTGCATTAACCATAATGCCGCCCTAACGACCTTCCGACCTTAATGCAGGACAATTATGGTTGGCGTGATGGTTGGCGTTATAGACTCATGGAAGTCTGAGCTAGCTCGACGGAACAGTAAGTAATAGTAAATGCAGCATTATATTTGCGATGAGAATGTAACTAAACAATTCAAACGAAACTAATTATTAGTCAATAATAACAATAATAATAATATGGCAGTCTCTCCAGATTGTAATGTATCTTTAAAGATCTTCAAAAAACTATCAACATATAAGGATCTTAAAGTGTAAATCTAAAATATGCGGCAAATGAGGACATCAGTAATTCCAGTTGTAGTTGGAGCCCTCTGATAGGTTGGAGAGTGTCCCAATAGACTCACTAAAGAGATTCCTGGTACTCTATTCCTTAAAGAAATAAAAGTACAACTACAGCTCACACATTACGAAGAAATATATCTATTTAAAATGTCTGTGGTCTTTGATGTTTTTACAAACAAATTATCAGAGAAAAGCATCATCAAGCCCATTTCTCATAATAAGTTTCTGGTTCAGACCCGGAATTAAATATGTATACAACAAAACCCCACAAGGAAATAATAATAATAATAATAATAATAACATCATAAAAGACAAGAAATTCAAGAATTGTATGCTAATTGGCATAGCAGTACCATCTGAGAGAAACACCTCCATGAAAATTATCGAGAAATTGTTCAAATGCAAAGACCTGCAGATCGAGATTAACAAAATATGGGCAGTGAAGACTGAGACTCTACCAACAGTAATCGAAGCTCTGGGCCTCGTGAGAAAAGGAATGGACAATTTTACTAAGAGTGTTTTAGGTGACATCAACATACAAGTTGCCCAGAAAATCGCCCTGCTAGGAACATTCCATATACCAAGAAAAGTGCTATCAATCATATGACAATTCTCATATAGGGACTAAGGACCATAGTTTGGACCTGGCTCTACAGGATTTAAAGCAGGAAACATAACATACACAAATAATAATAATAATAATAATAATAATAAGAAGAAGAAGAAGAAGAAGAAGAAGAAGAAAAAAAGTGCTATCAATTAAATGACAATTCTCGTGTAAGGCCTAAGGACAATAGTTTGGACCCGGCTCAACAGTATACAAAACAGGAAACATAACTCACAAACAACAACAACAACAACAATAATAATAATAATAATAATAAATAATTTGTATGCCCTTAATCCCCCTTAAGCATTAACTAAAAAAATAATAACTATGGTTGCAAAATAAACAAGAACGTATTCAATCACCTACTCTACATTGATGGTCTCAGATGAGTTGAAGGGTCTACTCAATACTGTAAAATCTTTCTGCGACGACATAGGTATGGTTTTCGGATTAGATAAATGTGCAAAAGTAACATTCAAGAAGGGGAAAATTACATAAACACAGTCAATAGACTTAGAATTTGGCATAAAGTTTAGGGAACTAGAACAAGAAGACACCTATACAGTCCTTGGAATTAAGGAAAGAAATGGAATGCAGCAAATAAAAGAGAAAGTAAGAAAGGAGTACTGCAGGCTTGCGTGTCTGGTACTGAATATCGATCTGAATTCAAAAAACAGAATATCAGCCATAAACACCTTGGTTGTCCCCGTGGTACAATAAAAGTTCAAACTTCGTTAACAGGTCCATAGCTAACATTAAGAGAATGGACGTCAAAACGAGAAAGCTTCTCACCTGTCACCGCATGCATCATACCAAGGTTGATGTTGATCGTCTTTATGTGCCCAGATCCGAAGGTTGCAGACGATTAATTCAACTAGAACTGTCTTACAAATCTACAAAATTGGCCTTCAAAGACACCTAGACACGACAGAAAACTGGATAATGATCTGTGTCAAAGCACATGAAAGAAATAAAAACATTATTCAGTAATAAAGGAAGCCAACAAGTTCTAAATAGAACTTTCCATTGCGTAAAGAAATACGAGTAAAGCATAATACACCGACTGTAGGTACAATATACTTCAAAAAGAAAGCAAAGGCAAATGCAACCGACCAGATACAGAAACGATGGCAAGTTAACCCACTCCACGTTCAATACTCAGCTGGTACCAAGTAAGCTGATGTAGACAAACACCGTACCCAGCATTGGCTACATAGACCAGGGTTAAAAGCTGAAACTGAAATTTTTATTCTTGCTGCACATGACCAATGCTTGCTAACTAGAAATTACCAAACACACATACTTAAAAATTGTGTTAGTTCAAAATGCAGATTCTGTGATATCCAGAAGCAACTGACCATCTTGTATCAGCTTGCACGGTATTGACATCCACTGAATATAAAATACAGCACTACAGATTGAGACGATATCTGCGCTTGGAAATCAACAATAATTACGGAAAGGAGACTGCAAGAAAGTGCACCTTTATCCCCTGTGCCATGCGTCCATAAGATGTTGGTTAGATCCAGTGACAGGATCCAAATAGTTATGAGTTCAATACCTGGTTAAGGCAGTGGAGAAATTGGAGTGGTGAATTAAAAGGAGATAACTGATAACTGACATCCATTAGAACTAGTGGAACTAGAAAAGTCTACCCCAGCGAGCGAAATAAAGGGTTCAGTTCGACATTCTAACCACCTAAAGAAGGCCGAAACTTACAACGGCCGAAACGTTATGATAAATATGGCAACAAAGATGAGGTCAATAGTCCTAATAATGTAAATAGTATACATAATACCTCAACTCAGAAATATAGACACATACAATAAAAATAATTTGTTAGAGAATGACGATTTTTCTTTAAAAAAATTTACATGAAGATGTTCACTATTCATTTCAAGACGAATAGTCCAGGAGTCACTATTTTTCATGCCGACCTTTGCTTTTGGTTATAGAGGAATATGCTGAGAATCAAGCTGTTTATAAGCAAGTTGTTTTTTTTTTTCAATCTTCATTATTCCATTTCCCCAGTGCAAATGCGGATATACGTTTTTAAAGAAAGTGTCTTTTTTACACATTGAAGATTAAATACATTCAAACCATAATATTCAAAAACCATTTACAGATGGGTTTATACGTCGATCTTGATTCTTTTTATGCCCTACGGAGCTGGGAATGAGTCCAGTTTTCAACTTATACATCTACTAGAGGTGTTAGTCACCGCTCGGGTACTTGAAGTTACCTCGGTTTCGTAGTTACTATATTAAAAATAATTTTTTAAAAAATCGTCTGAAAATAAAAAAAAGTTGTTCCCAAAATAATTTGCTACTTAATGGTTGTTTTTTCTGAAACTTTGTTTTTCTTAATTTCCCGTAACTTTTCAACTAGGTTAACGCGTCAGCTGTTATCTGTCGCCCATAATTTTATCACGCTGATTTTGTTAACAATTTCTGAACGACATTTGGTCGGTGGCACGGTGATCTATAATGCATAAATATCACGCACTGTTCAATGTGCACATGTTCGACTTTCTCTTTGCACTATTTATCGTTGTTCCTGGAGGCAAGCAGAAGAATCCAGCTGTTCCAGATTTGGACATTGCCATCCAAATCATCTGGCTTGTTGGTTGCTTCGATGTAGGAATTGTATACTTTTCATCAAATCTCGTATTATGTGGGGGGGTCGTCTAATGTTTCCTTTCAGCATAACGAACTATTACAGAAAAGATCAATCTGAAAATGTAATTTGCTCCAGTTTTCAGCGGTCCAGTACAGCTTTCATGTTGCTTAGCAAATGCAGCATTCTTGGATTTTACAGCAGCAGTTGTAGTTTGCAGGCCAGTTTAAATGATTTCAAAACCCAAATCAAATCTTAGGTGAGGTGCGATAGAACTGATATTTGAACCATTTTGAAGCAGAGCGACATGACGCCTCTTGCAAGAATTCGTTGGGGAGCGTATAAGAATGCGCTACATCAAATGGGGAAAATGTATTTCGTCAAAATATCTGATAGTTGAAGAAAGCACAAGGAGAAGCAGTTTCATGTTTCTCTTAAAATGTTATTTAAAAGTGAACAAAAGCAGTCTCAAGTGAAATCCGAGCTCTGGCTATACTTGAGGCCATTTTTAATGCTTGAATGAAGGAAGGAAAAAAGCAGAGAAGTAAGTAAAAGCAAGGGAAACAAAATGAAAAATGGAATGAAGTAAAGAAAGACAAAATGATGGAAAGAAAAAGGAAAGAAACGGAAAAAACAATGAATTAATTTGAATTGGTGTGATATTAGATGAATAAGTGTCTATATATATCTAAAATATTAACAAATAAAATATTAAATTAAATAGTGAAGATAAAAGTGTAAGGTATAAATTCATTGAGAAACAAAGAAAAAAAGCAAGGGAAAAGAGGATGTTAAACGGTAAAGAATGGAAGAAGTAAAGAAAGAAGGAAAAAAGAAAGAAGACAACCAGGAAGAAAAAGAAACAAAGAAAGAATGTGGTTTTGTTTTACGCTTTTGTCTCTTCCTCAATACTAAGTCTATAATTTTCTACTAACAAACGGTAGATAAGGTTGGTAGCCTGCGAATGTTTTATTCTGTCAACAACTTCAATTTCTTTCTGGCGGTGGTCAATGCCACAGAAGGCGACAGTTTCCTTTAAAGCACAATTAACATCAATACCGCATCTCTGCCTCTTACAATCGTGGACAATTTAATGAACTCTTTGATAAACAACAGCCACACATACCGGACATGTCATGTGAGCAAAATCAGAGGATCTTGTATAGGGATACTAGTCATGATTGTAACACTTTCACGCACATACAAACTAACCTCCATATATATATATATATATATATATATATATATATATATATATATATATATACACACACACACATATATATATATATATATATATATATATATATATATATATATATATATATATATATATATATATATACACACACACACACATATATATATATGTGTGTTTCGTGTATGTAAGTATATGAATAAAAAAGAGAATGCTTCCCCGATCGCTACAATATTAAACTGCTAAAATCTAGAATGGTCGTTATCTTACCCAAATATCTCCAGAAACTTTGTCTCTTACTCTCTAAACCTCGAGTTGTTCTTGCGTTTTGTACAGGATGAAGATCATTGTAAAAGAAAAACAAAACAAGTATACAGTTTTCCAATGCTGATTGCATGTTCCATTCATACGTGGTGGCCATAATGAACTGAAAAGCGCATGCGCATGAGGGACTAACTTCTATAATCAATCAACCCCTCGTTTCACCTTCATCTGTTTAAACTTAAAGTTTCGCTTGCCTCTTAGCTGAAAATAAACAGCATCCGTCAGCACATCCAAATGGATCAGCTTGAACAAAGTTGGACTTGGATGTAGCGGGAGAAAGTGCGAAATTTTAAAAGTGGTCACTGCGTCTGTTGAGGTACAGAACAATATCAGTTAATCTTGAGATGCTACTTCTGATTTTAGATGACAGTAAAGCTTCTGTGTTGCTGGAATTGGAATCCTTTGAATATAATCGGGATATTTTTGCTAATCACATACGACAGCGGCTCGGAATGAGAGACCAGAGAACAGAGTTTGAATTTCTCACGAGATTGTGACATAAACTTATGCGGAAATACCTTTTTTGAAATGTATGAATTCACCTTTCTCCCCTCAGGAAATAGTAGGATTTGTTGTGTTGTCCTATGATACGTGATCAGTAGTCAATTCCTTTTTATGCTATACATTTCAGCATTGTCTTCAGCAAAATTATACTTTTTAATCAATTGCAGCTGTCATACAACTTCCACACATGCACTTAGAGACAAATTATTCTATTGTCATTGTTCCAATGTCTTATATCTATGAGATATATGAATGTCTAGAAAAATTAGTTATGCCATAAAATTTGTTAATACAATAATCGCAAAATAAAATAAATAGTCTTACAATCCAAAATAGGTTTTGTCATTAAGTACCCCATAAAGTACCCCACAAAGTGTCGATAACCCGTAAAAAAGTCAAATCTGTCAATAAATCAACCAATGATAATCTTATGACACGAATTATTCAATATAGATTATCTCCACTGCATAATATATTTATATCTAAGATTATCGTGCATTTCATCATATCATTTTGGTTTTACTGACATGCAAATTTAAAATCCTAATGTTTCAAAAATGACACCCTTATAATCTTAGCTCATGTTGTGAGTATTCAAATTCTGTTCTTTCTATATTCCTGTCGTTTCAGGACGTAAGCGACCATGACTCTCCCCCTAAATCTATCCTGTGGTGCTCTCAACTAGTTACGTCCCTCTGACACGTCCTCAAGACCACGTTCTGTCATCCACTTGCTTAAGGCCGCTAGGTATCTCATGCGTTTTTCCCACTTGTCTCTCTTTCCTTCTAATCGACCCGTAAGTATCAGAATATCCACGCCCTTTTTCCTCATTATGGGACTTCAGATGCCTCTTCCTGATGTTAAGTATAAGCCCCCTCTTTCTTTGCATCCTCTCTAATACCTCATCGTTGCTCACACGCTCGGTCCATGATATCCTCAGCATCCTTCTGTCGAATCACAACTCCGTCGCCTAGAGTTTTTTCTTCATCTTTAAGGAAATCGTTAAACATTCACTGCCATAAAGAAGGACAGATGTCACGTAACAACTCAGTATTTTTTTTTATTTGTTACTTAAAGAAATCCTGTGTCTCGCAATACTCTGCCAGCTTTTGGAATGCATCCTTGGCCATCCCAATACGTCTACGGATATCAGTGTCGCATTTAGCGCCCTCTGTCAGAACGCTTCTCAGATATTTAAACTTCCCAGTTTGCTTGATTCTAATGTTCCCGACCTTAAAATTTCGGGCTCATCCTTTTACTAATGACCATGTATTCTTTTTTCTTGTAGTTTATGCTTAGTCCATTCTTCTCACTCTCCGACGCTACCTTATGTAGGAGATTTTGTATTTTCTTTTCCGTGTCTGCTATCGGTACTGTGTCATCTGTGTATCTTATGTTGTTAAGATTGTGGTCGCCAATGCTAAATCCCCGTATGGTTTCCAATACTCTCAGACTTGCCTCGCAATATAGGCTGAATAGGTCTGGTAAGAAGACACATCCTTGCCTTACAATAGGAGATTTTGTATTTTCTTTTCCGGTTCTGCTATCAGTACTGTGTCATCTGTGTATCTTATGTTGTTAAGATTGTGGTTGCCAATGCTAAATCCCCGTATGGTTTCCAATACTCTCAGACTTGCCTCGCAGTATAGGCTGAATAGGTCTGGTAAGAAGACACATCCTTGCCTTACAATAGGAGATTTTGTATTTTCTTTTCCGTGTCTGCTATCAGTACTGTGTCATCTGTGTATCTTATGTTGTTAAGATTGTGGTTGCCAATGCTAAATCCCTGTATGGTTTCCAATACTCTCAGACTTGCCTCGCAGTATAGGCTGAATAGGTCTGGTAAGAAGACACATCCTTGCCTTACAATAGGAGATTTTGTATTTTCTTTTCCGTGTCTGCTATCAGTACTGTGTCATCTGTGTATCTTATGTTGTTAAGATTGTGGTTGCCAATGCTAAATCCCCGTATGGTTTCCAATACTCTCAGACTTGCCTCGCAGTATAGGCTGAATAGGTCTGGTAAGAAGACACATCCTTGCCTTACAATAGGAGATTTTGTATTTTCTTTTCCGGTTCTACTATCAGTACTGTGTCATCTGTGTATCTTATGTTGTTAAGATTGTGGTTGCCAATGCTAAATCCCCGTATGGTTTCCAATACTCTCAGACTTGCCTCGCAGTATAGGCTGAATAGGTCTGGTAAGAAGACACATCCTTGCCTTACAATAGGAGATTTTGTATTTTCTTTTCCGTGTCTGCTATCAGTACTGTGTCATCTGTGTATCTTATGTTGTTAAGATTGTGGTTGCCAATGCTAAATCCCCGTATGGTTTCCAATACTCTCAGACTTGCCTCGCAGTATAGGCTGAATAGGTCTAGTAAGAAGACACATCCTTGCCTTACAAAAGTGAAAAGCTTCCAAGAAAAAGAGATATTAAAAAGAGAATGGTTGGAAATTCCAATTCCGATCCTCTTCACATATTTTATTTTCCTGTTGATCAAAAAAAAAAAAAATCCTGCTAGGAGAAAAACGTATTATCAATTTTAATACTGCGAAATATATCTTCGTGTAAACCTTATTCAATACAAATCATTTTAGAAATTGTTTATTTCTGAAAATAAATTCCATTTTGTAATCCCTCCGCCTGCAGAACGGGTGTGATACCCGAAAAACACAAAATAGTAACAACGTAAGGTTTCATTTAATTTTCTAACTACTACTATTACTACTACTACTATTACTATTATTATTATTATTATTATTATTATTATTATTATTATTATTATTTTATCTCTTAATATTGGGCCATGTAATAGCAAAAAACATTTTATCTTTACTGTTCTCTTCCAGAAATACTCAGATAAATCGATTCTTAGCGAAACTTATTTGCTAGCGTTACCTATCTATCCATCTATTTACTCCGCGCTCTCTCTACGTCTCTCTTTCTCACTCTCTCTCTCTCTCTCTCTCTCTCTCTCTATATATATATAGACAGAGAGAGAGAGAGGGAGAGAGACAGATACAGAGAGAGAAAGAGGGAGAGATAGATAGATAGATAGATAGATAGATAGATAGATAGATAGATAGATAGATAGATATCCAGGTAAAATGAGAAGAAATGGAGTATGATTTCACTGTACGTAACATTTAATTTAAAAGAGAACTCACTACATAGTAGAGTTAGATATTATTTATTTTAGGATATTAAAACATGTTAAAAAATAGCTACACAATTAAAATTATGTTCTCACACCATAAATGTGTCTCTTCCGTTGATGTTAAACTACAGGCGAGTGAGCCATTGTAATTTACCTCCCCATCGCTATCGCTTTTCCTTCTTGGGAAGTTTGAGCGTGAGACTTCAATACAGATTGCGAAATAAGGTAACAATCTGCCTATGAGGAAACTCTTTCGGTTTTACATTTAGCCAACTTCACAAACAAAGAAAAAGTACCAACTTACATTATTTACATTATTCGGAATGTTATCCTCACTTTCATTGCCATACTCACAACGTTTCGGCCGTTGCACGTTCCGGACTTCTTCTTAGGTTTATAAACCCCAGAAATTCATGCACAGAAGTCCTCAAGGACACATGGCTAAGTGGATAAAGGCATTGCTTAGATCCAGTGACTAGAACCAAAGTGTTGTGAGTGAACCAAAATTTGGAGTATGGAGTTAAAGGAAAATAAAGTGAGACATCCGGAAGAGGTATGGCACGTGAAACTAGAACAGTGTACCCCGGTGAATGATAATAAAGGTTTCGGTTCGAAATTCCAATCATCCGAAGAAGGCCGAAACGTTGTGAATATGGCAATGAAGATGAATAATGTAAATAATGTAAGTAATCGTAATGCCTCATCTCAGAGATATAGACAGATATTAAAAATATCAAATAACAGAAAAAAAATCAATTGTAAGCTTTCAACGTCAGCAACAGCTAACATTGTTATCACATGTTACACAAAGAGAAAATAGTGACATATTAAATAGGTATACCTTCCACACTACGACAAATAAAAAAAAATAAAATGGAAACCCCTATCAATGATGGAAAGCCTGATAACATCTACTGGACTTGAGAAACGTATTATCCAGAAAAAATATTTTCAGAGGAACGTTTTATAAATTCCAAACAACTGTAGTGCTGACTGTTTGTTTATAGAATGTCGAATATTATCATTATCATTTCCATACTGAAGAATGCGTCAACGAAGCCAAAGAAAATCGTGAGCCTCGAAAGAAGGATACTTCAGATACAACTGCGACTCAAAGGGTCTGTCAAGAATATAGCTGTGTTTGCTTATCAAAACTTATGCAGATCGGTCACGTTGGAAGTCATAGGCAAGTAAATCTGATGTTTATATAATTCACCTCATTCTGTAACCATCTACTTTCATTGGCTCTTGAGCTTTGCATTAAATGAACCCAAACAGTTTCTACATTCAAGGAGGGAAAATAATTCTGTGATAACGTGAAAAGCGATAGCAATATTTATATGTAACTTACTATGAAGTGTGTAGTTATTTTTGCTGTCAAAGATTGACTGACGATCCAAATTTTATCGAATATTTATTATTAAGTAATAAAATATTCTCGATCGAAAGAAATTTTAATATTTACTTTATATTCTGATGTTAAATGTAAATGATAAACAAAATGATTTCAAGAGAATACTGAATGAGGGAAAATGAAGGTGAAAAATTGGAAAAGTTAGGACAATATTTGTCAGAGAACTGTCGACTAGAAGTCTCTCGGGTTCTAGCAAAATGTATTCTAATTAAAAGGTCACGTAAGTGGAGCAGATTGTTTGGTGATGTCTAGGGAAACTAGTGAAACCAAATTGGAAAGTTTAAATTAAAATTTTCAGACGATCTTAATATTACTGCACATGTTTATTGACATTTTTATTTAATTTTGTTATATTTTCTGTTGGCAATAACGTAATCCACTTGATAGTATCTGATTAATTAGTGTAAGATCTTGAAGTGATCCTTGACTAATCAAAGAAGCTGAAATAAAGCAGGTGCTATCTATAGGAACTCGTGTTTAGATGAGGAATTGCCGAAATCTCTGCTTGTGCAAGTGTGTGGTAATAATAGAATAACAAACTACAAAAAAATATTGAGTCGGCCTTGTTGCTGGGAAGGATCGTGGTGCTGACCAAAATCAGCGAAAGTCCTGAAATCATACTTACCTGACGAGTCACCTCTAAATTTACTTATCAGTCCTGGGATGGTTAGCGTTAGATTCCATAGCCGATCAGTCGTTATCCTTGTAGACGTTCTGTTCTTAGCTCGGTATTTTGTTGGATGCGTGTTGTAATGAATAGCGACTCGAAATGGGAGAGCCGAGTTCGAACACCAGACAGGTTCGTGGCATTTACTTTCACGCAAATAACCCTGAGAAAGGTATGAATCCAACTCCTCCAGCAGTTACGGGTTAAATACTAGATTATTGCTTATTCTCAAAAACTGTAAATTCAAAATTGGCACAGAAAAAAGTAAGAATTATTCATAAAATCCAAAATATGCTTTGGTTTTAAATAATCCAAATTAGTGTGACAAGCTAACAAACTGAGTGTTTTTCTTATTGTTGTTTGACAAACGCAAGAAATAAATATAACAAATTAAATGTATTTACACAATAATACAATGGGTAATACTGTTTGTAAATATATATATATATATATATATATATATATATATATTAACCGTGTTCCTGGATTTACAAACAGTATTACCCATTGTATTATTGTGTAAATACATTTAATTTGTTATATGTATGTATGTATGTATGTATGTATGTATGTATGTATGTATGTATGTATGTATGTATGTATGTATGTATGTATGTATGTATGTATGTATGTATGTATGTATGTATGTATGTATGTATGTATGTATGTATGTATGTAGAGGCACGGTGGAGCAGTGGATAACGGCTTGGATTGAGGAATCGCAGAGCCGAGTTCGATTTCCAGTCGAATCCATTACATTCACTTACGTGCTAATACCCTTGGGAAAGGTATGTATCCTCTTCATCTCCCTCCAGCTATGGGTAAAATAGACTGGGTTCTATAGCCTTGGATGGCAACTGGTCTAGGAGAAGGACAACTCTGAATTCAAAACCTGCGGAGGGTCGTTTGGGAACCTTGTGGCATGCATTCGGTGCACCAGGTTTCTGTATTCGTCCCTCCAAAAAGTGTGGCTGGTCCTGCACGAGGCCTTCACCACTATAAACAAATATCATGTGCCGGTGTCGGGATGTCGGTTTCCTGGGGACTTATCGGCCTGACCCTCATACGTCGAACGCGACGGGAGAGTCGATTATGTATTTGTGTGTGTGTGTGTGTGAAAAGTGTGTGTATATAAATATAAATATATATATATATAATTATTTATATATTATATGTGCGGTACTTATTAGAAAGCGCTCAATATCAGAGATAGAGCTAACATATTTGTTTGGATAGATGTGAGTTTGTGACCCTATAGCGTGAAACCCAGGGTCACAAACTCACATCAATCAACCAAATATATATATATATATATATATATATATATATATATATATATATACAGTCTCGAAGTAGGATTTCATTAGAGTCTACGTGCTTGTAACTGTGACTTCTACAAGCGGTTACCTCACACTATTACTCTACCTCCATCTTAATCACAATCTCTGCTCACTCTCTCTCTCTATTCTGACTGACTCTGGGTATTTAATGGCAGCAGTCCAAGTAACACTCTGGTCGAGTCCACTTATATGAAAAAGGGGAGGACTCCCATAACAGTTATATATATTAATATTTATGACTTATATTTCTTTAATCGAATTCACCCAAAGAAAGTCAGTAAAGCAACTAAGACATAAGAAGTAACTGGGCGAGAAAGAATTAGAAAACAGAAAGATTATTATGGAGTGAGCAAAATAGAAGTATAATGAGATAATTGACAATGCATTTAAATTTTTGAAGATCAAAGTTTGCTGGAAAACATGGAGCCGGAAGTGAGTTCTACAAGCGAGAAGTGCAAGAAAAGTAACTGTTAGCATAACACTTCCGGTTGCTTCTATCCAATTCAACTGTAAATTGATGTGATCTTGCCATCAATCTAGTACTGCGCTTAAATTCTTAAAGCCTGGATACCATAACGAAGAGCTAATCTGAACAATTTAGCATGAAAGTATTTATAGAAATGGCAAAGGGAAGCAAATTTACGGTGGTGGGAAATTAACTGTAGCCGAAATTCCAGGTTAGGACCAATAACGTTGCTTATTCTTCTTTAGATTTTATCAAGAATCTCTAAATATATAGAGGGCGTTCGGACCATATGTGACAGCAGTATTCGACGTATTGACGAATGGTAGACTTAAAGATATGTAAGACAGATTCTGGAAAGAAAAATTGTCTAGCAAGACACAGTGAACCAACGTTCTTAGCAAAAGACTTAGTAATGGATTCGATATAGTATTTTCACTTCCAGACAGGCGATAATTTTAGCCTGAGGAGGTGCAACGTGCCACTCTCCTGGAGATTAACATCAGCTATGCTGATGGAAAGTAGAAAGGGCGTATATGGTTTTCCAATCATATTTAAATAAGCCACTTTATAAACTTGTTAACGAGCGCCGTTTCAGTTTAAGCGTCACCAAAAGCCAAGGATATCATAGCCCACAAAGCTCTTCATCTTCGTCCCACTACATAGTATGACCTTGGATGCAGGTCAATTTTGTCGCTTATCATTTAAGCATTCCATAGCACATCACAAACGAATAAGCTAAAAGAAGACAAAGATTCTGCTTTCCCTCCCGAGGTCAATACCCTGGTGATTAGGTAGGTTGGGGGATGATATTGGTCGCCTAATATGGATCAGAAAATCAACATCCTCTATCAAAGTGTTCCAAGAAATAGGACTCAAGATATACATTTCCAAAACGGAATCTATGACCAGGAATTGGAGTTAAAGCAGTAATGATACCTACCCTGAAGCCACCATAAATATGCACGATGTGAAACTACTAAGCATCAAAGACTACAATTTTCTCGTGTATGAACCAGTTATATCAATCTTTTACCGGAGATAAGGAAACTAGATTTAGAATAAGCTGCGCTAAAGTTAGTTTCAGCCAATATCCGAATTTGCTACAAAAACAAAACATTATCCTAAAAACTCGAATTATGTCCTTAAATAGCCTCATCAGATTGAAACTTAAAAAGGGATGGTTCCAATCGTTTCAGAAATATCTAAAATGTCAGCTGTATAATAACTGTTTTCTCAGATCAATGGTTAAAAACGGTTATCCGCGAATGAAGACTTTTTGGGGTCTTGGCGAAGACTGCATATCTTCGAGTATTTTTACTTGGCGCTACACAATCACGACCAAAGAACAGTACCAAATAACAGAAACGGTACCCTTGAGGTCTTTCAACAACACTAACAACTAAAATGCATATCACCTATAACTAGAAGTGAAAATAATTACAAAATAGTTATGTTGACATTCCACACAACTTTAAGTAAAAGGTGAGGCAGGGAATCTCTATCAATAATGGAGAGACTAATAACAACTACAAAACTTGAGAAACCAATTTACTTGAGAAATTGTATTTAGAAAAAAAGATTTTATAAATTTCAAGCGACGATTGTACTGGATGCATGCTCAATGAATGTTAATATTTCCTTATAAGGAAACGGCTAATATAATCGTTACTATTACCATTCCGTTTTTTTTTCGGGAAGTTTTTAATTCTGCATTATTCAAAATAATCTATTTGTTTTTGTCTGTGATTGATGTTGCAATGATGGATTACTTCAATTGCGTTCTAGCAGAAAATTTAAGATGAAAATATTGGTCATCAAATTTTCTTTTAAATATTAAAGTACCAAAAAGTAATTGTGGTTCTTATCACAATCGCTTCAAAGTTCAGATGTTATATACTGATTATCTTATCTTTACCACATCGGGTGTCGAAGTACCTGGATTTTTTTTTTAAATCGGCTTTTCGACGGGTTTCCCATCAGTCACTTCAATCCTGCCAAAATGTTCTCGGTTTTACACATCAAAATTTCTAATACTGGTCCTAGCTTACTGATGTCGGGCAGTAATTTCAACTATAGCACCCTTTTCCATAAACGCCCCTGATCTCTTTTTGCTGTTTTTACTTCTTTACGACTTCAGTCACTTTTTCGCCGATGTTGCGTGGCTTATCTATGTCTTTTCTGAAATATTTTCATTGTAACTGTTATGAAGAGCTTTTTCCCATGGTACCCAAACTATATGAAGTTAAGCTTGCTACTAGATTGGCAGCTATGTTCCACCCGTTTACAGTTGAAATAGCTAAATAAAGCCGCTACTTCTACTCCAAGAGTTTATTTTCTGGTACCTCCCACCTGTGGAATAATCTTCCGTTTACTTGCGTTCTTGATAAGTAAAATCTTCAAAAACTTTAATGCAACATCAATCGCCATTCAGTATCTGTCTATATTTCTAAGATGAGGTATTATGTACACTATTTACATTATTCGGACTATTATCCTCATCTTTGTCGCCATATTTATTACAACTTCTTCAGGTGGTTGGAATGTCGAACTGAACCCTTTTTTTTCCTGTAACTATGTGTGAGTTCAATACCTGGTTAAAGCGGCGGGGAACTTGGAGAGGGGAATTAACAGGAGATAAATGATCGCTGACATCCGTTAGACATGGCACGTGGAACTAGAACAGTCTACCCTAGTGAGCGAAATAAAGTGTTCAGTTCGAAATTCCAACCACCTGCCGAAGTGAACAACGGCTGAAACGTTGTGATATATATGGCGACAAATATGAGGACAATAGTTCGAATAATGTAAATAGTGTATCAAACGCGATCTTCTGTTTCTTGAATCCCGTTCATTTTCTGTCCTTTCTTCAATCCTCCCTATACGCCTTATTCTCCCTTGCTTTCACTCCCTGTACCTCCCTGTGCAGAGGTGTAATAGCTCTCGGCTCGGAGTGAGAACTCGTGGAGCCGAGTCCGAATTCCTGTCGAGATCGTTAAAGTCACTTGCGTACAAATACCTTTGTGAAATGTATAAATCTATTTCTTCTTATCCCAGCTATGGGCTAAATAGCAGGAGAGACTGGGTTCTTTAGCCCTGTTGGCAACCAGTATACCGCAGTAAAAAATGGCAACCTACTGAGATAAACATTTCTGTTTCGCCAGTCATGATCACCCAATCGTGAATCACGTAAGGCACTTAACTGAGTGACCTCCCTGCTTACTAGTTGCATTCCAACGTTGCTTGGGGTGAAAGGATTTTGAAAAAAAATGTCATACATTTCAGTCACGTTGGGGACGAAATGACGTGTTCAAACGACACCTGTTGAAAAATGCTACGGACTTTTGTTAGAACATAATATACACAGAATCGATTTTCTTTTGTAAGCACCAAACACAGTCAATGTAAATTGATGTAAATTCAAAGTGTATAGCATTTACAGTAGAACGGTGTTAGTAAACGTGTCTTGCAAACCATTGCTAGAGTATGGAGTACAACGTTTGCAGTATAAAAACAAAGCTATGGTTCTTTGTTAATATACATACATACACACACACACACATATATATATATATATATATATATATATATATATATATATATATATATATATATATATATTGTATATATATATATATATATATATACATGCACACACACAGACACACACACACACACACACACACACACACACACACATATATATATATATATATATATATATATATATATATACATATATATATAGCTTTGTTAATATATATATATATATATATATATATATATATATACGTGCATACAGACACAGATGCACACACACACACATATATATATATATATATATATATATATATATATATATATATATATATATATATATCCGTCTGATGTGTAGATTCTTATATATTGGCGTTACAGATCATTACTAGTCTATTGTCTAGCAATTTTTATGGGGTGACCTAAGAATGAAACACTGTGCGAATCACAGTTTAATTTAGGAGATAGCTGAAAAAGCATCCTGGCATGAAGTGATGATTTGCAAGCTCGGGTCGCAGGTCATAGTTTCAAGTCACATATGTTTTGTATGGTGGTCCGATTACGCTATGCACCTTACATAGAAACATGGTTAGCTCTCTAGACTCGCATGTACGCGGTTATTACCTATTTCTTCATTCTGAGTGCACCAAAATTGCATTAGTGTGGTACACTTAAACGATCTTTGCAAAATAACTGTCTCCGAGATTCAATACTTCCAATAATGTCTATGAAAACACATAAATTTGTTATTATATCTCCATCCTGACAAAATTCCGCACATATAATTATATATCAGGCTAAGGGGTTATTGAACCAGATGAGTATCCTAAATCTTTCTCTCTCTTCCTCTCTCTCTCATATATATATATATATATATATATATATATATATATATATATATATATATATATATATATGTGTGTGTGTGTGTGTGTGTGTGTGTGTGTGTGTGTGTGTGTGTGTGTGTGTGACTGATAAAAATATAAATTGAAGGCATGCTATATCTATGGGTAAAAGAGCTCAATATCAGAAATAGAACGTCAACATCAAGAGACGACAGTCTGTTTCATGATTGAACCCAACTTTCAGTCTCTGTGTTGTGTTTTTGAAATGACTATTTATACATACTGGCCAATGGTGCATTATGGGTAACAATGTCTATTATGTTATCCAAACGACGGTTGAGCAGGCAGTAACGGTTATTTTTCAAATTATTCTCAAGGCTACTGATGTTGACTATGTTCCCGTCTCGTATCAAGTGTTTTTAATAAATTTTCTAAATCTGTAACTTCTTTTTGAAAGAAACATTTCCCTGTACATATTGTTAGGTTCGGTATTTTGTTCCTTCGTTACTAGTGACATTTTTCTTTAACTTAATAAGTTACTGAGGTTCTAAAAAATATATTACGTATCGGCCACATGATTTCGGATTACTGTATCAAATTTTCGTCTCTTTCTATCAAGAGAGTTAAATTTCTGTTCCTGAATGATTCTGCCGGCGCAACTTGGGCTGTCTTCTTTATTGAAAACACGCGTTTTATTTCTTCTTACGATAAATGCCTTTGTCTTTTTTTCTTTTTACTTTCCTTTACTTGCTTCTCTCAGAGTTATTTCAGTATTCAAATAAGTTAGCGTCTGAAGGTGACAGGTTTGTAAATATATCGCATGCAAAAGAAATACTCATTTCATTTCTACAATTGTTTTCCTTTGTGGCATTTGTAAAGCTACAAAGGGCGTTGTCCTGAAACATAATCAACGATCAATTTCTGCGTTAACCAAACAGGTTAAGAATTCATTGGCTCATGCACGCGAGGGAGTTGGTCACTGTAGTGGTAATCAGGAAAACTTTGTCAAGCATCTTTGCTGGCATTTGTCATTACGAATAAACAAAAATTCCCAATCGATGAGGTTTAGATTGCGACGAGAAAGGATGTTTTTGAGAGAAACTGACTTGAAAAAATATTATTTCGTGTACGTCGATCATACAGAAAAATACACGTGGTAGCAAATTAAAATGTAAAGGAGAACAATATATATATATATATATATATATATATATATATATATATATATATATATGTATATGTATATATATGTGTGTCTATTAGCGTATGTGTGTGTGTCTGTGTTTGTGTGTGTGTGTGTGTGTGTGTGTGCAAAAACCATTATATGAGCAAAAATGGTCAATGCAAATTCAAATAATGAAAATGCAGCTCAATTTATAGAAAATTTATAGAAAAAGCAACGTTCTTCCTACGGCGGCTTCGACATGTCTGTTATTGTCTAACTCGCTGTTTGACGATACTAGATGTGGTGAAACCTTGGTAATGGAAAGATTGATATTTCTATAAATTTGCTGTCTTACATCGCCTTGCATTTTCTTTATTTTAAATTGGTCACCTTTTATTCATATAACCGTTTTTATTGTCAAATACTTCATTTGTCATGTCTTCATTATATATATATATATATATATATATATATATATATATATATATATATATATATATATATATATATATATGCTGACAAAAAACATTATTTTAGACCTATTTCCTTAAATATAACAGACAATAAAAGACGTAATTAATTTTTATTTAGTTTTTCCATCGTTCTATCATTCTCCCGTTTGGTGGGAATAATGTAATATAAATATTGTCCGGATTTTCCATTGTCTTTAGGCCATATCTTAAGCCATTTTCAAAGTGGTTGGTTTTAGTTGTTGTTTATATTTTAGGTGCTCTTCATGTTTTTGACGTATTTCACTTTTGCTTTAGATAATTTTTATAGCACTTTGTTCTGATAAGTGACACGTGAGACGTGAGGTGATTGCATGTCCAACAGAGGCAATTGATAATGAACCAGGTACTACCTACATAGGCTTCACCAGATAAATTCATCAGGGTGAACTAGCTAAATTAGGATTTATTTAATTTACCTTTCCTCTACTTAGTGTACTGTGCACTCTTTGTTTTATCTTATTACTCACTGTTTTTTTCCATTCTACAAGATATTTAAGGTATTGCATTTCTACTTTTGTCCTGTTCATTTTTCCTCGGATGAAAATTGGGCTATCCAGGTTTTTTTTCACCCACCAAGTTTAAATATATATATATATATATATATATATATATATATATATATAAAGTTGAAAATTAAAAAAATAATAATGTTTTATTTTATGAAAGTATTTATTTATTTATATATATATATTTGATATTTCAAGATGTCGTCAATCTTTCATCAGAAATAACTGTTTGTTACAAATAAATTAAAATTACTGTTTGTTAGAAAGTAGCGTCCTTCGCGAGACGCGGACGTCACGTGGTATGGAACGTCACTGTTCGGATATTCCTAACTTAAATCTAACTGTCATAAATATCTTAAATGTTGTTTAAATTTTTTTTTAACTATATCTAAAAAAAAAAAAAAAAAAATTGCTTAACTATTGAAATATTTATAAAGATTTAAAACGCCCAAGTCCCTATTCAACCCTAGTTTATGTGTATTTAATTTTAAAATCCAATATGTTTCTTTTTATTTCTGCGTGTGTATGTGGAACAAAAATCGGAAACTATCAATAAACATTTGCAGTTTTCTAATGAGTGTTCTGATTGATTAAAGTGTTTAGATATGGGGGAATAAGGTTTGTTTTGATGTATTGTTTGTTTATGATTATTGAAATGAAATCTAAAATTATTTCCAGATTCACCAATATATCCACTATTAGGACATAAGGTGCAGAATAAATAATAGATTACGTTATGGCTATCGCAGGTGAGGTTAGGTGGCTGTATCTTGATATTGGTGTTGGGTACAGAAAATATATTAGCTATTATTAAATATTTGCAAACTAATCAACGAGGTTTGTTACATTTGTAATTTCCTGATCGGTTTCTATTGTTTAGATATTTGGTAGAGGTGAGGATAGCTGATAGGTTAGGTGATTGTTACTTTGCATTTATGGGTGGTTTATCGAAAATGTATTTGATCTTTTTGTCTAACTGGAGGTTCTTGTAATCCTTTTTTAAATTGTAAATAAGTGTGTGGGAATATTGATTGTGGTTAAAACCATGGGAATCCCATTGTTGTTTTATTTTTTATTGTATGTGAGAAGTGTGTTACGATTTATCATGATAGTTTTATTTAGTGTTTCTTTTATTATTTTTATTGGGTATTTACATTTTAGGAATTGTTTTGTTAAGTTATTAATGTTGTATAGAAAATCTAAATGGTCTGAGCATATGCGTTTGATTCTTAGAAATGAGCTGTATACAATAGATTTTTTTTTAATTTAAAGGGATGACAGCTTTTAAAGTGCAGGAATTTATGTTGGTTTGTGGGTTTGTTGTATAGACTGGTAGAAATTGTATGTTTGTTTAATTTTATCATAACATCTAAGAAAAGGATGGATGTGTATGAGTGCTCCATGGTAAATTTAATTGTATCGTGGAAGTTGTTGCAGAAATATATATATATATATATATATATATATATATATATATTTAGATTTACATATATATATATATATATATATATATATAGATATAATAGATAGATAGATTTACATATATATATATATATATATATATAGATAGATAGATAGATTTACATATATATATATATATATATATGATATGATAGATTTACATATGTGTATATATATATATATATAGATATATATATATAGATTTACATATATATATATAGATTTACATATATATTTAGATAGATTTACATATATATATATATATATATATATATATATATATATAGATTTACATATATATATATATATATATATAGATTTACATATATATATATATATATAGATTACATATATATATATATAGATTTACATATGTATATATATATATATATATATATTTATATATAGATTTATATATATATATATATATATATATATATATATATATATATATATATATATATATACATACATATATAAAATCAGACCTGGAGAGTCAGACAAACCTACCAACGTTTCACCTAAGCGGATCGTCAGGAAAGCTGGCCATCATTCCCTGACGATCCGCATAGGTGAAACCTTGGTAGGTATGGCTGGCTCTCTAGGTCTGACTAGGTCTGCTCTACTTTTGTATTGAGCATTTTAAGTTAGTTGATTACTCGTATCGGTTTTTTTTTCTTTGTGCTTTGGACCTGTATGCTGTACGATTATTTTCGACAGACGTTCATGTTCATAGCTCTTTCTTTTTTTTTTAAACATTTTTTCCTTTGAGATTGATTTGACCATTAGCAAATCAAGAAACCGATGGTTTTCTCCGAGACGTGTGTAGTTACCTATACATATATATATATATATATATATATATATATATATATATATATATATATATATATATTGCATTATATTAGGACATGCACATGCCCACTACAAAACTGTACATCTTTTTCAACGTTAAAAAAACCGAAGCCTTTTTATCAGGTGGGAGTCAGTCGCATCATGATTCTCCACCTGATGAACTGTTAGAAAAAGTTTCGTTTATCTAACGTTGAAACAAGACGTACAGTTTTGTAGTGCACAGGTTCATGTTCTAATGAAACACTGCATAATAAATAAATATTTATTGCTCTACTTTTGTATTGAGCTCAGTTTTAAATTAATGTTTTGAACGCTGAAACCTCACTCTTCTTTCTTTTACATTTGGTGGGCATATATATATATATATATATATATATATATATATATATATATATATATATATATGTGTGTGTGTGTGTGTGTGTGTGTGTGTGTGTGCATACCCGCAGTTCGTTCGAATCTCGCCATGGTCGATTTGTCATGAAGGAGGCGTCCTGATGTTATCGGGGTGGATAAAGTTTATCCCAGCGTTCAGGACCTTTGGAAAATGCCTGAAAACCAAACCAGGGTGTTGATTCAAGTCTTGTGAGTGAAATTGGCTAGACGCAACGCTTGGGCCCATCGACAGCAAGTAGTCACGAGTCATCCTAGGCGAAGACTTGAGCGTAGTGGCCTTGTTCAAATTGTTCATGACGCTAGATAACACGCTCTCTCCCAGAAACTGTAACTAAGGTCTGTTCAGCATAGTTGCAGTATAAACCACAGGTGGGCCATGTAAGTTTTGAGGAAACACAAATGTACCTGAGTGAGCGTCTGAAATAGGGATTGGATAACCACCCAAGACAGGTAGCCTCGAATACGAGTGGCCAGGAGACAACACATGATCGATTATGACGAGCCTGGAATTCACCATGCAGTGCTGATTTCTTCAAACTCTTTAACCTTTATAATGAATATTCTTCCTATTTAAAACTAATGAATTACAATTTTGTCTTTGCTTATTTTTTTAATCTGTTTTACTTTTTTTTTTTTATTTTGTTTCTACGTATTTTGTTAATAGAGATTTTTCGTTCCTCGTGCATTTCTTTGCCTTACGATCATAGTAGAGTAAAACTCAAGTAAGTCACTGAGCTTTACAAAATTTTTGGACCGGTGCCGATGTGGAGCGTCACTGCTCTGTCTTTGTCGATTAGACATTGAACGCTGTATATTATTGTTTCGGAAGTTGTTAGTTTTTAGTCTTTTCTACCCAATTTCTATTTCCATTTTTTAATTTTTTTTTTTATTGGATTTTCTATTGTTTTTCATTAAACCTTAATGGATGTTCTTTATTTTTAGTAATATGGCAGCCATTTGATAGTTTTACAAATATTTTAGTTTGTTACATCTATCTATCTATCTATCTATATATATATATATATATATATATATATATATATATATATAAGAAGAGAGAGGAGAGAGAGAGAGAAGAGAGAGAGAGACCTATATGAATATACATAGGGAGAAAAGAGAAAAAGAGAGACAGACGGCTATTTATCTTTTAGATGTTTAAATGCACAAATAAAACATGAATTATAATTTATATATATATATATATATATATATATAGATTTACATATTATATATATATATATATATAGATAGATAGATAGATAGATTTATACATATATATATATATATATATATATGATAGATAGATAGATAGATTTACATATATATATATATATATATATAAATAGATAAATAGATTTACATATGTGTATATATATATATACATATATATATATATATAGATTTACATATATATATATTTTACATATATATTTAGATAGATTTATATATATATATATATATATATATATATATATAGATTTATATATATATATATATATATATAGATTTACATATATATATATATATAGATTTACATATATATATATATAGATTTATATATATGTATATACATATATATATATATGATTTACATATATATATATATATATATATATATATATATTTATATATATATATATATATATATATATATATATATATATATATATATATATACATACATATATAAAATCAGACCTGGAGAGTCAGACAAACCTGTCAACGTTTCACCTAAAAAAATCGTCAGGAAAGCTGGCCATCATTCCCTGACGATCCCATAGGGTGAAACCTTCTCAAATCATTGGCTGGCTCTCTAGGTCTGACTAGGTCTGCTCTACTTTTGTATTGAGCATTTTAAGTTAGTTGATTACTCGTATCGGTTTTTTTTTTTTTTTTTGCTTTGGACCTGTATGCTGTACGATTATTTTCGACAGACGTTCATGTTCATAGCTCTTTCTTTTTTAAACATTTTTTTGTTTGAGATTGATTTGACCATTAGCAAATCAAGAAACCGATGGTTTTCCGAGACGTGTGTAGTTACCTATACATATATATATATATATATATATATATATATATATATATATATATATATATATATATATATATATTGCATTATATTAGGACATGCACATACCCACTACAAAACTGTACATCTTTTTTCAACGTTAAAAAAACCGAAGCCTTTTTTATCAGGTGGAGTCAGTCGCATCATGATTCTCCACCTGATGAACTGTTAGAAAAAGTTTCGTTTATCTAACGTTGAAACAAGACGTACAGTTTTGTAGTGCACAGGTTCATGTTCTAATGAAACACTGCATAATAAATAAATATTTATTGCTCTACTTTTGTATTGAGCTCAGTTTTAAATTAATGTTTTTTGAACGCTGAAACCTCACTCTTCTTTCTTTTTTACATTTGGTGGGCATATATATATATATATATATATATATATATATATATATATATATATATATATGTGTGTGTGTGTGTGTGTGTGTGTGTGTGTGTGTGCATACCCGCAGTTCGTTCGAATCTCGCCATGGTCGATTTGTCATGAAGGAGGCGTCCTGATGTTATCGGGGTGGATAGAAGTTTATCCCAGCGTTCAGGACCTTTGGAAAATGCCTGAAAACCAAACCAGGGTGTTGATTCAAGTCTTGTGAGTGAAATTGGCTAGACGCAACGCTTGGGCCCATCGACAGCAAGTAGTCACGAGTCATCCTAGGCGAAGACTTGAGCGTAGTGGCCTTGTTCAAATTGTTCATGACGCTAGATAACACGCTCTCTCCCAGAAACTGTAACTAAGGTCTGTTCAGCATAGTTGCAGTATAAACCACAGGTGGGCCATGTAAGTTTTGAGGAAACACAAATGTACCTGAGTGAGCGTCTGAAATAGGGATTGGATAACCACCCAAGACAGGTAGCCTCGAATACGAGTGGCCAGGAGACTAACACATGATCGATTATGACGAGCCTGGAATTCACCATGCAGTGCTGATTTCTTCAAACTCTTTAACCTTTATAATGAATATTCTTCCTATTTAAAACTAATGAATTACAATTTTTGTCTTTGCTTATTTTTTTTAATCTGTTTTACTTTTTTTTTATTTTGTTTCTACGTATTTTGTTAATATAGATTTTTCGTTCCTCGTGCATTTCTTTGCCTTACGATCATAGTAGAGTAAAACTCAAGTAACTCACTGAGCTTTACAAAATTTTTGGACCGGTGCCGATGTGGAGCGTCACTGCTCTGTCTTTGTCGATTAGACATTGAACGCTGTATATTATTGTTTCGGAAGTTGTTAGTTTTTAGTCTTTTCTACCCAATTTCTATTTCCATTTTTGATTTTTTTTTATTGGATTTTCTATTGTTTTTTCATTAAACCTTAATGGATGTTCTTTATTTTTAGTAATATGGCAGCCATTTGATAGTTTTACAAATATTTTAGTTTGTTACATCTATCTATCTATATATATATATATATATATATATATATATATATATATAGAAAGAGAGAGAGAGGGAGAGAGAGAGAGAAAGAGAGAGAGAGACCTATATGAATATACATAGGGAGAAAAGAGAAAGAGACAGACGGCTATTTATCTTTTAGATGTTTAAATGCACAAATAAAACATGAATTATAATTTATATATATATATATATATATATATATATATATATATATATATATATATAGAGAGAGAGAGAGAGAGAGATTAAGGACATTTGAATAATCATAATTCATTGAGTCTAGGAGAATACTCAACAGCACTGGAAGGCAGCTTTGTCTTATTTTTTGAAACGGCCGTCGAATACTTTCTGCATTCTGTTGAGTATTCTTTTAGACTCGATGAATTAATTAATTATACACACACACACACACGCAAACACACACACACACACACACACACATATATATATATATATATATATATATATATATATATTAATCGGACTGTTATCCTCATCTACATTGCCATATTCCCATATTTCTGGGACGTATAAACCAAAGAAGAAGGCCGGAATGTACGACGGCTAAATTGTAATTATGATTAGCATTTGTTCTTAGGAGTGTCAATGTGGGATATAGTAATACTTACAATGGATGTATCGCACAACCTGACACTGACGCGTATTTAAACGCATTGGTTAACAACATAAATTCATTGGATTCATTACAGATAAGATGAACATTAAATTTTATTTATTACTCTTTCTCCATATATATATATATATATATATATATATATATATATATATAATTTATAACATAAATATGTTATAAAATCAGTAAAAAAATAGTCATTTTATTTCAGCACCTGTGGTGTCTTATCAAGTGATGATGTTGAATGTATATTGTAGAACAATCTACATTCAACATTGTAGAAGAATCTAAAATCTACATTCAACAACATCACTTGATAAGACACCAGAGGTGTTGAAACAAAATGGCTATTTCTGTAGTGATTTTATAACATATTTATGTTACAATTTTTAAATAAATAATTATATTCGCCCTACTCTGTATTGAGCACTCTTTTAAGAATAGGAATTGTTGGTTATTGGAATTTATTCTGTATACACCAATCATATACTTGGATATATAAATATATATATATATATATATATATATATATATATATATATATATATATATATACATATATATATATATGTGTGTGTGTTTGTGTGCGTGAGTGTTTGTGTGTGTCTATTACTAACATATACACATACATATATATACGCATATTAGTTTAATGTGTTGATATTTGTATATGCATTAACGTATCGCTGCTTTCCCTACTTTATTCCAAAGCGGACAATGCTGTCTTTAAGTTATTATAAATCATACAAAGAGAGTAGCGATGACGTCCTTTTCATCTTTAGTTTTCTTCAATCCTAAGAACTATACTCAGACTCACACACGAACGAACACATACGCACACGTACATAAACATATATATATATATATATATATATATATATATATATATATATATGTGCGTGTGTGCGTGAGTGTGTGTTTGTATGTAAAACATATTTAGTCGCTCCAGAAAGGAACAGGCGTATTAGACGCATTCTCATTTCAATGTTTTTTACACAGGAAATATTTAAAGCAAACTATCAATAGAAATTGCATAAACACCACAAAATTAATCTGGCGATATAAGAATTACACGCATACACACACAGCCATACACAGACAGACACACACACACACACACACACACACACACATATATATATATATATATATATATATAATACGGTATCTTAAAAGCAAGCTAGCACTATAACAGTACGTAACAGAAGAAAACAAAACGGTCTAAAATCTTACATTCTTCTCGGTTCAATGACATATTTCTATATGGCCTTTATGTTTTGCTTCACATGTTCACCTTCTGCTTTTACTTGTTTTTCTTTTCCTTTAGTTTTGCATTTATCTAATGTTAAGAGCGTCTTAGATATTTTGGATCTACAGGTACCGACAAAAGTCACTGCTACTTTCTTACAATTCCTCTTTCATTGTTGCTAATAGTAATATGAATAAATATTTCGTTTTCATTCGATTGATTTGATTTGATTATTTAACGGCATATTAACAACGTTATGAGTCATTTAATGCCAAAATTTAATTTCCTTCGGAACTTTGAAGAAATAAAAATATTATATATGTTTTTCCTGCTTTCACAGATAAATACATGAAAGATGATACTCAGCTTTTATACATAGACATGTTTGTGCGGACATAACTACTAGAGGCATTCTTAAGTGTTTTATGTTGTTCTGTTGAAGTTATATTTTGAAAAACAATGTGATTCTTTTAAGAAATTGTAGGATATTATATGGATTGATATCAAGAAAAATCATTACTTGTTTGGTTGATCTTGTTCAGCGACATATCAACCCCTATGGGTTATTTAGTACCGTGATATAAATATTTTGAACAATGTTTTATGGTTTCAACTTTTACTATAAAAAGTATTGTTCTACTTTTATAGTGTTTTCCTATTGTTTTGGGGTTCACTAATTGCCCATACCTTGGACACTAACGGGTGCTACCACCTCAGTATAAGGTGGACCTTAAAACAACAGTAATTAAGAGGTGGTTCTACTCTCCTTCAAGCTTTCAATAACCCAATCAGTGCCCTGCCTCCGTATGTATTATATTTTCATAGCCATAATCTATTTTGTGTAAATAATATAATTAGTGCTTCAGTAATATTTAGAATTGACCTCTTATGGTGAAATTTTAACTTTTGTACCATACCTACGGACGATAATATCTATGTCCCCATCCACATAAATGCAATAGTAAATACTTTATCTTTGTCTGCAGTTGGCGATTTGTCTCCAGATATGTTGGTCAAACTCTCTGCTTCTGGATAGAGAGGATCCCTAGACGAGGCTATGTCGAAGGGTAGAGTCTCGTCACGGGAAACAGCTACTCGACCCCGTTTTATACTGGGTCTACGTGGAATTTTTGTCCGAACAAATTGCTCGGATACCCCACATTAAATTCGGCCTTGTGCCACATCTGACCGTGTGGGGCGGTTGGTAGATATCCTGCAGTTCAGGATTCGTCTCTAGATGTGCTGGTCAATCTCTCTACTTCCGGGCAGACAGGATTCCCAGACGAGGCAATGTCGAAGGGTAGAGTCTCGTTTCGTGAAAACTACGCGATCACGTTTTATACGGGTTCTACGGGGAAGTTTTGGCCGGGTCTACGGGCGTGAATATTTCACATTATATACGGCCTTGTGATACATCTGACTGCGTGGGGCGGTTGGTTGTTATATATCCTGCAAATGGAGATTCATTGTGGAATTCACTTGACTCACTTCTAACAGTTGACTACTATTTCTACACACCGCTGGCGAATCTTATATGTGTTGTTCTTGCCCTAAGTATTATCGTTCATTACCAACCCAGGTTTGACTAATCTATTCAGTAATCTTCTATAGGTTAAAATAGTAATCTAAAGGAACGAGTCATTTATTCATTGCTTGTTTCATTTATACAGTTATTTCTTAACTTTTTCTTCTCATTTTTCGTTCGTTTTCTCTAATTTACTCATTCTTTTTAGACAATATTTTTCTCTCATTCTTTGAATAATTCTTTTCTATTATTCACCTAAATTCTCTTTATACATGCATATTTTCCATAACGTAGATTTCTATGAAAATATTCAGGTGCTTAACGGACCTTTCCCTATTAAAGGACACGTCTAAAAGTCTCCATAACTCTTAAATTTTATTATTGATGCATCTTCCATCACGAAAATTTTTGCTGATGTTGAAACGAGAATACCAGCCGTCCACAATCAGTGAAATGTGGCACCCTTATTCTTGAACTTCTTCGAGCAATCGTAACGAGGACAGCCTTCTGTAAGTGTCCAATCTTAACACTGACCCCAATCTTATTCTGCCACTTCAGAAGTCCAGTACTTATAGTGCCTCGAGCAATAACAACAATGAGGATGATTTCAATTCTCTTCATCGATCACTATCTGTAAATTTCCCATCATATGGTCACATCAAAACTACATATAAACCATATTTTATTACTGTTATTATTATTGTTAATATTAGTAATAGTAGTAGTAGTAGTATTCCGGTGTATTTTTTGTCGCAGATGTTATTGTGGTGGAGACACGTATTGGGATTCTGGCAATTTTTAGTTCTTTTAAACTTTAAACTGGGCTTCAAAACTTTTGAAGTGATTTGCAGAATTTCAGAAGTAAAAAGATTTTTAATCGTTTCTTCTTTAACCTTTTGTAGGTTATTTATACCTGAAACATAATTTTTTTACTATAAGAATTCTCTTTTTTTTTTTTTGCGAGTGAATATTGCATTACCAGTTTGTTTTCTTTGCGGGAAAATAGCAATGTTTTTTTTTCCGGATACAACGCCATTTAACTAAACCCTAGGGTGTGGAGATGGATTCATACGTTCCAAAGGAAGTTTGCACTTAAGTGAATATAACAAACTCGACTAGAATTCGAACTCTCTCCATTATACCAGCTGCACATCGTAAAAGTTAGAAAGAAATTGAAAAAATACAGGACGTTCTGCCGAAAATATCTTTTAAGGGTGAAAAATATCCCTGGAAATAAATCCCAGAAATAAATAACCATGAGTGGGATATTATTCAATGACGCGTCTCATCAGATTTAGAGGATTCTGGTTCTTGGAAAGATACGTTTTCTTTATTATCTGTGACTAAAAAGGGATTCTTGGAAAAGAAAGTGGTTTCCTGTTGCTTTACTCATGGTTTTAAAGCCAATGTTATCTTCTACTACACTGCAAAGGATAAAGACCCCTGTCAGGGCTGCTAATTAACCCATTGCTGGTGGGAAGAAATGGACTCGTGATTTCCCACGGTTAGCAAAGAGAATGGAACGCGATAAACTATGATGAAACTTTATCTTTGACGCTTCGACTTTCCCTCCACCTAGTGCAACAACATAGTTCGCGCATCCAGTTATCGATAAGCATTTAATAAGACTATTAGGAAAGTCAGTTCTATTGATCGATTGATTTGATTTTTACAGCTTATCGATTTTTTGCATACTATTTAATGCCAGAAAATATTTTTGTATTGTAATAATTTTTGCGAGTTAATGATTATTGACTGATACCAGTACTACTATTTAACCCATAGCTATGGAGGAAGAGGAAGTGACTTCATACTTTTCCCAAGAGTATTTGTGCGTAAGTGAATATGACAATCCGAGTGGAATTGGAACACGGCACTCCGATTCCCAATCCCGTTAACACAAACCACACTTGGTATTTCCATACTGTACCCATCTAGATGCTCGACTTTACTTAACTTCGGAAACCAGTGTTTAATCGTAACATGCACGTAAGCCTCGGAAGAATCGGTGCAACAACTGTAGAAATTTCATGTTTTTAACTAATGCATTTTATATAATTTCTGGACGTTTCACCAATATATTGTAAGGAACAGTTCTAACCAATGATTGTATTATGCTTCTTACGCAATTATTATAATTAGGATCATTGAATCATGCCTGATTAGAGCAAAAATGTACAGAAGTCCTCAAGAAGTTGAATTAAATTCGAAAATAAATTTTATGTCTGATTTGCTTTAAGAAAGAGTTATCATTACTTACATTATTTATATTCGGACTATTGTCGTCACCTTTGTTGTTGTTATCACAACGTTTAGATCGTTGTCTCCTCCCGACTTCCTGAGGTGTATATTAATGTGGCTCCATCTATATTTCACCTTTCGTTGTTAGAGAACCCACGATTTCTTGCGGCAATATTATAATCCAAGACGTAATAAGACATTTGCCAGTGACAACTCCATCTCCGTTATACGCGTCCGATCACGCCATGTTATTGACTTGTCTCCGAATCTGGTCGCTACGAACAACACCGTCACAAAAAGCAGTTTGGATAAAAATCAAACGTTCTATGAATTATCGGTGTTTATTACTTAAGGACTTCGTCATGTACTCCGAAAGATTTGATTTCGAAACATCATTGTCTGTGTTCTAATTGCATGAATAACTTGCTTTCGTTTGTGCAGCAGAAAATTAGAACGTCACAGACCTTGTTCTGTCGGAGATGTTTTGCGTCAAAAAAAGAAGATGCCTTCGTTCTTTTTTGTACCTGTTAATCTCTCAAGGAGACCAAATAGTAAAAAATGTTAAGAATAAAATTTAATAAAAGAACGATCTGTTTATAAATTTATAAGTAAGATTGGAGTAATATTGTTAGGAGAAAACGCTAAAATGAGGCATAGCTGATCACGTATGGATAGAAAAGCGTTGATCATCCAATTCTTTGAAAAGAAGACGTGATAATACTAAGAGAACAATATTGGAAGCCGACAAAAAGTCTACAGACGTGTTAGGCTTTGATAACATTTTCAGCAGATTGAACATTAAGCTGAACGGTATCAGATTAACTCTGAGTTAAGAAAGAAGAAATTCCTCATACCAAAGTATAGGCAGGATTTTTAAAGCTTCTAAATTACACCACTGCATAATCTTTGAAGAAACATGGTTACGTATTAAGGTAGCCATTCAAATATGAACGTGATTCCTAAACCTGTCCGTCTTGTGTAAGACGATAAACTACATTCAACAGCACGACCTCTGATCAGGAGGTTTTGACGAGCGTGGAACCAGCTCTTAATTGCTGGTGTTTCCATGTCCACTATGACCCGGAGTGGTAGCACCTATTAGGGTCCCAACTGAACTGCCACTAAAACACTATGAAAGTGTAAAAATAGGTTTTAATACGAGCAATAAATTTTTTGAAGGAAAAATTAATACCAGCAATACATTATTACCAGCAACACATTTTTGAAGAAAATAAATATTACAAGCAATACATTTTTTAAGGAAAAATATTCCCAGAAATACATTTTTGAAGAAAAAATATTCCCAGCAATATATTTTTGAAGGAAAAATATTACTAGCAGTATATTTTTTAGGAAAAAAAAAATATTACCAGCAATAAAAATTTTGTCGGCATTAAATAACGCATTCAGATTGATATATCGTAAAACAAAACAAAACAAAACAAAACAAACGTAAAATTGTGAGTTTAATTGCTGAGTCACGTAGTGTAGAAAATACAATAATAATGGCGTACCAAAAAGGATAGTATTTCAAGGTATGCAGAGTCATTTATTTTCAAATGAAAGTATAAATAATAATAATAATAATAATAATAATAATAATAATAATAATAATAATAATTAGAAATCTCGAAAATGTGGCATATGGGAACATCAACAATCGCTGTTGTAGTTGGAGCCCTAGGACTGGTTGGAAAAGATTGCAGTAGACTAATTGAAGGGATTCCTGGAACTCCATGCCTCAAGGAGATACAAAAAATTGGTCTGACAAGTACAGCCCACACTTTACGAAGGGCTTTATCTATGTAATTTTTTTTTTCTTGGCAGTGGAAAGTGGCACGATGCCATTTCTAACCTTAGGTCCCTGGGCGGGAACCGGAAAGAAATGTGTAAACGCCAGAAATCAAAGAAAATAATAATAATAATAATAATAATAATAATAATAATTAGAAGAAGAAGAACAACAAGAATTAATGTACTTTTTCTATAAATATTTACATGGTAAGTGTGCCAATGAATGTTTCTCTTTAAGAATTTATGGCTTTAAGTGTCGGAGAATCTCCTCAAAGATGAAGAATAAAACTGAACCAACAGAAATTTGGTTTTGCAGAAGAATACCATGGACTGAACATGTGAGCAACGACAAAAATTTCGAGAAAATGGAAACAAAAGGACACTTATACTTAAGATCAGAAAGAGAGTAAAGATTTTCTCATGCACATAATGAGGAAAGAGGGAAAATCTCATACTCACAGGACGGACTGAGGGAAAGAGGGGCAGAGGAAAACAGTGTATGACATACTTAGTGAGCTTGAGTAAATGGACGGGGGAACAGGGTTTAAGGGAAATAACAGAAAGACAGAAGTTTATTAAGGAACAGGTTGCTATGGAGAGCCACGATCATCTATGTCCTGAGCGGACACGGCATATAAAGAAAAAGACTAAATTGGCAGCTTATCATTCTGCAGTTGAAATGCCAAGAAATAACCGTAAGTTTTATGTTAACAGTTTCTTCGCTCGCATATTGCGCTTGTGGAACTCTCGCCTGGCTTCTTGCTTTCCAGTCAAATTTGATCTTCAAAAATTTAAATGCAATATCAATTGTTATCTTTTCTCTACTGTTTTTTTTATTTTTCTCGCTCGTCAATGTTTTCCTTTTTCTTACATTCTTTCACACTTAGTAGCCTCTTGCCGTTCTTTCTCAGTCCGTTGTTACCGTTTTTTTTCTCGAGATAACCGTTTATAAATAAGTGACTCATAAGTACCAGTTTATCGACACAGCCAGTAAAAAGATTTAGACAACATGCACATCTTAGAAAAATGGTTACCATATTTATCATCATAAAGTGACAACTGAAATTTCTAGGGTATATCACGAGAAAAGAGTGCTTGGAAAACTTGAAACTCACAGGGCAGATTCAAGGTAAGCGGGACAGAGTAAAATAATTCCTAACCTACAAAACGAGCTTGAGTAAATGGATTGTGGAACAGTGCTTAGCATAGGTAAAATTTTGATTCTTACCCGAGACGAGAAATTACGCTAGTTAGTAAAGAATTTAGGTATCTGTTTATATTTCTGAGATGAGGTATTAAGTACACTATTTACAGTGTTTCGGCCATTGTACGCTCCAGCCTTCTTCAGATGTTTGGAATGTCGAACTGAACCCTTTATTTCGCTCGCTGGGGTAGACTATTATAGTTCCACGTGCTATGTCTAATGGATGTCAGTTATCTCCTGTAATGAGGGTCTCCAAGTTCTCCACCGCCTTAATCATGTATTTATCTCACACTCTTTGGGTCCTGTCACTGGATCTAACTAACGCCTTTATCCACTGTGCCAGGTGTCCTTGAGGACAACTCGTAAATCAGTTTCAGCTCCTACCATCCATACAGCGTAAAGAAAGGGGTCGTCCTCTTCTTACAATGCAGGGCAAAAGTCATAAGAGGTGACCCAGAGACATTAGATAAAGACTTGATCAGCATAAGCAGTACCCTACAATGTAACAACTACCCTGGATACATGGCAAGCGCCCCAATAAACTGGTAAAGGCGTATACAAGAGGAGGACAACAACACTCAGAAAACAATCTGCATTCTTTATGTAAAGGTGTTATCGCAGAAAATACAAAGTATATGCGGTCCATATAACATCAGTACAACCTTCAAACTCTGAACGACACTTCGCAGATACCTTGCCCGAGTAAGACCCCTCATAGAGGAGATCATGACTAAAGACTGCGTATACACGATCCCGTGCAGCTGTGGAAATAAATATAAAGGGGAAACAAGTCGCCCCCTTAAGGTAATGCTTCAAGAACACCTAAAAGCAGTAACGCGAGAGGAAGTGGAAAAAGCAGGCGTGGATGACCACATATGGAAAGAAAAGGGAGAACACCGCCTACTGTGGAATCAGGCTGAAATCATAGACAAAGAACATCATTGGAAAATTCGTAAATTTAAGGAATCAGCACATATGCTAGGCCACAAAAATCTCTTGAGCCGACCAAGCATAGAAATGAATACAATATAACAACCAGTAATAATGATTGCCAGAGAAAAGCAATAGCAACAACAACGAAAATTGCAATATGAGCTCAGCTTAATGACATGGAATGATAACAGCAAAAATTGAAATATGAGCACTGGTAAAAAAATGATTGCTGAAGACTTTAAGTGTATAATACCCAGACATTCATACACAGATGTCCTCACAGTGGCAAAGCGGTTTAAGGCGTTAGCTAGATCCAGTGACAGGATCCAAAGAGTGTGAGTTCAATACCCGGTTAAGGCGGTGAAGAACTTGGAGAGGGGAATTAACAGGAAATAACTGATAACTGACATACATGAAACATGGCACGTGGAACTAGAAAAGTCTACCCCAGCGAACGAAATAAAAGGTTCAGTTCGACATTCCAACCTGAAGAAGGCCGGAGCGTACAGCGGCCGAAATATTTTGATAAATATGGCAACAGTCATGGGTCCTTACCTATCACTACAGAATGATCTCTTCCTAACACTATGTATATCATGCCTCTCAAGAGAGAGGGACGAATCGAGTCGAGCCCATAGTAGTTCACTCCAAAGCAGACTGACAGTCATACTAATACCTTCCACATCTTGTATTGTTATTTCGTATAATATAACTTCGTTATTTCTACTCTTGTGTTTGTGTTGTTCTTCCTTGGTCCTAACCTGGACCATAACTGCAACAAAGATGGGGATGATAGTCCGAACGATATAAATAGTTTAAGTATTTAGGTATTCAATGTATTCAGTAGTAAAATGTGGTCACTGTTTAACAGATAGCAACACTTGAAATATTGATGGAATCACAAATGCTGCCTTTCCATTGAGAAAGTCTTGGAGACGTGAATAGGTAAAAATGTTCGAAACCTCGTAGGTAGTGGTTGGATACATAATGGTGGTACAGACGGGAAAAAGTTTTGAAGACAAGCGAGTTTCATTTTGGCAGCGATATAAAGTATACCGGAATCCGTGGGGATTTTTTCTGTCTATGGGAAATAAAAACTTTTCTTCTACCAGGAAAAAAAAAGATATTAAGAAAGATAAGAAAAATGAAAAAAGTACCTTTTTAATCGGTACCACCCCAAGCAAGAGAGGAAAGCCAAAGTAACGGAAGGGGTTACTTGGTGCGGAATAAGTAAGAACAGAAACATTACTAATGAGTACGAAGAGAAAAAAAGTAATCAGGAGGACAGTATATATCAATTGACATTGCATTTAAATTTATTCAGATTAAAGTTGGCTCGAAAACATGGAGCTGGAAGGGAGTTCTACAAGCGAGAAAAGAAACTGTCAGCATAGAATTTACGGTTACATCTATCCAGCTCAATTGTATATTGATGAAATCTTCATCCCAGTCTCGCAATGAGCCTAAATTCAAAACGGCTAGGTACCATAGGGAAAATAAAATCTACTCGGGTGCATGTGATGCGATTTTTTTGCATCAAGGAACTTTGTGATATTTCAACATTCTCGAAGAATATTTTCGAAGAACGTAGCAGATACACCGTTGTAGTAAAGACAAGTATAAGAATAACCAATGCTATCGATTGGTGTGCTCGATTGATCTATCAAACTCATAGGATTATTTCCTTGATGTTATGATCATGTCACGAAATGTTTATACGTGGTTTATAAATGAAGCAACTTTAGTTGGTTTTGTGTATCTATTGCCCATTTATTTTTACGCGCAATTATAGAAGATATATATAAAAAGAATGCAATCGTTATCGACATATTAAGTAAAGAAAGCTATTTCTATGAGTCATTGATTTTTCCGGAAATCGATGAATCTATTTCATGTAATAACAAAGATTTAGGTGGCATATTGCTAGAAAACGAAGAAACTAGAATACTAATTAAGTGAGTAAAAATTAAGCATTTATTCAAATATTTACAAGATAACTAACGTATTCGCGTAAAGAGTAAGGATAAATTATTGCACGATAGCCAGTTCGTTTTGCTTTAATTTCAACTGGTTCTTACATCATGTTGAAAAAACAGTTCCCGTATGATCACCGAAGTTAAGCAATGTCGAGCCTGGTCATACCTAGATATGTGACTACTTGAGAATGGCAGGTTTTGTAAGCTTGGATATGCAGTTGTGTAATGAATAATGGTTTGGAATTAAAACAGGGAATGATGAGTTCCAATTCCAGTTGATGTCGTTATATTCACTTACGCTTAAATACCTTGGGAAGAGTACGAATCCGTTTTAAAGTTATTTTCTGGCTTTCAGTAACCAGCAAAGGGTTGATACGCAATAGAAAACAAATCATTTAATGAATTAATTGCAACGGGCGCGTTAACCGTATGTTGTTTGTCAATATGTCTTTGTCATAAGTTTCATCTAAACCCTATCAGGTCTCAGAATTAATATACATGTATATGTTAGAGAAAGATTCTCCACACATGCTTCTTACAGCATGTAGGTTGAGAAGACCGATGAGAGAAATTCGAAAGAAAACAAAAACAATAATAATAATAATATTTATTGCATATTAGTAGATCATTCGACGAAATAAAAGCACGATGGGAAATTGTTAACCTTGGACCTGCCTGTGTCTTTTCTCAAGGAAAAATAAAATGAAAATTATTTTAATTTGTTTTTTCATTGAAAAACGACATGCATTGCTTTCCCTGTGGATTTTATGGTTTTAAATTCAGAGGAGTCAATTTAGTGTAACATCAACTAGATGGAAGAAAAGTGATGGTTTCATAGTTTGTCTATATTTCATTAGGTTTATAATACCCAGATGTCCTCAAGGACACATGGCACAGTGGATAAAGGCGTTGGTTAAATCCAGTGACAGACCCAAAGAAGGTGAGTTCAATTCCTGGTTAAGGCAGTGGAGAACTTTCAGAGGGAAAATTAGCAGGAGATAACTGATAACTGACATCCATCAAAACATGGCACGTGGAATTAGAACAGTCTACCCCAGCGATCGAAATAAAGGGTTCAGTTCGAAAATTCCAACCACCTGAAGAAGGCCGGAGCGTACAACGGCCGAAACGTTGTGACAAATATGGCGACAAAGATGAGGACAATAGTCCGACTAATGTAAATACTGATGGTTTCATGTTTGTTTTTTTCCAAATGAACGAAACGTGCTAGAACGTAAGTTGATCTTGACTCACCTATTCAATTTTTGCCACCGATACAGTAATATGGCCGACACACCTCTCGGAATAGCAAATTTAAAAATACATTCAAACATGATTACGAGACCTCGTGACTGATTACTTATTTCCCATCGTGTATTCTCTTATATATATACATAAGAAACGTTACAAATCTCTCAATTCTTTATCGCTATTTCTACGGCAAATGTTCAAACAAGTTACGTTCTTTATTTCAACCAGTTCAGACCTTCAAAGCATGGACCCTCTATTGCACGTACAATTATCCTCATTCCATTTGTATTCCTTTGCTTAGGAGAAAATTCCAGCCAGATAACTTCTTCTCCAGAACTGTCATTTTTCGGAACAGATTCCTAGCTTTTCCGGCAACTAGAATTTTGACCTTTTCAAGTCTAAGATCAATCGTACATATCTTCGTAAGATGTAATTCCTCCTCCTCAACAGCAAGCTCTCTGATCAAAAGGTTTTGAGGAGTGTGGAACCACCTCTCAATTGCTGGTGTCCCCAGGTCAACCCTGACCGGGGTGGTAGCAGCTGTAGGATCCCAGCTATGGGCAAATATTTAACACTCAAAATTGTGTAAAAATAACTTTTAATACCAGAAATACTTTGATACAACAAAAAATGATTACCAGCAATACTTCATACTACAGGGTACAGAATCCCCAATATGCACTAAATGCCAAGAGAAATTTACAGTGAAGCATATACTGTTAATTTGTGTAGATTTTGATTTAGTGCGAACAAAATATTACCAAGTGAGTAATTTACGAAAATAAAACCATCCAAGATTATAAATTTCCTAAAAGAAGTGGGATTGTACTCAAAAATATAAATGATTGAAAAATGGTTCAAATGTATATGCATACATACACAAGTTTTTTTTTTACCAAACTATCGCTATGAATCTATTTCAAAATTCTGTTGGCATTAAGTGACCCACTGAGGTTGATATGCCATAAAACAAAACAACCATTCCTCATTACTTGAGTAGCCCTTGGGCATTATATTGTGTTAACAATAGTAATAAACAGCTTGAGAAAAGAATTTAACTTGTGATGCATTAATTGCTCAAACAGATTATAGAACAAAACTATAATTATCGACAAGGATTGAGATGTATTCAAGCAGGTGTAACAATATTACTCATATTATGTCGTAAGAAGATTGGGAGACACGGTGGAGTAATGGATAGCGGCCCGGATTGAGGAATTCATTACATTAACTTACGTGCTAATACCCTTGGGGAAGTCATGAATTCTCTTCTCTCGCAGCTTTGGGTAATCAGCAGCACAGACCGGGCTCTATAGACTTGGATGGCAACTGGTCTACCGCGGAAAAAAATGGCAACATACTGCCTCGTTAGTCATGTATAAAAATATACATGATCGCCTAAGCGTGTATCACGTCTGACACATAACTGACTGACTGAAGAAGACTGTGCTTTAAATATGCAGCCGTATTACTCTATGAACTCTTGATTCTCATTAACAAGATGGTGATTTATAGAGACTTTCTGATGTAAACGTTTGGGCAGACCTCTCTGCATTGGCATGTGACCTAAAAGATCGACTAAAAATCGAAGTTATTTTTCCCTTCCGGTTTAAGAACCACAAATCTTGATGTGGCTTCGCTATCAAAGAGGCCTTATAACATCCAAATTTAAAACCGACTTTGCCAGCCGTTTGATTTTCAAGGTCTTCTGTAGCTGGAAGAAAGCTATATAAACTAAATTTCGTCTGAATTTTGTTTTATGACATCAGACCTCCTAGATGGAATAGAAGTTTTAAATACGCTATATATTTATAAAAAAAAAACTACGAGAAAAGATCTTTCTAGAAATGGTAATAATAAAATCAACCTTTCATAATGAGGAAGCATCCGACATTCATATAACCAGCAGTCAGTGCTATCATTGTTTAATACATACATACATACATACATACATACATACATACATATATATATATATATATATATATATATATATATATATATATATATATATTTTCTATGAAAAATTAATTTTCAGGAACATAGGTTTCATAAATCCAGTAACACTTATTCCTCATTCCACTCTTGATGTGAGAGTTCATTTCTACAAAAAATATACCTATAAAAAACGTCATTCTATTAGTAACTTTTACTTTATTTCCTGACCATTGACAATCCCTTTCTTCCTCATTTTTAAAAGCTTTTCCGCAGTAACACATTGGCAATATATTTATATCACATACATTAGCACCTTTCTTTCACTATTGCCTGCATTCATTCTTGACCATTGACAACACCTTTCTTCTTAATATTCAATGTTTTTGCAATGGTAACTCGTTCAAAATACATTTATATTATGCATAGTAATTACTATTTTATCAGTTATTCTTTCATTAATTCGTGACCATTGACAAAACATTCTTATTCCCGATTATGAATGCATTTCTGCAGAAATTCAATGTGTACTATGCATATAAATGTTCTTTCAGTAATGCATGCATTAATTCTTTACACCGAATTGTTGAGTTCTTCTGAATTTTTAACCAGTTTTTATAGAAAACACATTAGGAATATATTTTTATTTTACATATAAACACTATGCGATCTGTGTTGCCTTCATTAATTCCTGGCCAATGTTAAAGACTTTTTTCCTGATTGTCAGTGCATTCTTATAGTAAAGTAATCAGCAATAGGTTTATATTATACATACAAAAACAGTATTGTATCAGTAATACGAATATTAATTTCTGATGCTGTAAAGGATTTTCATCGTCCTATACAATACAGTCTTTTTTATGTCCCTTTCTGCTCTTTTGTTTGCGTCAACAAGCTAATACTTGCGGCTTCCCACTGCTACATTATATATATATATATATATATATATATATATATATATATATATATATCCATTACGACTTCTATTTAGGCTGCGCGATGAGCAGTTTCGCCCAATACCGTAAATTACTACAAAGCCAAAAATCTTGAGTCATGTCTGTAGCCTCGTCAGATCGGGTCTTTTATCTGAATTTCACTCATGGCACCAAAATCTTTCAGAAATATTTAAACAATCAGCAGTATACAACCTCTTCCTAAGATCCATAGTTGAAAATGATTGAATGAATCCTGTATGTTTCAATGCGGAGCATCCTTACGCAAACCTTGTGGATTGGCGCTGCAGATTCATTAACAAAGAGTAACTTGAGTACTTTCAACAGCGGTAACAGATAAAATGGATCTCAAATATAACTTGAAGAGAAAGTAATGACATAATCAAGAAGATGAGATTCCACACTACTTCAAACAAAAGGTTAGGAAGGAAACGTCTATCAGTACTGGAAAGAGAGATAACTACTGGACTTGAGAATACTATTTTTCTGAATAAAATGTTGAGAGAAAGAATTTTTTTTAAATTTCAACATATAGTAAGATCGTCTCCACTATAAATGAATACCGAAAGTTTCCTTATAAGGAAACGGTTTCCTTATAAGGAAAGTTTCCTCATAAGGAAACGGTTTCTTTATAAGGAAAGTTTCCTCATAAGGAAACGGTTAATATTACCATTATCATTGTGGTAATCGTTTTCTTTGTTGTATGTTTGTTTTGTCTTTCATTCATTTGATGAAACTTGTTTTCTTTTCCATTCTATTGATGAAAATTTGTAAATCTACTATTAACTGCTTTATTATAGATTAATTAAAAACACAGATTATTAAATTATGATGTTTCCGAAAAAAATAGAATGAGACTTGGGGACGCGAAGTGATCCCTAAAATTTTCTCTGCAAAATTTAATCCGACACATGACATTTTTTTTATTTTCTCGTTTCACGTTTCTGGGATTCTTTGTGCAATAGCACAAAATAGAATTACAACGCTGACTTCAAACTTCTTTTTTTCTAGATAGCAGAAGGGCAGGCAAACTTCTTTTTTCTAGATAGCAGAAGGGCAGGCAAACTTCTTTTTTCTTGATAGCAGAAGGGCAGGCAAACTTCTTTTTTCGAGATAGCAGAAGGGCAGGCAAATTAACAAGTATAAAAAAAACAAATTGAAGATGACGATAATGCAGATAATAGAGGATATGAACTTATGATGAATTGCAGATTGATATCAAATATCAGTTTATAATGAATCCCTGAAAAGATTCGGGTTGATATTGGGGTTTTTATCTAAAGAGAGGTGGTCATGGTCGAAAGGTGCAACATATATCCGGAGTGATGACAATTAGAATGGAAGAATCTAAGAAGAATCTAACTGAAATTTGAGAGATGATTACGCCTTGACCAATTTGGAGTACAAAGAATTTGACGAGCCGATATCAAATTCCACGTTAATCTATTGCTTCACCTTCGTTCACATGGTTTTTAGATATTAGTTTTATCTTTAAAGATCTGTTACGTCTTAGCACAATCATTTATTTACTAATCAGCATATCTATAATAATACTATATCTATCTATCTATCTATCTATCTATCTATCTATCTATCTATCTATATATATATATATATAGAAAAAGTTTCAAATTGAAAATTATAATGTTTTATTTTATGAAAGTATTTATTTATTTATATATATATTTGATATTTCAAATTGTCCTCAATTTTTCATCAGAAATAACTGTTTGTTAGAAATAAATTAAAATTACTGTTTGTTAGCAAGTAGCGTCCTTCGCGAGACGCGGACGTCACGTGATATGGAACGTCACTGTTCGGATATTCCTAACTTAAATCTAACTGTCATAAATATTTAAAAAAAGTTTTTTACTATATCTAAAAAAAAATTGCTTAACTATTGAAATATTTATACAGATTTAAAACACCTAAGTCCCTATTCAACCCTAGTTTATGTGTATTTAATTTTAAAATCCAATATGTTTCTTTTTTTCTGCGTGTGAATGTGGAAGTAAAATTTTCAGTTTTCTGAATAAAATGTTGAGAGAAAGATTTGTCCTGATTGATTGTAGTGTTTAGCTATGGGGGAATAAGGGTTGTTTTGACGTATTGTTTGTTTATGGTTATTAAAACGAAATCTAAAATTGTTTCCAGACTCACCAATATATCCACTATTAGGACATAAGTTGCAGAATAAATAATAGATTACGTTATGGGTATCGCAGGTGAGGTTAGGTGGCTGTATTCTGATGTTGGTGTTGGGTACGGAAAATGTATTAGCTATTATTAAATGTTTGCAAACTAAGCAACGAGGTTTGTTACATTTGTAATTTCCTGTTTGGTTTCTATTGTTTAGATATTTGGTAGAGGTGAGGATAGCTGATAAGTTAGGTGATTGTTTCATTGCATTTATGGGTGGTTTATCGAAAATGTCTTTGATCTTGTTGTCTAATTGGAGGTTCTTGTAATCATTTTTTAAATTGTGAATAAGTGTGTGGGAATATTGATTGTGGTTAAAAACCATGGGAATCCCATTGTTGTTTTTTTTTTTTCTTGTATGTGAGAAGTGTGTTACGATTTATCAGGATAGTTTTATTTAGTGCTGCTTTTATTATTTTTATTGGGTATTTGCATTTTAGGAATTGTTTTGTTAAGTTATTAATGTTGTATAGAAAATCTAAATGGTCTGAGCATATGCGTTTGATTCTTAGAAATGAGCTGTATACAATAGATTTTTTTAATTTAAAGGGATGACAGCTGTTAAAGTGCAGGAATTTATGTTGGTTTGTGGGTTTGTTGTATAGACTGGTAGAAAGTGTATGTTTGTTTAATTTTATCATAACGTCTAAGAAAGGGATAGATGTGTATGAGTGCTCCATTGTAAATTTAATTGTATCGTGGAAATTGTTGCAGAAAGTGAAAAAGGTTTTTAATTTTTCTGATCCATGAGTCCATAATAAGAAAATGTCATCAATATATCTAAAGTAATGTGATGGTTTATATTCTGAATTGTCTAGTATCTTCTTTTCTAGAATGTGCATAAAGATATTAGCATAACTCGGTGCCATTTTTGTGCCCATTGCTGTGCCACTAATCTGTAAATAGTGTTTGTTGTTGAATTTAAAATTATTATGTGTTAAGATGAAATTTATTAATTGGCATATATCTGTAATTTGGTAGTTAGGTAATTTTTTGTTACTAAGGAACTCATAGCAAGCTGATACTCCTTCAACATGTGGAATGTTCGTGTAAAGGGACGAAACATCCATCGTTACTAGGATTGTATCATGGTCGACTAAGTTAATGTTTTGTAATTTGTTGAGAAAGTCAGTAGTGTCTCTAATATAACTGGGTGTGTCAGGCAATAAAGGTTTTAGGATATTGTCTATGTACCCAGATATAAGTTCTGTGAGGGTACCAATGCCTGATATTATGGGTCTACCAGGTGGCATGATTTTAAGGGTTTTTGAAATTTCATAGATGTTCTCTTCATTATTTGATTGTGTAATTTGATGTGGGTCGGATGAAAAAGTGTTAGGGTGTTTTTCTGAAAGGATTTTGGGGAGTTTATGCAGTTTTGGGATAGTGTAGAATGTTGCTGTTTTAGGGTTCTCAAGAATAAGAGATTTTATGGTATTTTTTATGTTGTAGTTCAGGTTCTGAGTGAGAAGTGATAATTCTGTTTTGAATGTGCTAGTTGGGTCTAGAGGTAAGGGTACATAGAATCTGTTATTTTGAAGTTGTGATTCTGCTTCTTTAATGTAGTGGTTAGTGTCTAACATGGTTATAGCTCCGCCCTTGTCGGCTGGTACGATAATTATGTCTCGGTTGTTTTTAAGAGTATAGATGGCTTGGTGTTCTATTTTGGATAAGTTGTATTTTTTTATCTGGTGTCCTTTGTTTTTTAAGAAGTTATCCATGTGTTGTCTGGCGTTGTGGGCATATTGATCCAAGTGTTGGTTACGTCCGCTTGGTGGGGTCCATATATTGTTCTTCGTCGGAGGAAGTTTGGAGCATTCACACGCAGAAAAAAAGAAACATATTGGATTTTAAAATTAAATACACATAAACTAGGGTTGAATAGGGACTTAGGTGTTTTAAATCTGTATAAATATTTCAATAGTTAAGCAATTTTTTTAGATATAGTAAAAAAAAATTTTTTAAATATTTATGACAGTTAGATTTAAGTTAGGAATATCCGAACAGTGACGTTCCATATCACGTGACGTCCGCGTCTCGCGAAGGACGCTACTTGCTAACAAACAGTAATTTTAATTTATTTATAACAAACAGTTATTTCTGATAAAAAATTGAGGACAATTTGAAATATCAAATATATATATAAATAAATAAATACTTTCATAAAATAAAACATTATAATTTTCAATTTGAAACTTTTTCTATATATACATATTAAGAAAGTATACGTGGCTTCTCATTATACTATATATATATAGATAGATAGATAGATAGATAGATATAGATAGATAGATAAAGAAATATAGTTTTAAGGGGTGTTATATTTGTGGGATAAAGTGCTCAATATCAGAGATTGAGCGTATGTAAATATAAATATAAATGTCACATTGAAGTCGACACAGGCGGCGTGACGATTGCGTCTAGCATAAAACAGCCTGTCGCCTCTGAGTGTTTACTTCAATGTTCAATATATATATATATATATATATATATATATATATATATATATATATATATATATATATATATATATTGGCATGTTCGTTAGGAAGAGTGCTAAATATCGGATAAAAAAAAGAGTAACCGGATATATACCCAGGGATAAAAAAATCGGCTCATTATTGTGAATTATGTTTTCACTGTTTAAGCATTTATTAAATAGTCTACTGACACACACGCACGCACGTACACGCACACACATTTATTTACACACACACACATATATATGTATGTATATATATTACTATAAGCTTTATTTTAGTGAGTCAACATCTCTGTTTTTAATAATGTTTATAATAATAATAATAGTAATAATATGGTATTACAAATCTATTTAAAATCCACATGCATGCACACACCCATATATATGAACACTGATATATATATATATATATATATATATATATATATATATATATATATATATATATATATATATATATATATATATATTTAATTTACTGGATCATGATACAGTCTCTTTCGAAGGAGCTAGACTATCGATTTGACGTGTGACGTGCCACAGGTGGTGTGCTTTTTGAACATTGGTGAAACGATATGGAATCGGTTATAAAATCTACAGGCTTTGAATATCTTGTTCACAGTTTGATAACATTTATTGTTCAACATGAAGTCTATATAATTTCGTTTGCCTGGTTCATGTAGTTGCTAGCGTATTCCCCTTTTAGATCATATCTGTTCTTTTGGAACACCCTGTAATATCGTAAATATATCCTTTATGTCGTATAAATCTATAATTTTCTGTTGTCTTATATTTTACATTAAGGAGTCAATTTTACTTACAGTTACTCAATCATTTTACTTTATTTAATAATACTGCTATTGTCTTGCTTAGGTTTTTGTTTTATTTTTATTTTAACGGCATATCAACTCATTATGGGTCATTTAATGGCGAAATTTAATTTTCTAGGAAGCATTGTAGGAATTAAAATGTATGTTATTCTGCTTTCACAATTGAATACATGGTAGATGATGCTCGGCTTTTGTGCATATACACGTTTGGTGGACATAGTTACAAGGAGGCGGTGATATGTGTGTTTTATATTGTAGTTTTGCTGAAGTTATATCTTGGAATCTAGTTTGATTTCCTTAAGAAATTGTAGAATATTATAATTTTACAGGGTGCGAATGCTATTTGAGGACATTTTTAGTATGTTAAATAAACAGCAATATCTTAGCAAACAATTTATATCTTAAATTCAAATTGACACAAATATCCTTCATGATACTCCTTTATCTAATTATTCTATGAAACCACCTTTGGCTTCAATGACTGCCTCTATTCGGATTCGAAACCGTCCACAAGCTGCAATTAAATGGTCCATATTTATTTTGAACATCACCTGGACAATGGCTGCCTTCAAAGCAGCTGTCGTGCTATGAGGATGTCGATTAGTCTCCCTTTCAACGGCGCTCCACACGTAATCGTCCATAGGATTTAAATCTGTCAGGTTGGGGGGGCACATGTTGGGGGGTTATATGATCGTAAAAATTACTGATAACCAATCCTGGATTACAATGGCTTTGTGAGAAGGTGCAGAATTATGTTGAAAGACATATGGCCTTCCATTACACATTTTATTTATCTAGGGCCTAATAACCGTTTTAAGAACATTAATGTATCCAGCGGTAGCCGGATATTTGGTGTGCATCACCCTGAGTACTTCAGAAGGAGATGCACATAGCCACCTGTCATTCCGTCTGTTTGTTTTCTAATATTGGTCAAAGTTTTTTTTTTTTTCGTGAGAGAAATCCCAAAGCATGCCATGCCCGTGGGGATTTTTCACTTTGTTCAGCAACCATTTTGAACGCATGAGAATGTTTTTTTCTGTGTCTTCGCCGATGTGAGTTGGTGGTTTTGGTCGGTTGGTTGATTTTGTTTAGCGACATATCAACCTTCATGTGATATTCAAAGCCGAAATGTAAATAATTTGAACAAACTTATGGCTTCAACTAAATATTTGTGAATTCACTTGTATGCCTTCAACTAGAGGCAAAATAAATTGCTTGTCATGTTGCTTTAAAAATGTATTCTTGCTAATTTTACTCTAAATATTTATTATTACTATTCTTTTTACATAAAAATATATTGCTGTTTTTTTACTATAAAAATGTTATGTTTTATACTTTCATCGTGATTCCTTTGAAGTTTCAGTATTTTTCTCTAGCAGATGTTTCCCCAGATTGATTTTGTTTAGCTGCATATCAACATTTCTATGGGTTATTTAATACCAACATTTAAATATTTTGCACATGATTTTATGGCTTCAACTAAATATTTTGAACGCAATTAAATGCCTTCAGCTACAGAAACAATGTATTGTTAGCCATTTTCCTATAAAGTTTATTGTAGGTAATTCTACTATAAAATATATTGCAGGTCATTTTACTATGAATAGGTATTTTTGTACTTTCGTCGTGTTTAATTTGGTGTTTCACTATTTGCCCAGGCGCTACCACGACAGGTGAAGATGGACCTAGGAACAACAGCAATTAAGAGGTAGTTACATACTCCTCAAAACTTTCAATCTCTCTATCAGAGGCCTTGCTACCTGATGTAGTTTATCGTCATACCCAGCATTGAGCTTTTGTTTACGTAAAGCCATAGTCATTAGGTGACCAGTTAGGATAAAATTCTATAATTGTGAAGTGAGCTGCGTGACTACCTATCTAACCCTTGCTTTATAGCAAGCTACCTCTGTTGCTATTGTTCTTTCCCGGTCAATAGATGCATTTCAATGCGAAATCCTTTTGTACTAAGATGTAAAATGTCACCATTTAGGTTGCTTCAAGACTTGCCTAAAACGATCCATTATTTGAAACTAGAAGACTGGCTAACTGTATTTTGCGTCAGAAGTATACTATATATTGTCACCAAGCCTATGCCAGACATCTGAGAATCGAATAAAAGACATTTCAAACTCTAAATAAATCTTCTCATAATTCATTTCATGCCGTTCTCTTCTGTATTTTGCCCTGACGTCTGCTTTATCTATCAGTGTGTGTTCTCCACTTGACAAGCCATTTCCACGTGCCCCGCCCTTTTTGGCTTGGTAACTCACATCAAAGCAGAATCAGAAGACATTCTCACATAATTCATTCGCACTGGTGGATGACTTTCTTTTGTCTCCTTCCACGTCCTAAAAAAAATTATAAGTTTACCAATTACGTCGGGGATTTGAATTAAAAAAAACAATAAAAATAAAATCGTTTTGGCCTTGTGTGATTGAACAGCGTGCAGCGGAGCATTTAACGAAATTTGGCGATTCTTTTGCGATAAGTTTTTCATTATTTTATCGGGAATGTTTGCTCTGTTCGCTTTGAAATCCCATTTTATTGTTTTGTCGAAGAAATTTTGGGGTCTTTACCACTTATCAGTCACTGATATTTGCTTAGGAAGGCACAATATCAGATATAGAAGAATGGTTTGCAGGCGGATATCAATCTCATAGTTTTTGTTGTATGATGATACGAAATGTATATATTGCTAATATTTAATCACATGCAGAAAATATATTGAAAAAGTAATTCTGTTAATATGTTACGGTTATTAACTTTGCAAAAACTTTTTAGATGGGAAAAGGATAACAGAACATCGTGCTTACAATGTCTACCAATAAAAACTATGGTCGATTCCCTGTATCGTTCCAAGAAGTGTCTGACTACTCCTGATATGCTCTACATTTACAAGTGCCAGGTCGAGGCTAAAATAGAGTAATGCTGTCATATATGGGCCGATGCTAACCAATCTTCGCTTTCCAGTCTCAATACACGTCCTTGTGGTTTATGAATTATTATTTTTTTTTAAGCGTTTCACCCCAAGCAAGGCGGGAAGCCACTAGGATGCAAGGGGTTAAAGAAAATTTGGAGCAAGATCAGATAGGAGTGATAGAAGAACGGATGAGGAGAAGGGTAGTGGATAGATCAAGGCAACTGGAAAGATGAGAAGGCCCGAAGTAAAAGAAGCAGACAGTTTCGACCGTGACGTGGGCAGAGAGGAGTTGGGACAACTGCATCATAATGTGGCCTCAGGGTTGCCCACCGGAGATGACTGAAGGGACACCTTTCCATGGCACTACAAACACCCCGGTATTATACAACTGTTGATCAGAGAGGCTGCTCAAGACGCTACGAAAGAGTTAGGGCCCTAACTACCAGTCGGAAAAAAAACACATCACGGGAGAAACAGAGCTGCACTAATACAGAGTCCAGAGAGAGAGAGAGAGAGAGAGAGAGTGGGTACCGGGAATCCCTTCCTAACAAGAAACAAGGCGTAAGCCTCTACTCATATCCAAGAGTATTTTCAATCCTACAACACTTTTATAGGAAATATAGCAGTCTCTCGCTATTCTAACCGCTATGTTAATGCAAAGTGTTTAAATGAACTACATTTCTGAACTCCATTTCTAACATTCACAGCTAAGACATGCCATACCGCGGACAATATGGCGGACCATCCACATTCTCTCCGTATTCAACTGGTGCGATGTAAGTTCTATTTGAACAGCTGCTTCACACGAACCACTATTTGGGGAATTGATTGCCAAGAGGATGCTTCCAAGAACACTACAATTCTGGGGCTTGTATAGAGTGAACATTATTTTAAATAAATCCTTTCTAAATTAGAATATTATTATTATTATTATTATTGTTTGTTTTTTGTTGTTTACCGAAATTTGAAATATAGATTAGATCGCTGTGGAAATATTTACACAAACAAAAATGACTATAAGATGGTTATTATCTACCGTGTATAATTACTTAATCCGACACAGTGCTTAATTTGAGAAAATGTATTGAAAAATATGCCTGAGTATATATCTGAGATGAGGTATTATGTACACTATTTAAATTAATCGGCACAGTGAATAAAGGCGTTGGTTAGATCCAGAGACAGGTCCCAAAGAGTGTGAGTTCAACACCTGGTCGAGGCTGTGGAGAACTTGGAGAGGGGAATTAACAGCAGATAACTGATAATTGACATCCATTAGACGTGGAACTAAAACAGTCTACCCTAGAGAGAGAAATAAAGGGTTCAGTTCGACATTCCAACCACCTGAAGAAAGCCGGAGCGTACAAAGGCCGAAACGTTGTAATAAATATGGCGACAATGATGATGACAATAGTCCGAATAATGTAAATAGTGAGAAAAATGTGTTTCGTCAGATGTCCATGTTTAATATATTCGTCTTGACTCTTGCAATGTAAAGTTATAAAAGCCCTTTTACTACATTTGAGCTCGTGTTGAAAAAAAATCTAAAACCAACAAACCGTTAAAGATATTAATTAACATTTATAATGAATTTGCAGACACAACGATAAATGTGGATATAAATAAATAAAAGGTTGTAAAACAAGTCTTCCAGTTGATATAACGTTTTAAGATTTTGGGAATTATGGTTTTTATGCTAGATAGGAAGAAAGTGATAGAAATTTGGGGTGCATCAGTCCACTTGGGAATTAAACATGTTGACGAATCTCTAATACTTAATTGATGATTTGTTTTAAAAATATTTAGCAACAATAAGACAATTGACAGATTAGAGTTTTCTAGCATTCGTATTTTGTCTAGTACAAAGCTAGAATTGTGGGCTGAAAGATAAAAGATCGAGCATGTTTTCCAATAAGCACATTGACTGCCTTCCACGAGATATTAAACGCCATGGATATATTTTCGTGTGGAAAAGATATATATATATATATATATATATATATATGTAGAAACGAAGAAAGAAAATCACAATATCGATATATATTTTTAATCCAATCTAAGCTTTCTGCTTACATAAGCCATTATCAAAGATGACAATTACAGTACAATATATTAAGCAATACACGGACAAGAATGTGATGATAGTCTGTTTCTGTTTACATGACTGAGTTCCAAGCAACGATAAACACGTGCATATAAGACGCTGGAAGACAAAATCGCACCGCAGCTCATGACGTCACCTATGACCACGCGAGAGTGAATTCGAGAATTATTAAGTATGGGAAACCGTTGGCTTCTGTTACCAATTATAGATATTTAAGAATATTTGCGGAGATTTCATAGTTTATTTTGTTTAGGTTAGGTTTCAACTCTTTTATGTATATAGCTTCAATATTTTTAGTTTTTGTTTATTGTTTTCATGTTTAAGTATAATTGTTTTCCACTAATTATTTTGTACGTAATTTTATGCTTTCAACTACCGATATTGTTTACATAATGTTATACTTTCAAAGTAAAGCTATGTTTTTCATATATATAATTAGGTACCTTCATGAAATCGCTAAAAAAAAGATGATGAAAAAGACGCCAAACTTGACGAAAACAAAATTTTATCCTCTAAATGCTTATGTCATTAAGAGGAAAGATCAAAGTTTATTTTATTTATTTTTTTTTAATTTTTCGTTCTTTTTACAAATTCTAAATTTTGATTTAAAAAACCTTGTTTTTCTTTGTATCACCGGAACTATTAAAAAAACATATACAATTTTTAGCACGTTTTTTTTTTTTTTTTTTTTTTTGGACACACATTAATTTGGAAAATCTTTCAAAAATAAAAAAAAATAATTGTCCGATGTTAATGAAACTTTCAGAAACTATTCAAAGATGATCAAACTTATTATTAATATGTTCTTTTTTTATTAAAGTCATGGCAGAAATATTTTTTTATATATTTATTAACCCCTCCCTAACTAATTTTATGAAAACGCTAGAAATTCGATTGCGTCATGTTTAATGATTACAATAGTTAAAAGCACAAGTCTTTGTGGAATGCAAATCATGTTTTTTTTTGTTTTGTTTTTTTTTTTCAGTTGGACCACACCACTGAAAATCATCTCTGAATTGTAACATACAAAACTCAATAAAAGAAATATATTATTTAATTTCAAATACTGTTATTTGCTTTTAATTGTTTTTTATGAATATGCACAATATTTCCTACCTAGTCGTAACGGATTTAGCACAAAAAGCTTGCTAATATTTACGCCACTTCTAAGTGATACACTTTTTGGAAAACGGTTATTACTAAGCGTAGTTCAGATGTGGCACAATATCGTAAGTATGTAACACCTAGTGAGGATCAAACCCACTACTTAGTCGGAATAGTTCTAGCGAGACAGGCGTGCTAAACATTACAGCATGTCAAATTGTTACAGTCTTTGGAAAATGCTTTTACAAGCGGAGCTTAAATGTGGCGCAAGATCACAAGCATGAGGCACCCAATACGGATCGAACGCATTACTCAGATGGAATTCATCTGGTGAGAAAATCGCTTTAATCATTAAATTACCTCGAGGTGCTCTCAGTCTTTGGAAAAGATATTTCGGCCTTGTGCCACATCTAAGCTACGATAAGAAAATCATATTCGGAAAAAAAAATTCCTAGATGTATTTGAATATATTAAAAAAATATATATATACAAAATTATAAAATATAATGCGTATATATTTTATTTTTAATATAAATTATAATTATAATGTGTATATTTTATTTAAATAAAAACAAAATATACACATTAAAAGTTGCCAAATAGGCCAATTATTTTATGCTATTTAATGTCATTTTTGAGGAAGGAGTATTTTTTTTTTTTTCGAAGACTGGAAATCGCAGAATTAAACAAAATGTGGGAAATTTGAAGGCGAGACGAGCCCAATTTTGTGACCGAGAATTTTAGGTGCACTTGTACCCTTTAAAGCAAAATGTCTTTATTCATTGCAGAGTAGTGACAGCCATGAAGGACAAACTAAGTCGTCATTACGCACTTCAATGCCTATCGTTATCTCAACGGTAATGTAATCAGAGATGCCTTATAACAAATTACTATCAGTTTAATCCTATGTGGTTTGATCACAAGTTTCGAAATACAAGCCTGTACGTTAAATAATATGTCTATGTGCGCAAATGTATCGTATTAACTACACATATATATATTTCTAAAGTATTAATGGATTCATATTTAATCCGACTGTTTTAATACTTCAAATATAACAGACTAAAAAAAACAGACACCTTATTTTTATGTATTAAACACTGTTTATTATGTTTATCGTCCGAAACAAAACAAAAAAAAATGAAAAATGCCTAAATCTTTGTTCATATAAAATGACTAAACGTTTATTTAAGCGTAAAATTTAACCAATTGGCCATAAAAACATCACAACGATTTATATTCTATCTTCACTTTTATTTATAGGAAAGCAAAACCTCTTCAGTTTCTTCATAAAAGGTACAAACCTTTTTAGAATAAAACGTATAAATGCCTTAAAATTCCTACAGTAAATTTGAGAACTAGTGACCAATCTAGTACTACTTTTAAAATCATTATATCGAGGTATATAAAATGTCTAAATCATTATAAAAACGCCATGAAAATAGTTATAAAAAGGCTCAAGATAAGCTACGTTACGGCAGTGAGACGGTTACTGAAACCGATATGCCAACTCAGAACCGATAATGTATCAGATTCTGTCAAGAAACTGCTGACAAAATCAGAAACACCATATATAAAAAGGATATTTGCTTTTATTAATTTGTTTCTTTTCTAAAATTTATTTGCATTCTAAACTTTAACAATATAAAATTATTTCGCCCTTTTTTCATTGAAAATGTCTCCAATCATATTTTATAAAAAATGCCCTAATGAAATTTAATGAAAAATGATAGCACCTTTCGCGAATAAAAATTGTTGTGGATGGGTTATTTATATAAAAATATTTGTTGAGAATTTATTCATCAAAAATAACTATTTCCACCAACATCAGAATAAAATACAAATTCAACTGAATTGTTTTATAACGTAACAATAAATTTATTTAAAAATATCTAAAATTTATTTCACAAAAGGATATTCATAGAGTCGTGTCCCTTTAACTTTTAATATTTGCCTAAAGTTTTATTTTAGAATAAGACATATTATATTTTATTTGATAAAAAAATTTATATAAATTCAAAATGATGTATAAATAGAATATAAATGTTTGTTTATATTGCCAAATGTTTGATGTTTTAAAAATTCAGAATGTTTTTCTTATAAAAGTTCAGAAAGTTCTTTAGGAAAAATTTAACCTTTCACTGTAAAAATTTTTAAACCTTCGTTTATGTAATGTTTAAATTAATAGATAGTAAAACTGCCTAAACATTTTTATTTAAAAAATATCTAAAAAATTTTGTCCACAGAAATGGTAGAGTTTAATTTATATAAAAATCAGCGTTGAGGTTTTTTTATATAAAAAAGTCTGTTTTCGAACGACATTTATTAAATAGCTAAATTCTCTGTGGTGCTGTCACTGACTTTCTTTATTGGTAAAATCTTAACGTCTGGTCAGCAATAAAAGACGGAGTCCTTTATTTATATAAAATTGGCACTTGGTAACTTATATAAAAGGTTCAACGTGTTCGGTTTTATAATGGCTGAGTGGCTCCCAGCATTTATATAAAAGATTGGTCGCGTGCAGGCGGTTTGATTTGTATGAAAATGACCAAATCAAAGCCAGATAAAAGGTGATTGACCAATGAATACCTTTTATTTGTATAAAAGTAGAAACTTTACCAGATATAAAAATGCATTTCCTTTAAAAGGTAAAAATATCTAAATGTTTATTTGGAGAAAAATACAAACCTTTAAAATATAAAATGTGGAAACCTTTATTTAATAAAATGCCTAAATTTATTTATATAAAATTATAAGAAATTTTATTTATATAAAAACTGGACAACCCCTATTTATATATAAAGGTAGTTTCTCCCAACACTTTATTTTTATAAAATGCCAAATCATTATTTGGAATAAAAGAGTCTTGTTTATTCATACAAAAATGTCTTTCATCTTTATTTCATATAAAATGCGCCAAACTTGTTCAAAAATATTTAAATGTTTATTTGTATAAAAATGTCTTTTCAATCAATATTTAATAAAAACGTCTGAAGGTCTTAGGGATATCAAAATGCCTAAAATAACAGATATAAAACCCACTTGAGGACTTTCATTTAAATAAAATGCCGAAATGAATAGCACATATAAAATCCTGAAAAACAATATTTATATAAAAATGACGTTCCGGCGTATTTCAAAAAAACTAAATCAAATAAAAACCCGCTCTCGCCATTTATAATATAAAATGCCGAAACAGATACTATTTATATAAAAATGTTTTCCTTTAAATTATTTAAAAAGCGTAAACCTTTTATTTATTTAAAATGACAGTAAACGTTTGTTCGGCCAAAAAATGTCGAAAACTTTATATAAAAATGTCTAAATTATATATAAAATTGCCCATTTTATATATAAAATACCCGTCTATATTTTTATAGAAAAATGCGTAAACCTTTATTTATTTAAAAATGTTCGGACTATTTTATCCTCAAAATTGTCGCCAAATTTATATATAAATATGTTTCAACCCGTTTATTTATATAAAATGCTTCAGGTGGTTGGAATGTCGAACTGAACCCTTTATTTATATAAAATGTCTAAACTGTTCTAGTTCCACAACCATTTATAATGGATGCCAGTTATCAGTTTATTTATATAAAATGCTTAATTCCCTTCCCATTTTTATAAAATGCCTAAACCAGGTATTGAACTCAAATGCCTCGTTCGGTCCTTATATAAAAATGCCTAACGCATTTTTATAAAAATGCTGAAAAACATTAGGTTTATAAAAACCAAAAATTTATTAGATGTCCTCAAATATCAAATGGCACAGTGGATAAAAAAGCGTACAAAGGCCGAAACGTTGTAATAAATATAAACAAAATTAAACAATATTCATAGAAAATGCCTAAATAGTTATTCATATAAAATGCTGAATTTTATTTATATAAAAATATCTAAATGGATTTATATAAAATGCCTGAACCCACTGATTATAAATAAATATTTAAACCTTTATTTTTTGAAAATCATCTAAATATTTATTTAAATAAATGCCTTTAAACTTTATTCATAAAAATTGTAAATCTTTGCATTTATATCTCTTCACTAAATCTTTATTTATATCAAAATTCAAGCTGGATTTTTTTGCAAAAAGGTATGCGCTCCTTGGATATTTATATAAAAACGTGACTAAAATTATTATTTTATGTAAAATGCAAAAACCGTTTAGCTATATAAAAATTGTTGCAAACACTTTAACTATATAAAATTTGAAACTTTTATTTATATAAAAAATGCCTAAACGTTTATTTATAAAAAATGTCTAAAACCAGTTTCTCGATATGAAAATGATATAATTATATTATTAATATTTATTTAAACATTTATTTTTAAAAAATGCCTAAATAAATTTTTATAAAAAAATGTCTTTAATTTATTTATATAAAAACCATTTGGGTTTATTCCTATCAAATATAAGCCCATTTTTTACATAAAATGTCTAAATAGAGGCATAAAAAATGCCTAACCCATTTTATATAAAATGTCAAAAAGCTTTATTTGGTAAAATTTCCTAACCCTTTATTTATCTCCTGTTAAAGTCAAACCATTATTTGAATAGAAAATGCCATAAATCTTTATTTATATGAAAATCAAATTGTTGTCACAGGTCAGATTTACACGTTAGTTAAAAAGGTAGATATAGACCGGATTTCTTGCAGAATATCTAACACTACGCGTAAAACTTTTATGGGGTTCTAACATTTTGCTGCAGATACACTATTCTAAACCTCGCTGATAGTACATCTAAGAAGTTGTAGGGAAAAGCAAAGACACGAAAAATTGTTAAAAAGTTTATGATTATTGTGATTTTCATTATTATTATTATTATTATTATTATTATTATTATTATTATTATTATTATTATTATTTCTGCTATGGACACACTACCTACCAAGTCTGCGGAAAGACCTAAGGCAGGTCGTGGTGTGTTGTTATGGCCACATTTCATGTTAATTTAATTTTTTTTTTTTTTTTTTTTTTTTTTATCTCCGATGAAGTTGCTAGCGTTACATAGACAAAGTTCTCCTTAGTGTGTGTGCTGTACTTAATAAGACAATTTTCTGTATGTCTCTTAAGCTGGGGTTTCCAGGGATTCTTTCAATGTGTTGTTTTGTTCCATTTTTTATAATTCCAAGTGCACCTATTACCACTGGTATTATTCTTGTTTTCAATTTCCACATTTTTTCTATTTCAATTTCCAGGTCTTTGTATTTTGATAGTTTTTCAAATTCCTTGGTTGCTATGTTACAATCCGCTGGACAAGCCATATCAATTAGTAGGCAAGTTTTTTCTTTCTGGTTTTTGACAATAATGTCCGGCCTATTTGCTTCAATTTTTCTGTCTGTGTGGATGGTATAATCCCATAGAATGGTGACATCTTCTATTTCTGTAACCGGCGCTGGCCGATGTTCATACCAGTGTTTGCTTACACATTTTCCAAAGTGTTTGCACATTGTCCAGTGTAAGTATTGCCCCACTCTATCGTGACGATTTTTATATTCATTTGGGGCAAGTATAGAACATCCTGAGATTAGATGGTCTATTGTTTCTTGGTATTTGTCACAGAACCTGCATTTTGGATCCACATTATTATGTATGATATTTGCCTGAAAATTCCTAGTGAAAAGACTCTGGTCTTGCGCTGCAAGAATAAAGCCTTCAGTTTCAGACTTTAATCCAGATGCTCGTAACCATCGATGAGTATTAACTTTATCAACATTGGGTTTATTTGCACGTTCTGGATATTGGCCATGCAGAGGTTTGTCTTGCCAGCGTTGTTTCATCTGTTCAAGGGCTTTATCCTTGGCTTTCTTTTTTCATATCTTTTGCTGCAATAGTTGGTTCTTGGCTTCTGTTTTGATTTACTACAGAATCTACTAAATGTAAATGTTGTTTGTATTTACTGCCTTCTTTTTATTATTGAATATTTTTTCTTTCTGTTTTCATGTTGTTTCACTAATTTTATCATCCAGTCATTTGTTGTTTCCATGTAAGTTAGTAAGCCAATAGTTGTTGTCTTGTATGACAATTCTAGCTGAATAAGACCTCTTCCACCTTCTTTACGGGGTATGTATAGACGGTCTACATCAGCCTTTGGATGATGCATCTTATACTTAGAAAGAAGCTTTCTTGTTTTAGAATCCATTTGTCTGATGTCATTTAGAGTCCAGTTCAAGATGTTGAAACTATATTGGACCACTGGGATGGCAAGGTTATTAATGGCCATAATTCTGTTCTGAGAATTCAATTCAGTTTTTAATACCAGTCGTACCCTTCTATAGTACTCTTTACGCACTATTTCTTTCATTTTCTTATGGTGAATTCCTTCACTCTCATTTACACCTAGGTACTTATAAGCTTCTCCTTGTTCTAAATCTTTTATTGTTACAGCAGGGTCTAAACTAATAGAGGAAGTTTGTTGTAGCGATCCTCGTAAAACTGTAGCTTTAGCACATTTATCCAAATTGAATTTCATTCCAATGTCTTCACTGAAGCATTTTACAGTTTGCAGAAGACCTTCCAGCTCATTGTCATTCCTAGCATACAATTTTAAGTCATCCATGTAAAATAGATGGTTTATTTTCTTTTGAGCTATTTTGTAACCGCATTCTGTCTTGTTAAGTTGGCTGGTTAATGCTATAAGTGATATGCAAAATAATAAAGGAGACAAAGAGTCACCTTGAAATATTCCTCTATTGATGTTTATTTCGCCAGACTTATAGGTTCCATTTTTATGATTGAGGTAAAGTGTAGTTTTCCATATCGACATACATTGTTTGATGAAATTGATGATAACGGGTGATACCTTGTACATACTTAAAGACTTTAAGATCCAGGAATGTGGTACACTATCGAATGCTTTACGATAATCTATCCAGGCAATACTAAGATTTTTTTTTCCACGGAAGCAGTTTTCCAGGATCATCCTATTAATAAGTAATTGGTCTTTACATCCGTAGCAGCCTCGTTTGCACCCTTTTTTGTTCAAGTGGTAGTATGTCATTTCTTTCCAAGAAGAAATATGTCTGTTTTGTTAAAATAGATGTTAACAGTTTGTATGTTGTTGGAAGACATGTAATTGGTCTATAGTTTTTTCGGAATATTTGTGTCACTATTTTTGGGTAGAAGAAAGGTAACTCCTTTGGTCATCCATGCAGGAATTTTAGTTGGATCGGTAACCATTTCTTGAAGTTCTTTGGCGAGTTTTTTGTGTGCTGTATTTAAATAATATAGCCAGAAGTTAGGAATTTTATCTATTCCTGGAGATTTCCAGTTGTGTGCTTTTTTCAGTGCACATTTAACATCTTCTTCTGTGATTCCCGCCCATGTCTGTTCTGGTTTATTTTTCATTCGTTCTAACTCTTGCGCAATCCAATCTGCCTCTTCGTTGTGTTCTTTAGGGCAAGCCCATATTTTTCCCCAGAACTGTATAACTTCTTCCATTTTAGGGGGGACTGTCACTTCAATTCTTTGTTTACCTATTTCCCTGTAAAATTTCTTTGCATCGGTTTGAAAGATCTTGTTCTGTCTATAGAATCTTGATCTTTTCTCGTAGCGTCTTATTCTTTGAGCCTTCAGTTGTATTGTTTGCTTTATTTTTTCTTTAGTTGATAGGACTTCATTTTCATTCCTGTTATTGTATTTTCTTTCGACTCTTCTGCCTTTTCTAGTTCTTACATTTACTCCTCTTGCTAGTTCATCGAGTACTGATAATTCACTTCTAAGGTGTTCAATTTCTTTTTCTATTTTTTCTTTTCCAAGGTGGATCTTCATGTCTGTGAGACTGCCTTTTTTTTTTACTTTGATGTTCAGTTTATTTGTTGCTGCTATTGCTGATGCATATATTGCTTCATTGAGATTTATATGAGTGTCTTCTTCATCCAGAATCAATTTGAGTGCTGCATTATAGAGCTTAATAGTTTTGAGGTTATGCTTTGTTGGTTGTAATTTTGGGAGTTGTTCTCGTTCCTCCATTGCAATATTCTGTATCTGACTTATATGGCTCATGATTTCATCCTTGGCTTCTTGTATATTAATCTTGTTTTCTGTGAAATAATTCTGTTCGATGAATTTTGAACTCGTTTTATTACCGTCTTGTGACTGACTAAGATCATACCTTTCCAACATTTCTAAATTTTCAGCATTATCTTCACAGTGATTTGTGTGTATTTCGGTTTTTTCATTATGACCTGGGGCTTGTGTGATGTTATTACTTTTTTTTTCCTGATTCCGGTTCCTTTTCATGTTTTGTTGGTTCATCTATTCTTGTTGCAATTCTTTTTTATTTCATTAATTTCAGCCTCTGTCAATCGGTTATTTCGCATGATGTCCCTTCTTACATTGGCTAGTTTATTTTTGTCTATGTACTTTCTAATTGTTTGCCCAACCTTCTCTCGCCAAATGTCATATGTTTGGCGAGTGATGTTTTTCTGAGGTTTGAGTAACGCTTCATGGAATGCAGTCATAACAACTTTGTACTCCTCACGAGACCATTTTATTTTTTCTTTCCTTAAATTTACGGTTATGGATCTAGCTGGAGAATTTACAGGACCATCATTAGGATTATCCTGGTTGTGGGGACCTGAAGATTCATTCTTTGTGTAGGAGTTTGTTCCTATGGCAGATTTTTCGACCTCAGGTAGGTTCCTCCTGAAGGACGGGCCCCCTGTTTATCCACTGGAAGAGCCATACTGGACGTTTTGTTTCTATTTTTAATTTTCATATTAATCCCACGAGTGACGCACGGGTCCAAAAGTCCACCCAAAGTTGCCCGGCACGTTGAGTAACGGTCTTTTACAGACAGGGTTCCGAAGCCTGTAGGGGATCGTTCGCGACCTCATAACGCAGTAGCCATTCACTCCTCGGCACGATTAACACCTTGAGTTGCGGGTTGTTGTTCGGAGTTTTCCTTCTCCTAAATGGGTTGCCAAGCAACAATAGACAGAGACACGATTGGAAATCAAAGAGAATGACGCTGGTTAAAAAAAAAAAAAAAAAAAAAAAAAGTTTACATTCGTTTGTCTTTGCTGTGAAATTTAAAAATAATTTATTGGCCCATCTGTAAATTCCACGATATTCCTTCTTAGAAAGATCACATTTTCTTTTCATAAATTCATAAAATGTAATATGTAAATGTAAATTCCGTTATTTTTTTTTGAAAATAGCGTTGTTTAAAAAAAAAAAAAAAAAAAAAAAAAAAAAAAAAAAAATGCAATCCTTCTAAGAAAGAACATCGTAGAAATTGTATTGTTTTTTACCTGTAATGTTTTTTTTTTGGGGTGGATATTGAAAACTAAGGGATATGTGAATGAGAAAAATTAAATAATTGATTAATCTATCAGTATTATTTAAAGGAGAACCAAATAAATTAAATAATAATAATACGAAGAAAAATTCATGCTTACGCTAAAATAGTAAAAATAACAAAATTTCATATGCGTTAAAAAAAAAACTTGGAAGAAACAGCCGCTCAACGAAACAAAACATCACTACACTAGAGTATTTATATTAAATTTTTTTTTTTTTTTTTTTTTTTTTTTTTTTTTTTTTTTCGCCATCACTAGTCCTAGTAACAAAAATAATTGTCATAAAAAAAAATTAAAAGTTTACATTCGTTTATCTTTGCTGTGAAATTTAAGAATAATTTATTGGCCCATCTGTAAATCCCGTTATTTTTCAAAGTCGTTGAAAATAGCGCTATTGAAAAAAAAATACGCAATCCTTCTAAGAAAGAATATCGTAGAAATTGTATTGTTTTTTACCTGTCATGTTTTTGTTTTTTGGGGGATATTGAAAACTGAGGGATATATGAATAAGAAAAATTAAATAATTGATTAATCTATCAGTATCATTTAAAGGAGAAACAAATAAATTAAATAATAATAATACGAAGGAAAATTCATGCTTACGTTAAAATAGTAAAAATAACAAAATTTCATATGCGTAAAAAAAAACGTTACGTTTGGAAGAGCTTCTTAAAACACGTCATTCTCGTTGTAATCCCAACCGCGTCTATTCTTATTATTATTATTATTATTATTATTATTATTATTATTATTATTGTGATTTTCATTATTATTATTATTATTATTATTATTATTATTGTTGTTGTTGTTGTTGTTGTTTTTATTTTCTTTGATTTCTGGCGTTTACACATTTCTTTCCGGGTCCTGCCCAGGGTCCTATGGTTAGAAATGGCGTCATGACACTTTCCACTGACAAAAAAAAAAAAAATTACATAGATAAAGTCCTTCGTAAAGTGTGGGCTGTACTTGTCAGAACATTTTTTTGTATCTCCTTGAGGCAAGGACTTCAATTAGTCTACTGCAATCTTTTCCAACTAGTCCTAGGGCTCCAACTACAACAGGGATTGTTGATGTCCCCATATGCCACATTTTCGAGATTTCTATTTCAAGGTCTTTGTATTTTGATTAAGGTCCTTGTATTTTGATGATGATTATTATTATGATTATGATTATTGTTATCATTATTATTATTATGATTATTATTATTGTTATTATTATTATTAACATTTGCGCATGTTATGTTTCCTGTATTGTATCCTGTAGAGGCGGCTCTAAAATATGGTCCTTAGGTCCTATATGAGAATTTTCATTTAACTGATCGCACTTTTCTTAGTATGTCGATCGTTCATAGTAGGGCAATCTTCTGGGCTAATTGAATGTTGATGCGACCTGGGATGCTGTAAGTAAAATTGTCCATTCTTTTTCTCACGTGGCCCAGAGCTTCGATTACTGTTGGTAGAGTCTCCATCTTCATTGTCTACATCCTGTTAATCTTGATCTTCAACGTCCTTGTATTTGGACAATTTCTCAATAATTTTCATGGAGATGTTTCTCTCAGATGGTACTGCTATGACAATAAGCATACACTTAATGAATTTCTTGTTGGTTTATGAGAATATAAAGTCTGTTGGCGTTTATTTCCCTGTCAAGTTAAAATTGACATGTCTCAGAGGATATTTACATCGTTATTTTTGGTAACTGTGTCTGGTTGATGGTCATACCATCTCTCAGTCGTTTAGAATTTGTGCATCTTTAGGGAACTTAATTGTGGAGAATTTGGCAGTTCAGGCGGGAGAAGAGCAATGTACGTACCTTGGGTTGTTTGATTCTTACTAAAAGGTGTTTTTTTTTTTTTACTAAATTTTTTAAGATACAGGGGTCACGTGACTTTGTTACCACGCGATACCTGGAGTAGTTATAAGTCAGAGGAAATGTATTTTCTACCTTTTGTTTGCATTTACTTTATGAAAGTTATCAAACGGTGTTTATTAAGTCTCAGAAAAGAATTTTATTTCGCAACTTAAAGTAAGTGCTATTCCTGCTTTTCCTCGACCTGATCATTTTTTTTTGGGGGGGGGCTGGAATTTTCTCGATATAATGAGGCCAATAGAATGAAGGCTATCTACACCCTAGCTACACCGATTGTGACATACGACTTCAACATTATTAAATAGAAGTTAAATGACATTAAAAGATTGAACATCAAGACCAGAAAATTGCTTAAACAAATGGAGATGCACCACTCGAAATCTGATGTGAGGTTGTTCGTACCAAGCGCTTTAGTTGACATAGGTCTGATCCAACTTGAACTAACACTAAAATCTACAACAATCGGATTGGAAGCATATCTCGCAAAAAAATTATGGCCCTCTTCTACAAACTCACTCCATCAACAAGGAAGCTGCACTCTTCAAGAAACAGCTTAACATACCTGAAACAATACAAAAAAAAAGAAGCAAAAAAAACATCTAGGCAAAACGAGTAAAATAGAAAGTAAAAACAACATGGCCAAATGAAATCACAAAACCTGAGAGGATAAGGCGTTGCATGGCAAATGCCTAAAAAGAACGAAAGAAGCAGATGTAGTCAAAAAGAAAACACATCATTTGCTGAGGAGCACTAGGTTAAAAGCTGAGACATAAGGCCTAATTATTGCAGCTCAGGACCAAAACCTTGCAACCAGATCCTATCGCATTCACATAATCAAGGATGGAACTAAGCCGAAATGCAGGATCTGCGGAATATATGATGAAACTGTAGACCATATTATCTAAGAATGCTCGAGCCTAGCCAAAAATGAATATAACTACAGACATTACAAGACAGCGACATATGAGCATCGAAGATATGCAAGAAGCACAAAACCAAAGCCACTGGGTGATGGTATGAGCACCAAACAAACACGGTTATCTAATGATATAACTATCCTCTTGGACATCCCAATTCAAACTGAAAGAGTAATGAAAGCCAACAGACGTGATATTATCCTAAAAGACAAGTAAGTCAGGAAGTGTATGCTTATTGACATAGCAGTATTATCTGAGATAAATGCATCCATGAAAGTTATCGAGAAATTGTCCAAATACAAGGACCCGGAGATCGAAATTAACAGCATGTGGGAAATGAATACTGAGGCTGTACCAATAGGAATTGGTGCTCTAGGCCTTGTAAGAAAAGGAATGTACAATTTTACTAACAGTGTTCTAGGTAAAATCAACCTACCATTTAGCCAGAAGATCACCCAACTATCAATGAAATGACAGTTCTCCTATAGTATCTGTCCTGAGATGAGGTATTATGTACACAATTTACATTTTTTTACAAGTGGTTGGAATGTCGAACTGAACACTTTATTTCGCTGTAGACTGATCCACTTAATCGGATATTATAACGCCTTTATCCATTGTTCCATGTGTCCTCAAGAACATGGTACAATGGATAAAGGCGTTGGTTAGATCCCGTGACAGGACCCAAAAGAGTGTGAGTTCAATACCTGGTTAAGGTGGTGGTGAACTTAGAGAGGGAAATTAACAGTAGATAACTGATAACTGACATACATTAGACACGGCACGTGGAACTAGAACAGTCTACTACAGTGAGCGAAATAAAGGATTCAGTTCGACATTCCAACCACCTGAAGAAGGTCGGAGCGTACAACGGCCGAAACGTTGTGATAAATATGGCGACAAATATGTGGAAAATAGTCCGAATAATGTAAACAGTGTTCTCCTGTAGGATCTAAAAATCATATTTTGAACCCGGCAGTAATAATAATAATAATAATAATAATAACAGCAACAACAATAATAAAGTAATAATAATAATAATAATAACAACAACAATAATTATAATAATATACGCTGCTTTTGATTGAGTTATATGAACTACTGGTTGATACACGCTGTGTAGAAAAATATTTTGAAAATATTTCCGATGATACAATGAGGTTATATTTGTCTAGTGTTAAAGATTAATCGATATTTGCCAGTTTGGAATCGGTTCGCTCGAACAGTAACAGAGAATATTAGAAATATGCCAGAGTCTATTTGTTAAAATATTAACATGGGAAGCATGGGTATACTTACATAAGCACACACACACACACACACACACACACACACACACACACACACACACATATATATATATATATATATATATATATATATATATATATACATCCAATTATCTCTTAAAAATACGATGGAATAACTGTAATGCCACGAGCAATGTAAGATAATCCATAATAAAAACAAAGAAAATTATGTTGAAATTCAAAAATTGTAAATTTTACTATTCCAAAAAGAACGACCGAATGAGAAAATATTATATTCGTATATGTTTATAAAGATCTGTAGGTTGATTTTCGTGAATAAAAATGAGGAATCTGACCCTTGATCTTTTTTAGTAGCAGTCACTGGCGCGAACGATGGGGTCTCGTGACGTTTTCAAATTCCAACCGATTCTCCATTTTTTTTTTTTAACTGTTGGCACTCTAGCTTTGATTGCCAACAAGTTTAGGAAATGAAAATCTCTTAATTCAAAACAGGGTTGACGAACTGATTCGTTTTCAACCCTTTGCAAGTTATTTAAAGGTAAGAAAATATTTTTAGATTGTAAGAATTTTCGTTTTAGTGATAAGATTTTGTGTTACTAAGTCTTACTAATTAACCCATAACTAGGAGAGAAGAGCTGGATTCATACCTTTCCCACTGGTGTAAGTAAATATAATGGACACTCGCCTCTTCGATTAACAATTCCGAGCCGTCATCTCTTACATAACCAGCACATCAAAGCTTACAACACAAACGGTTACCAATCAAGGTTCTGACCAGTCCCCACGTTGCTTAACTTCGATGTTCATAAGGGAACCGCTGTTGCAACGTCATATGGCAGTAAACCTTTCAAAACTGGTGCATTCGCTTTATACCAAACGAACTACTAAAATCCACTGTAATAAGGCAAGGGAAGTATGCTTTACAAGATGTCAACTGCGTTAACATGCATACAATTGAATCTACTTAATGAAAATTCTCTAAGAAATGCTTAAATATCTCTACACCATTAAAAAAAACTATAAGAAAAGCCTGTTTATTGTATTTGACACAGACAGAGAAATATTGATACTTGAAAGGCGTCTGTGACAATAGACTAGAATATATAAGACTTTCGGTTGACCAGATAAACGACAAGGAAATTAATTGAAAAGAAACGTCTTTATTCCGTGCTAAATTTGTTAGGAGCTGTTTAAATCAATTCGCGGGGCGCCAGTCGTGTTTTCTGCCTGGCAGAATTTTCCCTCGACCTGCAACTATTGTGCAATTCATATTTAACAAGATGCAATATATTCTCGAGATCTGCAAATAGATGGTCAATTATTTTAAGATAAATATCTCTTAGTTTGACCAATTTGAGAAGCTGGTACGCAAGTACGAATAATTCATTATTATCAAAATATGATTAACTAAACTTCTGCCTTTAATAGGTACAGTTTATGCCAATAAAATGAGCGGGAAAGAAGACAAATTTATTAAATAATATGCTATTGTTATCACATAAATCTTTATATTGTATATAACTTTGTTCTTTTTTTTTCAGTTGAGGTATTCAGTTGCAGAAATATGGTAGGATAATTTTGTTCCTCTTAATCTCCAGCGCGATGGCAACTAAGCTGTTCTATGTTCGTCACAGATTTTCATATATGCAATCATAGCACACCAAAGATTCCTTTTCTTGATTATCTGAAAATTACCATGATTTCTTAGGCAAGATAGTTGAGTGCTTGCCTGCTGCCTACATCGCGTCTTTGAATGCAAATAAGACCTTCTCCTAGACTGCCTACGCCTGAAACTCTCGACGATTAATCTATGGTAGAATGACCAAAATTACCCAAATATTTTCTATATGATATATTACATGTCTTCATAATGAATATATTGAACTCTATTCATAAACACTCATTCTCCGTAATTTACAAAACATATAAAATTCGTCCGGAGTTGTTATGCAAATCACATAAAACCTCAGTAACACGAATTTGCTTTGAAAAAATCTTATCAAATTTTAAACGATTAATTTAGGCGTCGAAACAAAGTTTTAGTTAAATTTTCAGGTTGTTCCAACATGGTTGTTAATATTATTAGATTTATTATTTTTCAAAAATGGTATGTGAAATTCCTATGTCAAACCAGAAAATCAATTTTTACTTCAATAATAAGATAATAATTTCTTCAATAACAAGATGATAATAATAATAATAATGATAATAATAATAAAAATACTTCCACAATACTAATAATACTTCAATAACAAGATAATAAAAATTGATAAGTTCATGTCGTTTATACATTTTACACTTTGTCTCATCACCTCTACACCCACACACGCACACGCATACATACAAATATATATATATATATATATATATATATATATATATATATATATATATATATATATATATATAGGGAGTGGTAGACACAGAGAGAGACAGGATAGAGAATTAACACACATAAACAAGAAAATGAACAAATTTCTACCTTTCCTCGACATCCTATTAATACGTAACAATATCTAATAAGATATGAAGTTTACTGGAAATTCACAAACAAAAATGGTTTAATCAATTTCTAATCCCTTCTCTCTCGTTCACGCACCCTTATATATATATATATATATACACACCCTTATATATATATATATATATATATATATATATATATATATATATATATATATATATACACCCTTATATATATATATATATATATATATATATATATATATATAAAAAAATCATATTAAACATTTTTGTCAAAGCACCCCACTTATAATATAGGATTATTACATTTTATTCTCATAATATAATACAAAAATATAATATATATTAACAAAAATATAAACATGTAGTGTATGTGTGTGCGTGTCTTTGTGAGTGTGTGCATATGTGATTGTGTAACGCTTTCGAAAAATGCTAATCAGAAAATTAATGGTCTTTGTGATGACATCAACAACGTTATAGACGGAAGATGATATGTAACACTATATTGCTGGGGCTTTCGATGCCAATGTGAGGAAAAGACGAGGTGAAGAATCTAATGTAAGAAAATTTGAAAAATGGAAACGAAATGAGAGCGGATAAATTTTAATTAGCTTTTCAGAGAGATGCAAATGGATAAAACAGCAACTCGCTGGATGAAAAAAAAAATGAAATTGATTTCATAACTGCTGACAAAGCCATTAGTGTTAAAGACGTAATCGTCATAAACAAAGTTAATGTAGAACGTGGTCATAGCAGGGTTGTTTAAAATATAATGTATGTTGAAATTAATGTCGAAAATATCAGTCGGAACTCCTTAGGGGTGTTTTCAATTCACCGTAACGTCCTTAGAAGCATTGGAAAAATTTATGGAGGTACCGCCTTTTTTATTTGCCCATAATTCGTTTTTAAATCTGCTTTCCTGGACGATGGCAGAAAAGCAAGGGACAGTCATAGAATTTCTCTTTGGGTGTGGGAAGAAACTGATGCAAATTTTCACAGGGGATTAGATGATGTTTATGAAAACGGTGTAACATATGTGAGCACATTAAAAGGTAAGTCAATAGAGATAATGTTAGTCTTAGAGAAAAATGAGAAACTGGCCATAGTGACAGGTTTCGCAGTGGCAAACCAGCTGCTAGTATGCATGAGGATGAGGTCAATACTCTCATTACAAATGACAGACGAATAAGTATTGAAATATTTTGTGAATTCTTTGCTGAGCAAAGATAATGCCTGCAGCTAAGCACAGTACATAGGGTGATCAAAGACCCGTTCAATGTTTGTTTCTGGGTGGTGGAATACTCCATGAACTAACAAGGGCCAGTTACGTCACTCGAGTTTTAAGAACTTAACACAACACATTCGTAAGCTGGATAGTCAAATGAGACGAGGCCTGTGTTCGGCATGGATCAAAAGAGCAATAGAGAGGCACCAACTTGACTTAGACAAAGATGAAATTGAATATAACACGCTTTTCAGGGTAAGTAAGTGTTGGCCACTTGGTTTTGAAACTATCTTCTCATAGTGTTAGCATTTCAAGCGATAAAACTGTCAATTCTGCACATGTGAAAATACAGTATTAGTCTTACATCAGCTATAAACGAATCTGAAAGAGTTATGATTTTATTTATTGTTTTAGCTTTTCGCTCAAAGCATGGTGATAATTCCACTAGAACGCAGAAGGTACAGGGAGTGAACAAGTAAGAGAAAACTTTTGTTACGAGAAGTGTGGAGAGGGCAAAAAAAAGAACAAGGTTGGAGAAGACAGAGGATGCCTATTGACATTGGATTTAATTTTTTTTAAATTACATTTGACAGGGAATCAAGTAATAGGAAGTGATTTTCACGCGTGATAATTGTAAGAAAAAAAACTGTCATAATAGAACATACGGTTGCATCTAACTAATTCAACAGTGAAAATTTAAGACCTAATTGCCAATCAAGTAGCACATTTAAATTCCTGCCGCCGATGCAGTAAGGAACAAAAGGCTCATCAGAAAATAAAATATTTCCAGAAAAATTAGAGGGAAGCAATGTCACGTCGGTGAAAAAGTGATTGAAGTCGAGATGCCCGATCAGGATCGATTGCATTACAGACCCTTTATTTGAATTTTATCAAGAATCTCAAAATATGCAGCAGGAACACCAGACCAGATATGGCAGCATTATTCAATGAACGGATGAAGGATATAGTTGTAAATGTGCATGATGTTGGAATTTTTGGGTACCCCAGTACTAGTGAGACAGCCAAAATGAGCTGACTCATTTTATAGTTCACTAATAGAAGCCTTGACCAATCAGAAGGTTCAATATATTCAATATAAAGGCGGCCATGTTTTTGTTTTGTTTTTTCGAATATTCACTGCCAACCTCTGATATCGAAGACTGAAGAATTACGGAACAGCTGCTGGTGGTATTGGCGATATAGTCAGATCCAGTAGAGAGTCTGACTCGTGAGTGTTAATCTTTAACTTTGTTTCATTGAACAGATTACGTACTGCGCTGGATTCTATATTCATAGACTATGGCGAACATTGTCAACACATGATACATTCTGACGACGAAAACATATCTGTCATGATAAAGTGAACCAACTTTCCTAGCAGTAGACCTAGCAATTTACAATTCAATGAGAATGCATGGTTGATAACATTGTCACAACCACTTGGCACTCTTAATAAAAATTTAAGCTTCCAGGCCGTTAAGTGGAATCCCGTTTCATTTTGCTAATGTTGATTTGGACTTTGCTATTCTTCTCCTTTTTGTTCTGTTATCTACTCCATCGTTAAGTAGCTTACTCTCTGTTTCCAACTGCTTTTTTATATATGTCCCCTTGGGTGTTAAATTCTCCAAGTCTTATTTCCTCGTTATTTTTCTTAAGTGATTTTTATATTATGTTCTGGTTGTCGGCATCAGTATCCTGGTAGTTCCATTTCTCCTTAAAGACCCTCTTTATTTTCCTTTTCTTTCTATTGTATTCTCTGAATGCGTTCGGCAAAGATATATCTTTGTCATTATTTATGAGATGTTCGTCTACATTCACAGCCAGTTGAAATACAACATAGCAATTTAAGAAACCTTTTCTCTGTTTTTAAGGACATTTTACTATATCTTAATAATTTGCTTACTTTGTAGAAAGTTCGTTGCCCTTTCCAAGGTATTTGCTTTATTTTTAAAGTCCTAGTTATATAGTTCATAACTTGATCGGCATTTTTTTTTCTGACTGGCGTACAGACAGCAAGAAAGAGAGCCCAAAGAAAAATAACTTGTTCAAATGAAAGAAAAGCTACCATTTCTCTAAAACGTTATTGCAATAAATAAAACTACTGTAAAATCATTTTTTTAGACAGAATTTTAAGTTAAGAACGAAGTCATTTTTCAGTTGATGAACTAAAGAATTCCTTTTCAGTTAGTCTGCCTATAGACAGAGACGTATCGGTTTTTCCATAGGGATCACTGTGTATTCCTGAATTCCTATAATGCTTAAGTATTGATTCCGTTGAAGGGTTCTCCCCTTTTTACCCAAATGGACTCACCCAGGGTATACATAGACTACTGCTAGTGAATACCCGGGAGAAGAACGAGAAAGAGTGACGAACGAGCACGAACTAGAAGGAAGGTAACGAGCAAGAGTCACAGTGAGCTTGCACGTAGGCTCAGTAAGAAGTCATACAGTGATACGTCGATACCAAAAAATATATATATATATATATATATATATATATATATATATATATATATATATATATTCGGTGCACCAGGTTTCTGTATTCGTCCCTCCATAAAGTGTGGCTGGTCCTGCACGAGGCCTTCACCACTATAATCAAATCTCATGTGCCGATGTCGGGATGTCGGTTTCCTGGAAACGTATCGGCCTGACCCTCATACGTCGAACTCGACGGGAGAGTCGATTATATATATATATATATATATATTGCTACTAACCCACATTCCTGGAACTACTAACCTGCATTACCAGTTTGTATCATTACATTAATACATTTATTTTTTTCTATATTCCTTCTTGGCGTTTGTTATTTATAGGCACCGGATTTCATCCCGGGATCCACAACAGATTCTATCTCTACCAATCTAAGTATCAATTTTAAGAGATTGGGTATCTTTACCTTCTAATTAAAATTCACTAGTACAAGAACTGCAAATATATTAATAAATTTACAGTCGCTCTCTTACAGACGTTCCGTCGCTTCCCGCTGTCTTTTCTACAAATACTTCATCTACCGCAAGGAAAGTTGGTGCCAGAAATGTATTTCTCGCCTGAGTCCATCCTTCAAGTCTATATATCAACCATTCGTCGGCATGGAATACTGCTGCCATATATGGTCTGGAGCCCCTGATGTAAGTTTAAAGGTCCTCGACAAAATCCAGAGACGGATATGCAATGTGTTTGGTCCTAATCTGGCATCTCGTCTACAGTCACTTTCTCACAGACTTTACGTCGCTTCCCTCTGTCTTTTCTACAGTTACTTTCACGGTAAGAACTCCGACGAACTACATTCGCCGGTTCCCGAACTGTATGACTTTAAACGTGCTACTAGGTTGGAATCTCAGTCCCACCCTTTTAATGTCGAAACTGTTAAATGTAGATGTCTCTTCTATTCCAATAGTTTTATGTCTTGCACTTCCCGTCTTCGGAACTCCCTTCCTCTTACTTGCTTCCCTGATAGATATAATTTTCAATTATTCAAATGCAATGTCAATCGACATCTTCAGATCCCTTGATCTAATTCCCCTTATTTCTCTTTATTCTTTTTTTCTTTTAGGCCTCTTTAATCTTGCTCCCACTCTCTGTAACCCCTTGAATGCTAGCGGCACTCGCACCTTGCTTGGAATGAAAAGATTAAAAGATAAATAATTAAATAAATAAATAAACTTACAAATAAAATAAGTGTCCTTTATAGATTATAAGTGTGTGAAAATGGCATTTACGTATTGCATTATATTAGTTTGTCGCAAAATAATATCCGATTTAAAATAGATATTATTTCGAGAATTATAAAGTTTAATCATTGGTTAAATCAGTCAAAACAGGAACACTGGACATTTTTGCCATCGGTTTAAAAGGTTATTTATGCCTTTGGATCAAAATCATAATCGTATGGACACCTACAAAATTTTGAATACAGTTTCTTTATCTTCTTTCTAACGGAATGTCCTTTGACTTAAACATACTTTTAAAATAGTAGTCAGTGGGCAAGGAATATATGATGGATGAGGAAAAATCTGGTATTCCTAATCAATGACCTTCAGCGGGGTCATCCTTTCTGAGTATTGGCAGTAAGTAGAATTGGAGCTTGTAGATTTAACCAGTGACCGGCGCATTTTGCTTAACTGAATTGCTGGGGCAGTTCTGGTGATTTTCTAAGTGTAGCATAGACGTTGCACAAGGCCGACAGTATGGGGAAGACAGCGTGGATTGAACTCAGTATTCAGCCGTAAGTGATCTAGTGAGATAACCTTTCTAATCATTCAAACCTGTCAAAATGACCAAATTTTTGGAGATAATCTCTGGTTAGATTCCAGCCAAGAAAGATGCAATGGATAACATCATATTGAACCACCAGAAAGTCATCCGTCTTATATTGGTGCAATTTGCTTTCCAGAATGTGTTTGGAAGTCTCCCCATAATCATGTCATTCAACCGATCGTTTTTGATTGCCATAAAGGATGTATTTCTCATTGCGAGTCTTTATTCAATCATAAAAATGAATCGTTCGAAATGCGCAAATACACGATCGAACAAACTCTTTGGCATTCTCTGGATTCGTGTGGAACCAATTTATTGAGTTTTTCCACCTTGTCAATTCTCTTCCGATGGTCTTGAAATTCTGACACTCATTATCTGAGACATTTCTCTGGAACTTAGATGTGGGTTTTGTTCGACTAGTGTTTTCAGAGGTTGATTATTGATTATTTTCAGATATTCAATGTCAAATCCTCTACCACATTGAACTTCAAGACCTGTAGCCATTCCATACAGTGGAAATTCAGAAACTAATATCCGATCCCGAGTAAATCCTTCACCCCATACTCTTTTAATGTTGGTAGCACTTCGGAAGGCATTATGAGCAAGCCTGGACTCATGCAGAAATGTAGATGCAGCTCTTCTTTTTCATGTTCAAGATTAGGGACAAATTCTGAAAACTACTTCAGTAATCTGTATCACCCCATGCAAGTCTGAAAAGCTACCAAGACACAAGGGGTTACAGGGTGTGGAAGAATTAGAAACAGAAACATTAATAATGAACAAGAGGGGGAAAGCATAATCATGCGGACTGTGGATAGCTATTGACATTGCATTTAATTTTTTCTGCTTAAAGTTGGCTGGAAAGCATGAATCCGGAAGGGAATTCCATCAGCAAGAAGTGCGAGAAAAGAAACTGTTAGCATAGAATTTATGGTTGCATCGGTACTCAGACATTTGACCGGCGGGCATTTGACTGACGGTCATTTGACCGAATGGACATTTGACCGAATGGACATTTAGCTGAAAATATAGTGGTGTACTTACATACATGTCACATTCTTTATCGTAATGTACTACATATATCTTTAATTATTTACTGTATTAATTTATAATTTTTCGGGTTTTTGGGGGTTTTTTTTTAAATTTTGTATATATTATATTTTACTTCAAATATTACAGTAAGATTATAATTATTTTGAAAAAAGGCACATTTTACTACTGCAAGAATCTTAAGCTTTTCCGATATGAAAGATCTTTACACCTTTAATGATCTTTATCTTAAAGGGATGAACTAGCTTTTATCATACTGTTAAATATGAATTTAAATAATTAGGTGCTACGTTTACGTAAATGCACTCAAATATTTTTAAAAATACTAATTTCAATAAACAAATATTAAAATAAGATAACTTTTAAATTTAATTTTAGATTTAGTAATTTAATCACTTGAAATTCAGTTATAATTCTTAGTACTATTCTACCCTCTAATACAACTAATTAAAATACTTAAAGTATTGCTTGTTAATATTTTTACTTGTAATTTTTCAGTGAAATGTCCATTCGGCCAAATTTCTCTCGGTTAATTATCCGTCGACCAAACGTCAGTCGGACAAATGTCCAGCCACGATTACATCTAGCCAGCTCAATAGTAAATTGTTAAGATATCGATGGCAGTCAGGTACTGCTCTTAAATTCAAAAAGTATAGGCACCATAGCAAATAACTCATTCAAACAATTACCATGGATTTATTTATAGAAAAGACAGAGTGACAACTTTATGACAGTTAATATACAATTAACAAAGAAGACACTTATGAATGAATAATATATTTTTGTGAAACTATAATAATAAAATATTAGAACACAATTCAAGTTTTTATTATAAAATCGGATATTATTTTCCGAACAATATAATATATTAGGAGTTATTATGTGTATCTTTGCGTTTAGTTCAATGCTTTCTATATGTTTTTTTTATATTTCCTCGTCTATAGTGTTGAAAAACTCTGGATGTATCAATTAGTAATAAATCATCAATAAAAGGCTCTTGGTATTTCTGTTGTGGGTACATTGATATTTAGTTAAATATGGTAGATTCCTTTTGTTACAAGATCCGAATAGAAGACAAGAAAACCACAGACATGAATTCGAAAGGAATGAGCAAAGAGACAATATTTCCGAAAAAAACTCAACTCAATTTGGTTAAAAAAAATACCGCCATTTGTCTCAATGGCAGCAAATTTCATACTCTCATTAACAAAACCAGAAGATCGAAAATATTTTGGGATATATTGCAGTTCTCATTCAGTCGACATCACATTCAAATTCGCATTGTAATTCGAACATTTTCCTTCAATTAAATGTTTTAAAAGGGGAAAGGATCAATTCAACACTCTCAAAGGTCTATACATCCCAAACGGCAGATGTTTAGACGAGTTTCATTTTTAACAATAATGGCTGTTGAGATGGTAAATAAATTTAATGTTCCTCCCAGTTGATCAGGTTCGAATTACAGCCACAAAACTACTGGTGATATTAATTTCCCAACAAGCTAAATCATTGTAGATTTTCGCTTCAGAGTAAGACGTTGTTGTTAGTTGGTGAGAGATCAATGACGTCGCCTTCCTTCATTGTGAATTCCCTAATAGCAATAGCAGGACATTTCGTGCCAGCATTTCGGGAGGATTGTCACTAGGTTCGTTGTGTCAGTCACTGAGTAGATCGACGCGTTTGTTTCAAATCACGAGATCACTATGGATAGCGAAAAGGATGTATTTTTCGCCAGTCAAACAGTAAAACAAATACAGTTGGGTTAATCGTGCATATTTAATTTTACTGACAGTTAATATTTACGTCATTATTTTTCAATTACGAATTAATAAAGAGGGTGGATAAAATGGCGGGAATTGTTGATTTGCAATGGTGTCGTGGTTCAGATTATATGTGAATTTTGACTCACTAGTAGAGGTTTTATGATTAAAGTGCTGTATATGTCCATTGTATTTCAAAACAATGTGCTATTCACTAACAATCGGATAAGGATCAGATTATTGTATCTGTGTAAGTTAGTAAAGTGTCACACCCAAATAAGTTTTGACGACGATCAGTGTTTGATCTGAGCAATCTGTCTCAGTGTAAAGTGCCACACCCTAGCAATCGGACTAAGATCAGAATGTTTTATTTATTTACTGTCCCTGGGTTAAAAGTGTCACTTACTTATATTTCTGCTCAAGATTCTACGAAAACTGTTATGCATATATATATATATATATATATATATATATATATATATATATATATATATAAGCATTTCACCACAAGCAAGGGATTGCCAGTAGCACGCAAAGGATTGCATAGAGTAACAGCGAGAGTAAAGAGGGGTGTATAAGGAAAGGATAAAGTAACGGGCTGAGATCAACATCAAGGCAGATTGACATTACATTTGAATACTTGAAGATTATAGTTAGCAGAGTAGCAAATAAGTAGAAGGGTTTTCCAATGTCGGGAAGTGCGAGAGTCAATTGTCTGCTAATCTTGTTAATATATCTCATTTATAGGTAGAATTTGATATTTTTCGAAGTGGGAGCCTAACATTATTTTTTATTTATAATTAAAATATATATATATATATAAAACTCCCTTTTCGGCCTTCTTTTAGTTTCATTTCAACACCTCATTCTTCATAGAACCTCATTTTAAGGCCATATCCGGGTTGAATTTATGGAGCGTCTTCCATTTAAGAAAGATACTTACCGTCCTACTCTTACCACTGACCCGGGCATTTTGGTTTCTGTATCTATTTATCTACTTTAGTCAAATTTAAATTTTAAATCTGTATTTCCGATACGAGCACAGTCCCTCCACAAGGATTAAATAAAGCCGACGTATTTTGCGTCCGCCGAAATAGATATTCCCAATATATGAGGTAATTTTTGATTTTGTTGTGTAATTTTTATACATTGAGATTTTTTGTGGATTATATACCTAAGGAATTATTACCTATCTTTTATACATATATATATATATATATATATATATATATATATATATATATATATATATATGAGCATATTACGTTATATACAAAAAGTATGGTCTCCTACATTATTATCTTGGACAACGTCTTCAGAGCCTACGTCTTCTCGCCAACCGCCATATTTCTGCTTTCTTATAACGATAAGTAGCCGTCTGGTTAAATGGCGTGACATGAAAATGCGTATGAAGCGGCGTTCATTAATACAGTAAATTATTCAATGACAGGAATCTGAATGATTATGGAGAACAAAGCGTGGACGTGAGCATAGTTAGGCAGTGGGTAATGCTTTTCACCTGTGGAGAAACCAACGTATATAACATTTCCAGACAATTTCATCACTGCTACGAAAAATCCATAGGTTCTATTATGCATTACTGGGCATGTAGGTTTTTAGTTTCTGTAAAAATAAATAAGAACCGTTAGTTTGGTACATTATTTACATTTTTCGGTCTATTGTCTTCATTTTTGCCGCCATATTTATCACAACGTTTCGGCCGTTGTACGGAGCCTTCTTCAGGTGGTTGAAATTTCGAACTGAAACCTTTATTTCGCTCACTGGTGTAGACTGTTCTAGTTCCACGTGCCATGTTTGATGGATGTCAGTTATCAGTTATCTCCTGCTAATTTTTCCTCTGAAAGTTCTCGCCTGCCTTAACCGGGTATTGAACTCACATTCTTTTGGGACCTGTCACTGGATTTAACCAACGCCTTTATCCACTGTGCCATGAGGACATCTGGGTATGAATTTCTAGGTATTATAAACCTAATGTCTTCAGCAACCGTTTTTACCAGTGCTCATATTGCAATTTTGCTGTTATCATTGCATGTTTTTACCAGAGCTCATATTGCAACTTTCGTTGTTATCATTGCTTTTCTCTGGCACTCCTTATTACTGGTTCCCATATTGAAGAAGGCCGTAGCGTACAACGGCCAAAACGTTGTAATAAATATGGCGACAAAGATGAGGACAATAGTCCGAATAATGTAAATAATGTACATAGTACCTCATCTCAGAAATATAGACAGACTTCGTTAGTTTGGTATTGTACAATGTAATCCGAAAGTTTTGTCACCCCTAGATAATATCATTTTCTATTTCAGATGGCTGACACGAGCTCTTACGGTTTTGGGAGAGAGGTAGGAAATAACAAGAAATTCGAACCATCCTGTACATCGAATACATGGCTAGAGATGATATTATTTCATTTCTTCTTTGTTGGTTGTGTGTTGTTGTCAGTCACTGTTTGAACCATGATGTTATAACTTTAAGAACATTATTAATCTCGAAATAATTTTAAGAAAAGAAACTCAATAACAATTACTGTTGTAGTGAGTCGGTTCTTTTTGATATCCACACTTGCGATAAAAAATAAGATTAAACTGAGCTAATTAAATTCTACATTGCCTCAAAACATTACTACGACAGTAACTACAGGGTGGTCCTAATATCTTGTCACTCTAACTCTATCTTCCAAACTGTAGGAGCTCGTGTCAGCCATCTAAATTAGAAACTTATATTATGTAAGGATGTCAAGACTTTCGGACAACCGTGTACAAAAGTGAATGGATTTTGTTTGTATTTGACCTTCAGACAAGCTAAGTCAGCTTTAGTGAATATCTGCAATAAAATGAATATTTTATCTAAATTTAATGATATCAAGTCATTGATGTTTCCCACCTAATAGAAAGAATAATGGGTTCGAATTCCACCGGATTGAGTTTCTATAAATTATAAATTGACTTATATTTTTCTGCTTTGATAAGCCCCCAGTGGTTTATTTAAAGTCAAAACATATTTTTTGTCAGAATAATTATACTTTAGCGTGAATATTTTTTCAGTTAATGATTTTTTCCCAATACATATCCTACTATCTAACCCATAGCGTAAAGCGAAAATAGATCGTTACCTTTTCCGAGGTTACATGCATGTAAATTAATGCAACGGGACTAACTGGGATCTTGATCTCGGCTCTCCATTTTCGCCTGCCGAGTCACTATCCCTTACACCACCAAATCTTCCCCAGAAAAAAACAAAAACAAAAAAACATGCAAATAACTTTACCTCATGCTATATTATGGTATCATGTTTTTAAAACTATGTCCCCATTAAAATAAAATGATGTACTTCGTCACAGATAATTTACAATTAGAATTTAATGCACGGTCGATTTTTTTAAAATATCTCATGTCCTTTCAGAATGTAGACAATTATGGTTGGCCACAGTTTTCTTTACTTTATTAAATGTGAATTGCTCTGACTTCATGGGAAAGGCAGGGGAGTTGTTTCCCGCTGTTTTCGCATGATTTAGAATTTTAATGTTTTTCTCTCGTTACCACCCAGAGCAAGAGATCAAAGCCTACTATGATATTTAAATCATAGCCTGAAGAGGGAGATGTAGACCCACGCCTTTCGCAAGGTCATCTGTTTGAAAGTGAAGGCAACAGACTAGACGACAATTAGCTTTAACTGATAAGTCATATATATATATATATATATATATATATATATATATATATATATATATATATTCATAGATGTTTCATTAAGTAGTATAGACAAGTGTTGTCTATTTATTTTATGTAAATTCTTTTCATAACGTCTGATAAGCTTAATGACATTATCATTAAACGAAGAAAGAAAATCACAATATTGATCCATATATATATATATATATATATATATATATATATATATATATATATATATATATATATATATGTTAAAACGACAAAAAGAACTTATATCATTTTAGTCTCGACAAGTTACGCCGAATTTTGGGGAGATTTTTTAATCATATATATATATATATATATCAATCGATATGTTTTAAGTTGAATGTTCTTAAATTAAGATGCATCATTGAATCAAGAGTGTATATATGTCCTATTCATACGAATATATATCATTCCTTATTCAGGTAATAAAATCCTTAGCTAAGTTAAGGCCATGACTAGACTCGCTAGCCTTTTGTTTTGTCTTTTCTTATTACTGCCGTTCGTCAAATACAAGAGCCACTCAAGGTAGACGGTTAGTGAATGACGTTTTCGAAAGTAGATAACTATTGAACCGAGTCGTGAAAAAGTTAAGATTGTAGTGACCGAGATTTATATTATTTGTTTTACATATTATCAACGTTTTGTGGATTATTGAAAGACAAAACGTATTTTGCATTGTAAGAATGTTTTGAGGGAATACTGGATTAACATTTTTCTTTACAATGACTTTTTTCCAGATAAAATACTATTTAAATAATAGCTGAGGGATGAATACATATGCTTCTCAAGTGTATTTTCGCTTAAATATATGTAACCGAAACAAGTGAAATTGGAACTCGGCTCTCCGTCTTCTAATTCTGAGCCGCGATCTAGTAAACCACCCGCACATCCACGTACTGATCGGGAAAACAACCTCTCGGGAGTTTATAGCAAAGAGTAGTGGTGCTTGGAAAGATGCTTGCCGAATGTAAATTCCTTTTTACAAAAGGAATATTAAGAGAGTAATGATTCGATTCATTATATGCAGCATGGCGGAACTAAGGAATGTTGCTCGTCAGAATTGTTACCGTGGAAATACCGATGGAGTAACGACAAGCTTGCGACATTTTCTCACACCAATCTTCAAGATGAGGAGTGTTTTTTTTTTTTGTTGTTTTTTGCCTACCTAGCAACTATGTATTCGAAATAATGCTTTGAAAACCAACCTGTAGTAATACGCAATTATGCCAGCCATTTTTATTTCTCTACATTTGGTGCCGTTTCAAACTAATCCTTCATCTTCATATTCCTGTAGGCAGGAAACGAAGAGCTGAAATGCTCTGCTTTGAATTTTCGGAAATGCCTTCGGGCAAACGTTCATTTCTACAAAAGAAAATGAAATATACATAATTCACAATATCCCCATTCATAGACACACTCAATATAATTTGGTTCCTCTTTATTTATTGATTTTTTCCTTTTTTTGCTACTTAATCTTTGGAAATATACTATATTTTCTATTTCAATAGAATAAATCAGTTATTTCCAAATGCGAATATGACTGATACTCGCTGATTATTTAATAAAGTTTCTTTATATTAAGTATACAACTGTAAAGGCGTCAATTTATCAAAATATTCGTCGATTTTTGGTGTGTCCAAACTACGTTAATCTCTAAATCAATCAAATAGAGCTGCATATTTATATTCCGACAACATCCGATGAAGGAAACATTCGCCAGTATTTGTATTTCAGTCAGATTCTTAGAATTTAGACGATATTTGCTTTCTTTCAACGACATACGTAAAATATTCGAAAAAATTCTATTAACTTGCATTTTTTTATACTCGATTATCTAAAAAAATTTCTTACTCAAATTTTAAAATTTATTTTTATTTTTTATGTTTGAAATTTTCCGCTACACTCCAATCAATGTACAAGACAGAAAAATGAATTATTTCCATTTCCTCTTAAATACAAAATAAAAGATACATTTTCAATTCGGTAAGCAATTACTGGCATCTACGCAGGGAATTATTTCTAAGAAAAAATTGACCATGATGTTTAAGTAATTTTGAATTTGCATTGCTGATATTTTTTACGCAGATAAATGCGAATTTTTACGTATACATTCAATTTTACTGTGGTATTTAAGAAAAGAGTTTGCATTTAATCATTATAAGTAAAAATAACAGCTAAAGTAAACGGCTAATGCAAAAAAAATAACATAACGATGTATTAGTTGTTGCCAGTATAACTAATGAGATATGGCATGGTTTGGATAATCCATGTCCATGTTGCTTATTGGCTAGAGCAAATATATTATATTGCCACTGCAATAGAATATCTCAATAATATGGAGGGAAAAACTGACTTATACTATCAACATTTTTTTAACGCAAATGGGCTACAGAGAGTGGAGGCAAGAGTAAAGAGACGTGAGAGGGGAAAGAATGAAGAGAAAGATAGAGAATTAGATCAAGGCGTCTGAAGATGTCGATTGACATTGCATTTGAATAATTGAAGATTATATCTATCAGGGAAGCAAGTAAGGGGAAGGGAGTTCCGCAGACGGGAAGTGCGTGACATAAAGCTAATGGAATAAAAGAGACAGCTACATTTAACCGTTTCGACATTAAAAGGGTGGGACTGAGATGCCAACCTAGTAGCACGCTTAAATTCATGCAGTTCGGGAACCGGCGAATGTCGTTCGTCGGAGTTCTTACCGTGAAAGTAACTGTAGAAAAGACAGAGAGAAGCGACGTAAAGTCTGTGAGAAAGTGATTGTAGACGAGATGCCAGATGAGGACCAAACCACATTGCATATCCCTAACTGAATGTTGCCGAGGACCTTGAGACGAACAACGAAGACTCCAGAAACGTCTGTTACAATGAGAGCTGTTGATCTGGTATAGGGAGAAGAAGTGATTTCTGCGAATGATGGTCATAGTTTCCCCTGGTATTTCAGAGCTGGAACGAAAAATTCGATGCCGGCTTTCGCCCAAGATGAGATTCCATTGGCTCATTTTTTTTAACGGAATGCTTAAAAATATTATTCCAAGGGACATCACGGAGGAAGTCACCAAATAAGTCCCAATCCTCCCCTTGCTAAGATAAAGATATTCTACACGAACAGTGGGTTCGTGACAGGTGGGAGAATTGGAAGAGACATCTATTGACACCATCTCATCATCGGAGTTGCCAGGGAAACATGAGTGAGGTATGGAGCTAAGAAAGAGATGAAGTAGAGACGCGTGTCTATCAGAATTGCCAGTAAGTATGTATGTATATATATATATAGTATATATATATATATATATATATATATATATATATATATATATATATATATATATATATATATATATATATATATATTTATATATATATATATTTTATATATATTATATATATATATAAATTTATATATATATATTATATATATATTTATATAAATATATATTTATATATATATATATATTTTATATATATTTATATATATATATATTTATATATATATATATATTTATATATATATATATATATTCGTATATATATATATATATTTATATATTATATAAATATATATAAATATAAATATATATATATATATATTTATATATATATATATATATTTATATATATATATATTATATATATATATATATATTATATAGATATATTTATTGTTATATTTATATATATATATATATTTATATAGATATATTTATATAGATATATTATATATATATATATTTATATATATATATTTATATATATATATTTAAATATATATATATATATATATATATATATATATATATATATATATATATATGTATATATATATATATATATATGCATTTATTGTCATTTAAAAGAACGACTACATTTTATGGGGCACAAATGGTCTCTCTCTCCCTCCCCTCCTTCTCTCCCCATATATATATATATATATATATATATAATTTATTATCGGAGATTAAAACAAAAACATAAAAAATTGCTATCCAATAACAATCGTGTTTGAACACTATAAATATGTGTCCTTGGGCGATGATAAATTACTGGTGAGTGTACGATTATTTTCAAAATCTGAATACTTCCTCTTTTTTTGAAAGAGAATGATAAAAAAAAAAACAGAATTAAAATGAGATTTGTGGGTTTACTGTGGTTAACCAATCAAATATGTGTCCTACATGAACCTAAACCAAGTGAAAACATTGATATAGATCATGACATGAAGTTGTCTACATACAAATCCTAGACATTTTTTTTTTGCGACTGCTGCAAATGGTTACATCATTTTGTAAAATATGGAGAAGTATGACGTTGAACTTTCAAAGTAAGTTAAGGGCAAAGGGGTAGGGGGATAATCTAGCATAATGCTAACTCGCTATATGCTAGGTAATGTTTCTAGATTGAATTCTGTAGTTGATAATTAAAAGTCTTCATAATTACTGAAACGAAAGACGGGCCAATGAAGCCGGTATTAAAAAAGGAAGATCAAGTGCCCTTCCTTTAATTGATATGTTAATTGTATTCAATAATCTAGAAATATTCAGTAAGCATTTGCAATTAAAATAATACCGGAATCCAATCCAAAAACGTCAGTGAACCAACTTCCCTCTGACTTCAAAGCTTCATTTATGAAACGATATTCAGTTAAAATAACTTAAACTCGTATCCAAGGGATTCTATGTTATTACGTAAAGTGTAAAAGCATTTTTTTTTTTTGTATTACTGCTTAGCGGGCCAGAGTGCCGTCAGATACCACATTAAATAACAGCATAATGATCATAGTAACTTTAGTCAGCTAGCCAAACGATACCAAAATACTACCAACATCAAGTAGTAAAGGCATACAACAAAAACTATCATCAATTTGATAAAAATCATTACAAATTACGGGAACCCAGGCGAAATTTATAATGAATATTTCGAATTTATATATATATATTGATGTGGGCCCAAAGTCGGGGACCACGGAAGGAAAACACGGAACACGGATTAGAGGTAAGAAAGATATATTAAATAAAAAGGTTACAAAGATAGTGTAAGTGTAAGCGGAGCTTACTATGTGCTGGTGTCCAATATTGGTAGTCGTACGGCTGATACTACGGTATTAGAATACTCTCTCTCTCTCTCTCTCTCTCTCTCTCTCTCTCTCTCTCCTCCTAGAGTGTTATATCGCATACTTTATATAGTCCTGGAAGAGTCCATGTTGTAGGTATGTTACGGTCTCACAACATATATATATATATATATATATATATATATATATATATATATATATATATATACATATAAATTCATATCGTATTTCGCTTCGGTCAAAACATTCTTTTCCTCTGGCGCAACACACTCATTTGTTTTAGATCCTTTATAAAGGGTGTTCCATTAACTTGGACCGATTTTAAATGTGAAATAAGTTTAAGCGTCTAATGATTTTTTTTTTCTTTTTCTTTCAGATTTAACAACTTGAGACTTTTAAAATTTCAACCGTAGAAAGATTAACAATTGCGTGCTTGTTTACGCCTTTCAGCTGAAAATATTGCTGCCGTGCACGAGAGTGTAGCCGAAAATACAGACATCACTACTCGTCATCGCGCGCAGGAATTGAACAGGTCCACAACAACGTTACAATTGCACTCTCGGTTGGCCGATTATGTTGACCAAAATGCGCGAAATGCATTTCTGTTTGAGGTTTCCATACTTTAACACGTTGTTTGATTGCTAATCTTTACACGGGGGCAATTGCCAAGGACGAAATTTATTAAATTTGAAAGAAAAAGAAAAAGAAATCATTAGGCACTTAACTTAATTCACATTTAAAATTGGTCCAAGTTATTAGAACACCCTATAGGACAATAAAGTATATTCGACGGCAATGTCTCTGATCGCGAGATTGGAAGTATTGGGGGGCGTAAAACTACTTTTAATTGCTGTTTTTCCAAGGATCACCCTGACCCGTGGTTGTACCACCTGTCCCAGCTATAGGTAAATAGTTAACGAAAAAAAAAAAAAATGCTATGAAAGTATAAAATACATATTTACAGTAAAAGTACCTGCAATACATTTTTATATAAAAAGCACCAACAATACATATTTATAGTAAAACGACAAACAATACATTTTGAAGAAAAATAACTAACAATGCATTTTATCTGTAGTTGAAAGTCTACAATTTCTTTCAAAATATATTTAGTTAAAGCCATCAAATTATGTTCAGATTATATAGGTTTCGGCATCAAATGATATTTACATGTTGATACATGGCTAAACAAAACCAACAAAACAAGAAACATGAAAGAACTTTGATGACATTAATCCATATAATATTCGACATTTTTTTCAAAAAACAAACTGAATTCCAAAATATAACTTTGACATTAATATAACATAAAACAAAGCCTCTAGTAATTATGTCCACACAAACATGTGGATGAACAAAAGCTGAGTATCAACCATTTATTCAATCACAAAACAGAGCAATATATATAATACTTTTATTACTTCCAAGTTCAAAAGAAAATTAAATTTCATCATTAAATGAGCCATAAGGATGTTGATATGCCGTTAGAATATCCGCCCAGAAGAGATGCAGAATATACGGAAGTCATCCGGAAGCCGTGGTTGAGGAAAATGGCGTTTTCATTGAATACATTTGTTCTTTAGTATTTCAAGATATTTGTGGAATTTTGGTAAATGTATCTGTTAAAAAGATTTGATTTGATATATATATATATATATATATATATATATATATATATATATATATATATATATATATATATATATATATATATGAATAAAATAGACATTCGGAAGGTAGTACTTAGTCGTGGTCTATTTTACTTCAATTTGTTTTCTATACAGATATATTCCCCCAACTTGTCGACATGGAGAAAAAAAAAACACACGGTTACACACACAAAAAAAAAGAAGAAAGAGGAAAATATACTAACATCCCAAAGGAGGCTTTCTTAAGAGCGACTTTTAAAAGTTTTTTGAATTTCATGTAACTACAGAAGATTTAGCTTTTTTTTATCATCACTTGCCTCAGAGAAAGTCGAATGACAGGTTTAGGGTAAGTACTATTTTTCTATTGTCTATTTTATTCAATTCGTCAGATATTATTCTGAGCAATTTAAGACACACACACACAAAAACACACTCACGCATATATATATATATATATATATATATATATATATATATATATATATATATATATAGATAACTAGACTCGTTTCGAAAAACCCTCGAATTTTTTATTTGCTAATCAAATCAATCTCGAGGGAAAAAAAGGTTTTAAAAAAAGAAAGAGCTACAAACATAAACTTCTGCCGACAAAAAAATCGCACAGATGCAGGTATGAAGCCCAAAGAAAAAACCCCGATACGACTAACTAACAAAAGAGCTCAGTCGAGCAGACCTAGATACACCTAGTGAGCCAGACAAACCTACCTAGGTTTTACCTAAACGGATCGTCAGGAAAGTTTGGCTGAAAGTTGAGCCAAACTTTCCTGACGATCCGTTTAGGTGAAACCTAGGTAGGTTTGTCTGGCTCACTAGGTGTATCTATATCTATATCTATATATATATATATATATATATATATAATGTGTGCGTGTGTGTGTTTGTGCGCATGAGCATCTTATATATAGGTATTAGTTTGGTAAACAATTTATATGATTATTTTTAGAAAATTTTAATTTCTTTCAATTATTTCATTATTTTGAACTTTTATTTTATTTTGACACTTTCTAATAAGACACTCACAGAGTTTAGGGGCAAGCGTATGTCGGTCACATAAGTCATTAATTCCCTCATCAGACTATGCCAGTGGTTGATTTTTACCAACGGGGTGGACGATTTCTCAGAATTTAAAAAAATAAGAACGAATAACAACAAAGTAATAACTATGGAAAAAAGAGATTAAAATTGTGAATTAAAGGAAAATGATTTGTTTCTAAATTTGTTTCTAAATTTGTTTTCTCTTTTTCTATGTGAAACAGAGATCCGAAAAAAGCCTATTACTTTTAAATATAAATTTGTTTAATCGTTTGAATTTGATGTCTATCATTTGGGGATATTTACCTAGACAGGCAAAAAAAATTATAAAAGCACGTACAGTCACACATCTCTGTAATAATATTCAGTAAGATTTGTATGTTGTATGCAAGCGATAATTTATGCATTCAACTGATAGATAATTCAGTAGATTACTATTACGTTTTCTTATTAGTATAAACGACCTATTTAATGGTTTCATGTGTTTGAGTAAACTTCTATGTTATTAGATTGTTCGGAAAATAATGGTTTATTTTAGAATCAAAATTTATTGCTGAATGAATGGATTGAAACAGTGTTTAAATCAGTCAAAATGGGAACAGTGAGCATCGATGCATATCTGTCATTGAGTTACAAGTTTGCTTATGCCTTTAGAATAGAAGACTAAAGTTTTGGACACCAAGAAATCTTTAACTGGGGTTTATACATCTTCTTCGCAACGGAATGTCGTTTGGCTTAAAAAAAATTCACGATAATTGAAAAAGTGGCAGTCAGTAGACGCGAGATCAAGGGAATATGATAAATGTGACAAAGTTCCGCATCCCAAGTCGGTGACCTTCTGCAGTGTCATGTTTTTAAATCACTTCGCCCATTGCAAGGCCAAAATGCCAGTAGGGTGCAAGGGGTTACAGGGACTGAAAGTGAGAGAAAAGACTGAGTATAGTGTGGATTGAAGAAAGGACAAAAAAGGATTGAGAAAAGAACATAACGGAATTCAAGAAGATAGAAGATGGCATTACATTTACATTTTTGAAGATTGTAATTATCATGGAAGCATTAACAGGAAATGAGTTCCACTGGCGAGAAGTGCAAGAAACGAAACTGCTGAAGAAGAAGTTCGGTTGCATTTAAATAATTCAACGATAAAAAGACTGAACCTAGATCCAATCTAGTAGCACGCTTAAATTAATGTAGTCGAGACACCAGGGATATAAAAAAAAAAACTCGTCAGAACATTTACCATGAAAATATCTATAGAAAAGACAGAGAGAAGCGACGTAACGTCAGGGAGAATGTGATTGAAGCTTAGATGCTTGGTGAGTACCGATTACATCACAGATCATTCTTTGAATTTTGGCATGTACCTCGAGATGAACAGAAGGACCATCAGATCAGATATGGAAACAGTATTCAATGTACGGACAAAAAGAAGTTTTGTAAATGTGCAAGATGGACTCTGACAAGAAAAGTTTTCTGGCATGACACACTAACCCAAATTTCCTTGCAGTAGATGCAGCTATTGATTTCATGCCGTCGCTCCACTTCGAGCCCGTAGAAAATGTGAGGCCAAGAAGGTGCAGTGTGTTGCTTTCCAGGAGACTAGCGTCCGCCATATTCACTGAGGGCAAAAAAGATTCTCGATTGTAGGTAAATGAGAGCAGTTTTATTTTGGAGGTATTAACATTTACAGGCAATTTTCTGTACCAGAGTTCCACTAATTGGAGGTAGAGTCGGGTTTACTTTATCACTTTTGATGGATTTGCTATAAAGACAGGATTAAATGGTAGTGTCATCTGCGTAAATCTCATCGGATTGGAACAGATGACGTTCGTGTGAAATGATCTGGAATCGAGGCCGTTCCTGAAAATATGTGACCAAGCAGAATTGGATGCCGTCGATTAATCAGTGCTAGTCGCATTCTGTTTAACTGAATTTACATTGTTATCAGTAAACTTCGGTAGTTATGCTTTGTTTCAATTGCAGACATTTGTAATTAGAACAAATGCGAACAATCCGTCGCCATAATCTTATGTTGGTACAATTTTCTCTTTGGGAACGTCTTTGTGTTCTTCGTCATGACTAAGAAAAAGAGCCAATCGTTTATAATTATCATAAAGCATCCTTTACTCTTCAAAATTTATTATTCGATCAAGAAACAGATCATTGGTATTTCACAGATGCAGCATCTCACACATTTCAAAACGTCGATATCTTTGGATTTCATTGCGTTCATGAGGAACTAATTTATCGAGTTTTTTTCATGTTGCCGATTCTCCTGAGATCATCCGATGTTAATGAAATACTAACACCCATTTTCTGGGACATTTTTCTGATTTTCTTTTTGGCAAGACTGTTCTGTTGATTATTGATTGGCAACTGCAGAGAGACGTTTTCTAC
>CAHIKZ030001635.1:2500000-2652500 GCA_903632075.3 Acanthosepion pharaonis | reverse complement strand
GCGGAATCGGTTGATTCCCTACATATATATATATATATATATATATATATATATATATTGATGCGACAACTGTTATTTTTTATAAATTTGGCCAAAACTAGTTGTTTTGTACTTTAAATAAGTGAATGTTATTATACATAGTTAACAAAATGTGAAACATGATATTGTTATTAAATATTTCATTATGACAAACAGAAAAAAAAATTCTGATTAAATTTTGCTCTCGTCAAAATATCCGCCTTTAGGATTGATTATTGCAGCACAAACTTTGACATTCGCTTTAAAAGTTTCTCAAAATATAAGTTTGATAATTGATTCATTTCTTTTTAACAATGAATCTAGGATCACTTTTTCATTTTATTTTCACTCTTCTGTCAAGTTCAATCCAATGCTAATTCTGGGGGTGGCTTCTAGCTTTTGAAATGTAGTGTATACAAACACACACACACACACACACACACACACACACACACACATATATATATATATATATATATATATATATATGTAAGCAAATGTAGATGGATATAGATCCGACAGAATGAAGAAAAATTTGGAAAAAACAAACAAAAATCCTTAAATGCAAAACAGATAACTGAAAATTTTGAAAGCGTCGCCCATGTGACGACAACGTAACCATGCTTAACGGAAAGCTGATCATTTTAAAATTTTCAGTTATCTGTTTTGGATAAGTCTTGTTTTTTATGTCCATCGTCTTTGTCAAATTGAACTGAATTGTATTTTATTGAATATTGTCCTGAAGAAGGTTTATTAAACCGAAACGTGAGACGTCGACATTTCATTCATTTTAAACAACATAATTGCATTTAAGGATTTTTGTTTGTTTTTTCCAAATTTTTCTTCATATATATATATATATATATATATATATAGTTTAAAGTTAAGGTATGTTTATGAGTAAAAGTGCTCAATATTAGGGATAGAATGTATGTAAATATAAAAGGGACTACAATGATCAACGGTGAGCGTGGTATGTTTGTTTCAATATTGAAGACAATCTTATGTCCATGTTTGCTTTGTTTAGAGTCAATAATTTACATATGTTCTCACTGGTGCATTGTGGGTATCGAGCTCTAATTTATTGTCTTGAATGTTAATGACCAGGCGGTAACTGTTATGTTTAGTATTTTCATATACGAATATAAAAAGAAATATTTAAACTTTAAATAAAAACATGACAAGAAAGTTAAATATAAGATAAATGCTAAAAGCTGCTCAGTGCTTTTATAAACGGAGCGATTTATTTAAGATCGAGTAGAAACAGATTCAAATTTATGCTATCCGTTTACTCATTTACCCAAGTTCGTTAGTTGGATTATACGCTGCTTTTCTCCGTCCTTACATATATACTCTTAACAAGATCTCTCTTCCTCATTATCTTCCGTATAAGTTTAAGCTTTCAGGTAAGAAAAAAAAATTCCTTTTGGTTTCCATTTTCTCTAAAAACTTTGTCGTTATTCACACATTGTGTCCCTATTTTTCTTAGCATCCTACTGTATTACGACATTTCTGTTGCTCCTGTGTTTTTCTTTATTTGTAATGAGATTGTCCAGCATTCCCTGCTATATAGATGGATTGATATGGGCACCCCAAGCCGGTGTCAGGGTTAGCTAGTGTGTCTCGTTAGAACGATTACGAATGAGTAGTGATTTCGAAACTCATGATGCCTCATACTTTCGGGTTTGTGCCACTTTTACGCTTGGAAAATCACTACAGATGGACGGATATTACATAACAGTTAAGTGCTCTTATATATTTATCTAACGAAATTTTCTAAGAATTTCGAAGGCATCTTTCACTACTCCAAATTGTCTTCAGTTTTAAGTGTCTCGCATTCCATCCTCAGATATTTAAATTTCTGTACTTGCTTGGCGATTGTATCTCCAATTTGTAATTTACATGTTCTGCTGTTCCTTGTGCTAACAACCATACATTCTGTTTTTTTTTTTTTTGTTTTGCAATCCTTTGCTACTTCCTGTAGGATTTCTTGTTTCCTTTCTATGGCTGCTCACAACACTGCGTCATATGCATATCTTACGTTGTCAAGTTTCTGACCGCCAATAATTAATCCCGATTTGACTTCTAATTCTCCCAGGGTTTCTTCCCTGTATAAGTTGAATACGTCAGGTGAGAAGGCATACCCTTATCTTAAACCCCTTTCTGATTTTTGTATATTAACTGAATTCATTCCTTATTCGAATGCAGGTGATTTACTGCCAGTCTATGCTCTGAATTATTCTAATAACCCTTCCCAAATACGACAAGGTTACCTAGCAGTCCCAACAATTTCTTGTTTTATAAAACGCTTTTAAATAATCTATGAAACCTAGGTTTATATTCTTTTGTATTTGTGTTGCTCTTTCTGGTATAATTCAGATCATAATGTCATATTCCTCGTCTTTTCTCTATTTCGGTCTAATTCTGCTACGCGATCGATTCATGTGAATTAAGGAAGTACCTACAGTGCTGTTCGATAAAAATGACTCACCTGATTTTTTTTTTACTAAATGTTCTCTTCTCCGATGAAACGAAAGTTGAGCTAAATTCAAAGGATAAGCGATCTAAAATCCGAAGAAACTTTGAAAGCTCTTTGAATTTAGCAATAAGTACTGTCAAGCATCCATTCAGTATAATGTTCTGGGGATGCTTTTCTTTTCATGGAACTGGTTTCTTAAAACCTATTGAAAAGACCCTCAGGAGCGAGCAGTACAAGAGGAGTTTAGAGTCTTGTCTGCTCTCTTCTGCTGAAAGGGTGCAAATCGACCCCACCAAGCTCATTTTTTATACAGGATAATGCTCCCTGTCACACATCAAAATTGATGAAGGAATACTTGGATGAGAAGCAGGTGAGTGTTATGACATGGCCGCTCCAATCTCCTGACCTCAACCCCATAGAAAACTTATAGGGCATTATAAAGTACAGGCGCTCCAAAAAGCAGTTGAGCAACAAGGAAATTTGATTGTGAATTTCATATCCGAATGGAATTCAATGCTTGGAGATGAGATTTGCCAGAACCTAATCAAATCAATGCCAAAAAGGGTTGAAAAGGTTATTCAAAATAAAGGAGGACCCATAGATTATTAAATATTTCGAACTATATTACCTATTATAAATAAATTATACCTCTATTATTCTTTATTTAAAACTGTTCGGTTATGTTTCTATTGATTACTACTTGCAGGAAATAAGTGAGTCACTTTATTTCACAGAGTTTTTCCCTAAATCTAATTTATATCCAAAATTATAATTATCAATAGAATACCTTAGGGTGAGTAAACTTTTTTACTAGGTGGTCGGGAAGGGCTCTTTATATTAGTAAGATTAAAGATTTGTTTGGCCCCAAAAACAATAGGCGAAAAAATCTTAAGTAAAAAAAATCAGGTGAGTCACTATTATCGAACATCACTGTAGTTCATGATTTAATGGTGAGAGGCTTATAAAACGCAACAGTTTCAATGCATCTTAGTCTGAATAAATATATTTTTAAATTAAAACAACACTTAGCTCAAATTTGTTATTAAATCGTCTCTCTAACACGCAAGTGCATTGAGTGTGTTCTTTAACATGAAGTAACTTTGATCACCATACTTTTTCTTTTAATCTCGGGATGTATATTTTTGACTAGCATTCTATTTTGCAATTGCCTACTGCTAACGCTAAATTAGTACACCGCTTTAGATTGGTTAACATTTAACTCTATTTGATGTGTTTCAGTAATTAATATTTTATTGGTAATATAATATACCTTGTTTTTTTAATAGTCAGCTATACTTTCTTTTTATGTGAAATGAGTTACGCTTTTCTTTCGAAATTTTGGACGAATTAACTCGGATAATAGCGAGTTTTCAATGCGTTCATATGCTATAGAGAGATATGCATTGCCTCCAGGTCTAAGACCTTTAAAATAAAATAACTTATCTTTTTGTTGAGGTGTTACTACATATTCAAGAGCCGATTTTATATATCGAATTAGAGGTGTCATTTCATTTTAAATCGGATTGAATTGAGAGAATATAAACCAATTATATTAATTTAATGATAATTTGTCTGGTGAGCGTTTCTCTTTCGTTCCCCGATTTTACGAATTTAAGGGAAGTAAAAGAATGGCAGATAGTTCTCATCATTTTTTATTTGAAATAGCTAGATGTAACCGTAAGTTCTATGTTAACAGATTCTTCTTTAGAACTTCTCGCTTGTGGAACTCTCGACCGACTTCTTGTTTTCCAGTCAACTTTGATCTTCGACAATTCGTTATCTTCTCTCTTCTTAATTTCTGTTCTTTTATTGTTCTCTCTCCTTAATAATTTTATTCTTGTATTCGTTCACACTCAATAAACCCACACATTTAGTGGTTTTATCGACTTGCTTGGGGTGAAATGATTAAAAACGTATTATTTTCTTCTTTTTATACGTGTACTCTGTTGTAAATTCAATTTTGCTTAAATGTTATATCTATTAATTTAGTTATATGTAGATATGGGTAAAGTGACGTTTATAACACGAAGTAATTGAAAGTTTGTATATTTTTTGCAATTCCATCGTATTTCATTTTGCACATACGCAGACGCGCAGACACACAGACACACAGACACACAGACACACACACACACACATATATATATATATATATATATATATATGTTGAACAAATGTGATGTAGACATATGTAGAGAGACGGAAAGAGAAAGAGACAACGAAATATCGTCAAAAGATCACATAACTGAAAACGACAGACACTATAGATATAATTATATGTAATAAAGAGGTAAAAAATATACTCTCTCTCTCTCTCTATATATATATATATATATATATATATATATATATATGTGTGTGTGTGTGTGTGTGTGTGTGTGTGTGTATATACGTATATATATATATATATATATATATATATATATATATATATATATATATATATATGTATATATATAAACCCAAATTTAAAAAAAAATTAATCAGTTTTGTCTGACGATCGCTAAAAGCGTGAAACCCAGGGTCACCAAACTCACACCTATACAACCAAATATATATATATATATATATATATATATATATATATATATATATATATATATATATATATATATATATATAGATATATACATACACACACACATATGTATGTGTGTGTGTATAAATATATATATATATATATATATATATATATATATATATATATATATATATATATATATATGTATATTTGTGTGTGTGTGTGTGTGTGTGTGTGTGTGTGTGTGTGTGTTTTCTGTAAAAATATTAATATGATTGTGTACATTAATAATATTGTAAAATATGTTCATAATGCAAATACTTACCGGTACAAAATTCCAATTGGAAGATGAATTAAAGATGTTACAGATACAGATATACAGACATACACACAAGCGGCGACAGACTGTTTTAAGGTTCAACGTAATCTTCAAATCATATGTGTTGCGCTTTTGATCTTCTGTTTATTATACTGGCCGATGGTGTATTTAGTTTGTGGTCTATTATATTATCCTTACAGTTATTGAGTCAGCGATAACGGTTTTGTTTAAAGTTATTCTCTAGGCTATTGAGTAGAAATAATTGTGGATCAGAATGCAGTTATTTGTAGCTATTTTATTGTGTTCTTTCTTAACATTTTTACTCATTTATTATAGATTACTTTATTAGTGTTTTTTTTTTTATTATTAATCTTATATTTATGTCTATATTTATGCATTCGTAGTTTGTTAAGTTGCTTATTATTTATCTAATATATTTATTTAGCTCCTGTGCTTATTGTGTTTTTTTTCTCGGGTTTTGGTTGTCTTTTGTTTAAAGTCGTGGCTTTGTCTAGATTATGTTACATTATCTGCGTTGTATATATTGCATATATTTGTATTTTTTGTTTTTATTTTACAAGGTTTTAATTTTTAAGTAAGGTAGTTAACATTTATTTTCGTTTCTACATTGTGGGGTAATTTAAATAGTAATTTGTTTTGGTCTGGGAAAGTGATTCACTGTGGTAATTTCTCCTTCAAACAGATTTTCCAGGTTTTGGATATATTGTTTGAGGCTGGGGATTTCTATCTTATTCCCGGTGGTACTTTTTAGTGTAATTTCTCTTTTGTGTTTAATTTCCGATGCATTTTTAGAAAGCATTATGTGCTACGCTTATTTACTACTTGCAAAGGATGTTTTTTTGTGCAGTATTGTGACTGTCTCCAAATACCTTCACTTACGCCTACGTATAATCATTTTCTTTATCAGATGATTTTACAGTGGCTTGGTATATTCAATTATTTTGCAAGCAATTTATATTAAAGAGACATTCTTTGTTTATGTGTGAGGTTTGTTGGGTTTTTTTCCGTTGTGCAGTTTTATTACTTGGGTCATGTTCTGGGTGAATATGTAGCTGATTTTTACTCAGTGTGTGTTAAATATCGAAAGAGCATAATGAGGGTAAGTGTATTGTATTTGATTAATGAATACTTTCCTACATATATACGGTGGGTTAAACAATATTATGTTTCAATGCCTGTTGGCTTTTTTTGCGTAGTGTGTATGTTAGTGTTTCCGTTTAGGGCCGTTTCTAATTTTTTAGCTTTGTTGAAGAAAGTTTAATTGCGGTTCACTGATTTTGAGATCTGCTTGCTTATTGTTGTAGGGTGGCCGGAATATGTGTGCATGTAAAGTAGTTTATCGTTGGGTTTTCTGTATGTAAATTGGTTTTATCGTCGGTCGGTCTTTACACTCTAGGCCCAAATTGCCTCTATCACTAAATGTTCATTATTTAAACAACGCACACACACGCACAAACACACACGCATATAGATAGATATATGAGCATATATTATAGATTCTAGTCAGACCCATTTGTTGTGAGAATTATAAACATCTGCCTCAAATTCTTTAGTCTTTATTGTGACGTACTTTCGATTATGATCAATCCTTTTCTAAAACGGGTGTCGGGATGTTTCCGCTCAGACCTTCAACACTATAATGAAATTATACGTACGTGCATATATATATATATATATATATATATATATATATATATATATATATATATATATGTATGTATGTATAAAAAAAATAAAATGATATATATATATATATATATATATATATATATATATATAAAAGAATAATGCATTTAACGGATGTCAGATTTCATTGAAAATACAACCCTACCCTACCAAAAATATACAAATAACTGATACATCAAAATACAGGCATAATGTACACGCAAACACCCCTTGTCTATTTGAATTGGATTTATCTGTATACTTGGAAACGTGAATTACGATTTTTGCTGTGTTTTTAAAACCCAGTAATTTTAAATATTACTCAAATTTCGCTTGAGGATGAAATGGAAATAATGTCTTTAATTACAAGATTAAATTCGGAGATTTCAGCTTTCCGTTTTGAAACATGGTTAGAACTGTGTAGCGAAAAAAACATATTTAAATCAATTAATTTATTATATATATATATATATATATATATATATATATATATATATATATATATGGGAAATGGATTAAATCTAACTTATTTCTAATTTATTTGTTTAAAAGTTTATTTTTAAATGGATACTTACATTTGAGTAAATGCCATATTTGTACTTATTTATTAAACGGTATATTTATTTATTTCTATTTACTCGTCTTAGTATTTGAGAAAAACAGACCATCTACTCAAATAAGAGAATCTATTTACAGATAACGTTTAAACAAATCAATTAAAAATAAGTCTGATTTAATCCATTTCCATTTTTCTTTGTTTATGTTAGGATGTGCAACAGAGCAGATATGTATATTTCGAGAATAGGGAAGATATTGGTTCAAAAGCACTGTTTGAGCTTTTTTTTTTTTATCAGGAGGTCCTACGTAGCCGCATTGGATTAAGGCACGTCAGATTTAATAACGGAATCCCATTGGGGACGGAGGTTCGAATCCTGCCGGAGGGTTCATATTTTTATAAAAAGATTCCTCGGGTGTTCAGACCGGTAGATATAAATAAATATACTGTTTAATAGATAAATAAAAACAGAGCATCTACCGAAATATAGGCATCGATTTAAAAAAAATAACGTATAAACAAATAAATTTTTTTTTATATATATATATATATATATTACACAAACAGAACTTAAAAATAGTGTAATTAATTTGAAAAAAAAAAATTTTGACGCGTTTCATTCGTTAGGTAGAATGATATTTTTTTTTTTTTTCAAAAATTTTGAAACTACCAGTGTCTCTCGTATCTTGCACATGTTCAGACGTAGCAACATTAACAAACCCCAGTCCGATGAAATCCTAATGGATTAAAAGCGCCACAAAAACTATCTTCCAATTTATCATACTATTTTCCTCTCTCTCTTCTCTCTCTCTCTCTCTCTCTCTCTCTCTATATATATATATATATATATATATATATATATATATATATATATATATATATATACTGGAAGAAACTGCGTTCATTGGAAATGAAACCTGTCAACGTGAATCATGAGAAAATACATGTAAATTGCACGTAAAATACAACAGACTTTTCTACTTGAATCCAAACCAATTTATTCGACAATTTCTCAATTTAGAAATCGTCATCTTATCATTCCACTTGTTCTGACGTTTGGCAAATAGAATTATTTTGTTATTTTCGGTTGAATTGTTCAGTCTGAGATTCATAATAAAAGCCAAAAAATATCCTGGACGAATAATATTTAAATTTAATAGCTTTTTTTTTCTTTAATATTTTTTTTGAAAATTCATATTTTCCAGCAATTACGTCAATATTAATTCACAAGCATATTAAAAAAAAAAAAAAAAAGAAGTCATTTTACATTTCTACTTAACAACAAAACGTTCCTATTCAATTATTGTTTCAGACTAGCATCTTCTAACTTCGGCCAATGTAATTTCCGATCTTCTTCAAATATCGTGTTACATTAAATAACATCCGACGAAATTTAAATGTAAATAAGATAAATCCCCGACATGAACAACTTTCGAATGCCAGATTCTTCGAAAAGACACTTTCAAATACACTTGCCTGCTTTACTGTCTTCCACCGGGGATATGTCACATAGAGAGTTTAGGTTGTCAATGTAAGGGTCAAGTAACACTGCAAAATATATACAGAGTCTTCTCATTGATGTGCAGTGTCCCCCAAGAACGAAGGCGGTCATGGCTAACCACAATGCGCTTTTTCCCTCTGTCCTTTAATCTAACCTGTGAGTATCAGATTTTACAAGATCTCTTTCCTCATTAGGAGGCCATAAAGTTCAACTGTGTCTTCTTCATGTTAACTATAGGTTTATCTTTTACATTATTCGGACTGTCCTCATCTTTGTCGCCATATTTATTACAGCTTTTCGGCCGTTGTATGCTCCGGCGTTCTTCAGGTGGTTGGAATGTGTCATGTGTCCTCACGGACACATAGCACAGTGGATAAAGGCGTCGGATACAGTGACATAACCCAAAGAGTGTGAGTTCAATACCCGGCTAAGTCAGTGGAGAACTTTCAGAGGGAAAATTAACAGGAGATAATATGATAACTGACATCCATTAAAACATGGCATATGGAACTAAAACAGTCTACCACAGTGAACGAAATAAAAGTTTCAGTTCGACATTCCATCACCTGAAGAAGGCCGGAGCGTACAACGGCCGAAACGTTGTAATAAATATGACGACAAAGATGAGGGCAGTCCGAATAATGTAAATAAAGTTTATTTTTGTTTCTTTTTTATAAAACCTCGTCGTTGCTCACATGTTTGCTCGATTGTATCCTCATACATTTCTGTTGTTTTAAGTCTCTTCTTCATCTTTGAGGAGAATAGCCAGCATTCTCTCCCATATAGGAAAACGTTACTCTGTTTAATTCTCTTTACTTTCTTTCTAACAATTTTTTTTTCTCTTATTACTTACCTTAGCTTTTGAAATGCATCTTTGGCTATTCCAATACGTCTTCGGATTTCAATGTCGCACTTTCCGACCTCTGTTAGAACACTTTTCAAAGTTTTAAAACCTCATACTGATTTGATTTTTGTAACTTGTATTTTAGCTTCCTCTTTTTTGCTAACAACCATGCCATTCTATCTTCTTGTAGTTTATGTTTAATGCTTTTTTTTCACTATCCTTCGTTACTTTCTGTAGGAGCTTTGTAGTTTCTGCTATGAAAACTGTGCATATCTTACGCGTTAAGCCCTGTGTGTGCCAATAATTTTTTTTTATTTACTGGTGTGGTTCAGAGATTGCTATAAGTTGACAAAATAAAAATAAGTTAAAAAAAACAAACAACGTGTATGCGCGAAATATAAAATAGAGACAATTTATCCATCGCACCCTGTATATGTCCATATATATCCATCGCACCCTGTATATATACTGTCACTCAGATTATTGGCAAGCAACGTTTAGTAACATTTTGCGGCGATTGAAAAAGGTATTCTGTTGCCTAGGTGAAAAATCGGGATGGAAATGGCACAGACCAAACAGGTTCGAAAATATTTTCCTGCGTGAGCAAACCTTGGCAACGTCCGTCCATCCCTCAATACCCATGTTCATCGCCCGCATGTCCCTTTTGCAGATGCCCTTCAAGCAAAGATGAGGTCTCCTCGTATTCTCTTGCCGGTAGTCAGTTCGCCGTGCATTGCTTCCCGTGTTTTTCCATTGCAATATTTACGGTTTCTTCATGTAGATTTGGAGTCCTTTCATCTCTCACTGATCGCCATAATTTATACTAACGTTGGTTTAAAAGAGTCGAGCTCATGTGATGCATGATTGGCCAATGAAAATCACATAACACAAATGTAAAAATACTAGAATGTCTTTATTTCTTCTATATGTAACGAAGCTTTCATAAAAGTGAAACATGCAAGATCGATAAAAGTTACCCATTTGTGTCATTATCTTATCATTTTCTTTTATCTTACATTTCATGTATTGGGTACGATTGGTTAGAACGTTCGCATTCTGACCATAAGACCCGGGTTCGAATCACACCATGGTCGATTTCTCAGCAAGGAGAGTTCCTGATGTTATCGGACTGGAGGGTCGATCCCAGTAAGTGGCGCCTTTGGAAAGTGTTTGAAGACTATAACACGGGTTGACCCAAGCCTTGTGAGCGAAACTGGGTAGATAGAAGCCTTGGGTACCGTCAATAGCTGTGCTAGCACGAAGTCATAAGTCATCGTGGCTGAGGGCTTGAGCGTGCTAGCTTTGTTCAAATTGAATAACGCGTTATTTCACAGAAAATTGTTACTAAGATCCAATCAGCATAGTTGCAGTATAAACCAGAGGTAGGCTCTGTGGATGCTGAGCAATCGTCTGCAGTATCGGTTGGTTAGCTGCCCTAATAGACGGGTATCCTCGAATACGAGTGGCCGGCTATACATAACATTCACGTGTGTATAATATACCTTCTTTTGTGTCTGTGTTTGAGCTTGTGTTTCTCTGCTTTCTCCAAAGATTTTCCGTTCAGTCCGAATCTTCATCAATCAGTATAGCATCAGAAACATAGTCGCATGTTTTCATGCTATTATATGCATTTATCTTATAACTGTTTGCTGAGAAAATGTTATGCACTGCAATGATTATTGGTTAATATGATTTATGTATTTATGTAACGATGTTTTTTTTTTTTTCACGTCTTCAGCGCGGGAATAATTTTAAATGTGCAACAAAAGTTAACCTCCAAATATAGCATGGTAATATTTACTAGTTAATCAAAATAATGTTTATATCCGGTTTTGTCTACATTATCAAATCGCAGTTCTACATATTACTTTTATATATGAATGAAAATCTCCAATATTCTCCAGCGTTTAAGAATTGGTAGATAATTAAACGTCACGATGCTACTGTTCAATTAAAACCAAGTTGCAAAAGGGTTTCAGTATTTTACCCACATAATGTAACTTATTTTTTCTTACTATATTATGAAGACGAGTAAACATTGACTTTTCTTCTTCTATTTCTTTATGGAGGAAAGCAAACATTGACTTTCCTTCTTCTAATATTTCTTCATCGTCGTCTCCTCCTCTTCTTCCTCTTCTTCTTCCTCCCCCTCCTTCTACTACTACTACAACTGTTTTTATAAGTTTTTGTTCTCGTATTTTCCATTGTGACTACTTCGTCTCCATTGTTTCGTCTTCTTTCTTCTTCTTCTGATTCTACTGTTCTTCCAATTCCTCTTCTGAATTCTAATCCTTTGCACCTGTTGCTACAATCTTCCTCCATTTTACACCAACTTCTCATGTTTCGAATTCATTTACCTTATCCTCTTTCTTCATTATTTCTTCTCAAAATTCTTCTGCGTTTCCACCCAAGGTAGTCATCATCATCATCATCATCATCATCATCATCATCATCATCGTCGTCGTCGTCATCATCATTATCTTCTTCTTCTTCTTCTTCTTCTTCTTCTTATTATTATTATTATTATTATTATTATTATTATCATCATCATTCGATTTCTGCTATGGACACACTACCTACCAAGTCTGCGGAAAGACCTAAGGCAGGTCGTGGTGTGTTGTTATATACATTTCATATTAATTTTTTTTTTTTTTTTTTTTTATCTCCGATGAAGTTGCTAGCGTTACATAGACAAAGTTCTCCTTAGTGTGTGTGCTGTACTTAATAAGACAATTTTCTGTATGTCTCTTTAAGCTGGGGTTTCAGGATTCTTTCAATGTGTTGTTTTGTTCCATTTTTATAATTCCAAGTGCACCTATTACCACTGGTATTATTCTTGTTTTCAATTTCCACATTTTTCTATTTCAATTTCCAGGTCTTTGTATTTTGATAGTTTTTCAAATTCCTTGGTTGCTATGTTACAATCCGCTGGACAAGCCATATCAATTAGTAGGCAAGTTTTTTTCTTTCTGGTTTTTGACAATAATGTCCGGCCTATTTGCTTCAATTTTTCTGTCTGTGTGGATGGTATAATCCCATAGAATGGTGACATCTTCTATTTCTGTAACCGGCGCTGGCCGATGTTCATACCAGTGTTTGCTTACACATTTTCCAAAGTGTTTGCATTGTCCAGTGTAAGTATTGCCCCACTCTATCGTGACGATTTTTATATTCATTTGGGGCAAGTATAGAACATCCTGAGATTAGATGGTCTATTGTTTCTTGGTATTTGTCACAGAACCTGCATTTTGGATCCACATTATTATGTATGATATTTGCCTGAAAATTCTAGTGAAAAGACTCTGGTCTTGCGCTGCAAGAATAAAGCCTTCAGTTTCAGACTTTAATCCAGATGCTCGTAACCATCGATGAGTATTAACTTTATCAACATTGGGTTTATTTGCACGTTCTGGATATTGGCCATGCAGAGGTTTGTCTTGCCAGCGTTGTTTCATCTGTTCAAGGGCTTTATCCTTGGCTTTCTTTTTCATATCTTTTGCTGCAATAGTTGGTTCTTGGCTTCTGTTTTGATTTACTACAGAATCTACTAAATGTAAATGTTGTTTGTATTTACTGCCTTCTTTTATTATTGAATATTTTTCTTTCTGTTTTCATGTTGTTTCACTAATTTTATCATCCAGTCATTTGTTGTTTCCATGTAAGTTAGTAAGCCAATAGTTGTTGTCTTGTATGACAATTCTAGCTGAATAAGACCTCTTCCACCTTCTTTACGGGGTATGTATAGACGGTCTACATCAGCCTTTGGATGATGCATCTTATACTTAGAAAGAAGCTTTCTTGTTTTAGAATCCATTTGTCTGATGTCATTTAGAGTCCAGTTCAGGATGTTGAAACTATATTGGACCACTGGGATGGCAAGGTTATTAATGGCCATAATTCTGTTCTGAGAATTCAATTCAGTTTTTAATACCAGTCGTGCCCTTCTATAGTACTCTTTACGCACTATTTCTTTCATTTTCTTATGGTGAATTCCTTCACTCTCATTTACACCTAGGTACTTATAAGCTTCTCCTTGTTCTAAATCTTTTATTGTTACAGCAGGGTCTAAACTAATAGAGGAAGTTTGTTGTAGCGATCCTCGTAAAACTGTAGCTTTAGCACATTTATCCAAATTGAATTTCATTCCAATGTCTTCACTGAAGCATTTTACAGTTTGCAGAAGACCTTCCAGCTCATTGTCATTCCTAGCATACAATTTTAAGTCATCCATGTAAAATAGATGGTTTATTTTCTTTTGAGCTATTTTGTAACCGCATTCTGTCTTGTTAAGTTGGCTGGTTAATGCTATAAGTGATATGCAAAATAATAAAGGAGACAAAGAGTCACCTTGAAATATTCCTCTATTGATGTTTATTTCGCCAGACTTATAGGTTCCATTTTTATGATTGAGGTAAAGTGTAGTTTTCCATATCGACATACATTGTTTGATGAAATTGATGATAACGGGTGATACCTTGTACATACTTAAAAGACTTTAAGATCCAGGAATGTGGTACACTATCAGATGCTTTACGATAATCTATCCAGGCAATACTAAGATTTTTTTTCCACGGAAGCAGTTTTCCAGGATCATCCTATTAATAAGTAATTGGTCTTTACATCCGTAGCAGCCTCGTTTGCACCCTTTTTGTTCAAGTGGTAGTATGTCATTTCTTTCCAAGAAGAAATATGTCTGTTTTGTTAAAATAGATGTTAACAGTTTGTATGTTGTTGGAAGACATGTAATTGGTCTATAGTTTTTTCGGAATATTTGTGTCACTATATTTGGGTAGAAGAAAGGTAACTCCTTTGGTCATCCATGCAGGAATTTTAGTTGGATCAGTAACCATTTCTTGAAGTTCTTTGGCGAGTTTTTTTGTGTGCTGTATTTAAATAATATAGCCAGAAGTTAGAATTTTATCTATTCCTGGAGATTTCCAGTTGTGTGCTTTTTTCAGTGCACATTTAACATCTTCTTCTGTGATTCCCTTATGTCTGTTCTGGTTTATTTTTCATTCGTTCTAACTCTTGCGCAATCCAATCTGCCTCTTCGTTGTGTTCTTTAGGGCAAGCCCATATTTTTCCCCCAGAACTGTATAACTTCTTCCATTTTTAGGGGGACTGTCACTTCAATTCTTTGTTTACCTATTTCCCTGTAAAATTTCTTTGCATCGGTTTGAAAGATCTTGTTCTGTCTATAGAATCTTGATCTTTTCTCGTAGCGTCTTATTCTTTGAGCCTTCAGTTGTATTGTTTGCTTTATTTTTTCTTTAGTTGATAGGACTTCATTTTCATTCCTGATATTGTATTTTCTTTCGACTCTTCTGCCTTTTCTAGTTCTTACATTTACTCCTCTTGCTAGTTCATCGAGTACTGATAATTCACTTCTAAGGTGTTCAATTTCTTTTTCTATTTTTCTTTTCAAGGTGGATCTTCATGTCTGTGAGACTGCCTTTTTTTACTTTGATGTTCAGTTTATTTGTTGCTGCTATTGCTGATGCATATATTGCTTCATTGAGATTTATATGAGTGTCTTCTTCATCCAGAATCAATTTGAGTGCTGCATTATAGAGCTTAATAGTTTTGAGGTTATGCTTTGTTGGTTGTAATTTTGGGAGTTGTTCTCGTTCCTCCATTGCAATATTCTGTATCTGACTTATATGGCTCATGATTTCATCCTTGGCTTCTTGTATATTAATCTTGTTTTCTGTGAAATAAGTCTGTTCGATGAATTTTGAACTCGTTTTATTACCGTCTTGTGACTGACTAAGATCATACCTTTCCAACATTTCTAAATTTTCAGCATTATCTTCACAGTGATTTGTGTGTATTTCGGTTTTTTTCATTATGACCTGAGGCTTGTGTGATGTTACTACTTTTTTTTCCCGATTCCGGTTCCTTTTCATGTTTTGTTGGTTCATCTATTCTTGTTGCAATTCTTTTTATTTCATTAATTTCAGCCTCTGTCAATCGGTTATTTCGCATGATGTCCCTTCTTACATTGGCTAGTTTATTTTTTGTCTATGTACTTTCTAATTGTTTGCCCAACCTTCTCTCGCCAAATGTCATATGTTTGGCGAGTGATGTTCTGAGGTTTGAGTAACGCTTCATGGAATGCAGTCATAACAACTTTGTACTCCTCACGAGACCATTTTTTTTTTTTTCTTTCCTTAAATTTACGGTTATGGATCTAGCTGGAGAATTTACAGGACCATCATTAGGATTATCCTGGTTGTGGGGACCTGAAGATTCATTCTTTGTGTAGGAGTTTGTTCCTATGGCAGATTTTTCGACCTCAGGTAGGTTCCTCCTGAAGGACGGGCTCCCTGTTTATCCACTGGAAGAGCCATACTGGACGTTTTGTTTCTATTTTTTAATTTTCATATTAATCCCACGAGTGACGCACGGGTCCAAAAGTCCACCCAAAGTTGCCCGGCACGTTGAGTAACGGTCTTTTTTACAGACAGGGTTCCGAAGCCTGTGGGGATCGTTCGCGACCTCATAACGCAGTAGCCATTCACTCCTCGGCACGATTAACACCTTGAGTTGCGGGTTGTTGTTCGGAGTTTTCCTTCTCCTAAATGGGTTGCCAAGCAATAATAGACAGAGACACGATTGGAAATCAAAGAGAATGACGCTGGTTAAAAAAAAAAAAAAAAAAAAAAAAATAAAATTTACATTGGTTTGTCTTTGCTGTGAAATTTAAAAATAATTTATTGGCCCATCTGTAAATTCCACGATATTCCTTCTTAGAAAGATTGCATTTTCTTTTCATAAATTCATAAAATGTAATATGTAAATGTAAATTCCGTTATTTTTTAAAGTCGTTGAAAATAGCGTTGTTTTAAAAAAAAAAAAAAAAAAAAAAAAAAAAAAAAAAATGCAATCATTCTAAGAAAGAACATCGTAGAAATTGTATTGTTTTTACCTGTAATATTTTTTGCAGGGTGGATATTGAAAACTAAGGGATATGTGAATGAGAAAAAATTAAATAATTGATTAATCTATCAGTATTATTTAAAGGAGAACCAAATAAATTAAATAATAATAATACGAAGAAAAATTCATGCTTACGCTAAAATAGTAAAAATAACAAAATTTCATATGCGTTAAAAAAAAACTTGGAAGAAACAGCCGCTCAACGAAACAAAACATCACTACACTAGAGAGTATTTATATTAAATTTTTTTTTTTTTTTTTTTCGCCATCACTAGTCCTAGTAACAAAAATAATTGTCATAAAAAAAAAAAAAAAAGTTTACATTCGTTTATCTTTGCTGTGAAATTTAAGAATAATTTATTGGCCCATCTGTAAATCCCGTTATTTTTCAAAGTCGTTGAAAATAGCGCTGTTGAAAAAAATACGCAATCCTTCTAAGAAAGAATATCGTAGAAATTGTATTGTTTTTACCTGTCATGTTTTTTGTTTTTTGGGGGGGATATTGAAAACTGAGGGATATATGAATAAGAAAAATTAAATAATTGATTAATCTATCAGTATCATTTAAAGGAGAAACAAATAAATTAAATAATAATAATACGAAGGAAAATTCATGCTTACGTTAAAATAGTAAAAATAACAAAATTTCATATGCTTAAAAAAAAAAAAAAAAACGTTACGTTTGGAAGAGCTTCTTAAAACACGTCATTCTCGTTGTAATCCCAACCGCGTCTCTTCTTATTATTATTATTATTATCATCATTATTATTATTATTATTATTATTATTATTATTGTTATTATCACTATTATCCTACTTCTGCTTTTTCTTCTTCTTCTTCTTTGCATGTTTGAATATAAATAGAAAAAAAATACTGGCCTTTCTTTCGCTTTTCCCACAGGTTCTGAACTCCGCTTACAATATTATGTACCCCCCTCCGCAAATCTTCAAAGTATATGACACTTTTCCTCCATATTTAAACCAAGGAAGAAATCAGAAGAAGAAAAAATGTATTTTCTTAGATCAAAAGGTGCCGAACCAATATGTCATCATTTCCTATTAGAACATCAGCGAAAAGTTGCAGCAAAAATAAGAACATGTCTTCCAACCAAAGAAAATCCGACCTGATTGGATTAAATCTGATGAAAATCATATTCAGCAGAATATATAAAATTTTCGAAGGAAAAAAAAAACAAGAAAATAAGAAAAGTAAGGAAGACAAAAGAGGCTGAACAAAACGATGTTGGCGAGAAGAAAAAATAAAACCAACTAAAGTCTCCAAAACAACGACTGATATTACAAAGAAAAAAAACAATATGTGGTGTATAAAGAGAAAGAAGAAATCCAAGAGAAAGTAAAATGAAACAGAAGAAAATAGTAGTAAAAGTATGAGAAGGGGAGGAGTTCATCGTATCCAATTAGGCTGTGTTTGAATCTCAAAGAAGCTGCCTGTTGTGATCGAACTAGTGAAACCCAACAACGTGCCTGACTCAACAACTATTACTACGCATCAACACGAAGAACAACATTAAGAACAATAATGTCCTTGACAAAATTTCATGTTCATTTGGAAAATATCTTAGAATAACCCAGAAGACATACTGGGAACAACCCACATGCATACAGTTAGAAAAATGAACTGAGTCCACACACACACACACACACACACGTGCGCATATATATATATATATATATATATATATATATATATATATATATATATATATATATATATATATATATATATATATATATATATATTACATTACAGTCCGTTTCAGTTTCATAACTGGATTCTGCATGTCTCATTCCATATCTGCCGCAGAGGAAGGTCATGAAATCAAGTGCAGGTCACTTCCTGCCAAGTTAAGGTCGACCTTAAACAAATACACGCCAACTTCACGTCTTCTCGTCTCATTTTCTTTCCCTTTCAACCAACTCTTACAAAGCCAATCGGCGATAGGTAATGGGTGACGGGACCAGGTTTTGGTTAAACGGGAAGCTTCTCATCCTGAACCTACACACTGGCGTTGAATGTAGTCATCACCACCAACATCATAAATGAATTGATCAGCAAAGAAGATATTGGATTCTTGAATATGAGATGAAGCCGTCGACGTTGGGTGATTGATAGACTTGTTTTTTTTTTACGGTTCCTCTACCTTTTGCAAATTATTTAAAGACAAAAAGCATTTTTAGATTGTAAGAATTTTTGGAAGATAAGAATTATTTATCATTACAAGTTCTACTAATTAAACCATAACTCGGGTGGATTCATGCCTTCCTCGAGGTTATTTGGGCGAATATGAATATAACGAACCCGATTGGAATTGGAACGAGCTCTCTCATTTCCAATTCACAATCGGTTTCCATTGCAACACCTGCACATCGAAGCTTACAAGACTTGGTATCCTCATGCTTGACACTTCGGTGATCGTACGAGAACCGGTTTTCCTACGAGATATAGCTAAACTTATATTGCATTGGGGAGGGCCAGAAGTAATAGTGAAACAGGAATCCCATAGATATTTCGTATTGTCGGTCTAGACATTTTAAGCCTACGTGAATTTCACTCGATTTCTTTATATTCCCTTTCATTTGTATTTAACCTTGTGAAAGGTATATATCTATCACTTTCTCCCTTGCTAAAAGTAAATATAAAAACAGAGTGGACACGATAACCACTGGGCCCTATAACCTTGGATAGCAACCAGCCTGTAGAGATTCGGGTTTCCTCAGGTTAGATTTCCCAAGACACACCGCTACGGCTGCAGTACACGTGGCGCCTCTAAGACCCTAAGGAGTTATATAATTTATAAACGAGATCGTGATGCTTGATATGCTTTTCGATGGTGACGGTTTGGGTAGCGCTGCTAAGTAGATTAGAAGATCTACCAGGATTTATTATCGGTGTACCTGCCTATAAGATAGTAATATGCTGATTCCAAATACATAGAGGAAATGGAAATAACTTTGAAAGAAGAGTACAATTTATGTCTATCGATACTAATATCCGACTTTATCATCATGTCGCAAAGAACAACATGGAGAAAAATGATGCAAAAACACCAAGAAGCGAATTATTGAAAGAAAAACAGAAAAAGCTTTTATATTTGAGGGAAAAGCTGGCTTTTTTTTTCAGTATTATTTGTAGCCGTGTCCAAAACCCTGATTCAAGATATCGTATAAACTGAGATAATATTGCCTTTCACTCTCTCGGTTGCCAGTGGAGAGTGAAGAAGTCGAAAGTTAGAATTATGTATAGTATTTGATGATAAAACGCAACTTTCGCCATCACAAAGAAGATAATTTGATAGCAATCGAGCTTCTTCCCTGTTACTTTTCAACTTGTAGGATATTGTTATTATTTTAAGTATAGAACTCGCAGTAATGATATAATAACAATTTTCACATTCATTCGAAGAGAATAAAAACAACTGATGTTGGTATGAATTATTTGGGAAAAATGGCTTAGTATATACTGCTATATATAAAGAATTTAGGGGTTCATCGTCTTGCTTTCCACCCAATGTTTACAGTAAAGAAACCAGTCTGGAATATGATTGTATAATAATAGCAGCAATCTGAAACAGTTGTTCAGAAAGCAATAAAGCTTGAATTGAAACAATCAATACATGAATTATATGCCAATGGAAAATGTCAATTGTAGATTGGTGGCTAATGAAACGGTAACTCAGGCCAACAAAACCCCATAATATATGACATCTGATATATTTCACACCTTTCTTATAAAGAGAAATTATCATATTTTCTCTAAACTGTTCAATAGCCGAATCCACCAACTGCTTGAAGGAAAATATTTATCATTTATTAGTACGCTATTGATCATTAGAATGATTCAGGTTATATAAAATTGATGCATAGAGAGTCAAAGAGAGTGACAACTAAATCTTGTGCATTAGAGAGACAGAAAATGTGAGAAGGAGAGAGAAAGAGAGAAGGAGAGAGAGATGTCTACATAGGAGTGTCGGTCAAAAGGTATAGCACACGGAGCATACCAAAATGAACACAGTACATAATTTATATTATTCCGACTATTGTCCTCATCTGTTTCGCCATATATATTACAACGTTTCGACCGTTGTACGCTCCGGCCATCTTCAGTTAGTAGGAATGTCGAACTGAACCCTTTATTTCGCTCACTGTGGTAGGCCGTTCTAGTTCCACGTGCCATGTTTAATGATTGTCAATTATCAGTTATCTCCTGTTAATTTCCCTCTGAAATTCTCCACTGCCTTAACCAGGTATTGAACTCACACTCTTTGGGTCCTGTCACTGGATCTAACTAACGCCTTTATCCACTGTGCATAACGGCGTTAGTTAGATGCAATAATGTCTGCCGGCGTATGTGTGTATTACTGTATTTTTATGGATGAAACCAAGAGCTTTCTTTTCGGGACGGAGTGAATGTAGAATTTGCACAAAATATTTTTCGTCCACAGCTCTTTTTGTTAAACTGTTAGCTATTTTGAAGACTATATATTGTGTTATTGTAAATGATGTGTAAGTTCTATAGGAACCAGTCTACGAGTTGTTGTAGGTTGGCATAGTGTTAATTTCCCAATATGGCCAGTACATTTTTTTGCCTTATTTATAGTTGATATTGTTAAAGATTGGTTTAAGAGAAAACACCCTTAACAATATCAACACCATTTATAGTACCACACAGTCTTGGATCAATAGATTAGATTAAAACGAAAACAACGTTAATTATTTTAGATAATTTCTAATAAGGAATTTCTTCGCATACACGAATTATACAATAAAATATTAATAGAAGTCAATTACCAGCAATTCTTAATTAATCACGCACACATAAACATAGATAGATAGATAGATAGATATGAACAGACTGGTGCACACACACACACACACACACACACACACACACACACACACACACACACATATATATATATATATATATATATATGTCCCTTACCGACAATTCTTAATGAATCACGCACACATAAACATAGATAGATAGATAGATAGATAGATAGATAGATAGATAGATAGATATGAACATGTTGATACAGAATAGATATGAACAGACTGGTATATATATATATATATATATATATATATATATATATAGAGAGAGAGAGAGAGAGACACAAAGAGAGTGAGAGAGAGAAAGAGATAGATAGATAGATAGATAGATAGATAGATAGATAGATGTCACCAAATCATGCAGAATATTGAAATAAATTTTGACTCTATCATTCCTTCATAGGAACCTATGAAAAAGGTGATTATGGTGAATATTTTTCCTGCTTGGATCTCAGATAAGTGGTTCCTGTTTGGCGTGATTTTCTCTATTTGAACATTTTCCTCACCAAATGTCGATTCCGAATTATTAGTTGAAGAATGTAATCTTGGCAAATGTTCCCCAAATGCTGGCAAATTTGAACAGATTAATCAGGTTTGTATTTGTCAAGTTACACAATGCTTCCCATGTTTCCCCTGACACTTCATACATTTCCCGAAATCACTCTACCCAAAACCTCATTTTCCCTTTCATTATGTTCTTAAGTTGGCCACCGTTTAATGTAGCATCTCGAAGGTATTTGCAGGTATTTATCCAATGTGCTTCAGATTTCCCCCTGACCGTTCCACTTCAATCATGCACAAGTGAAAATTTCTGAAATCCATATGGTTGTTATCTGCAACAAACAAGAAAGGGATTCAACGATTTTTAATGAGTTCCAGACTGCGGACTGCCGCTGGGAATAGCAGAGCACGCGGCCACAAGTGGGTGTGGACAATGTCTTTGTGCGTCATTCAATAAAACCTCTGCTAACTTTGCATTTGACCCCGATTTTATGTGCTATGCAAATAATTATCTCCGGAAGTTGATTTCATTGATGGGAAATCGACATCTGCGCAGCAAGTGACTCTACTGGGGTTGGCGCTAAAATGTTGGGCATTCAAAAAGTTCTGAATAAGGCGTTTACGAATAGCTCCACCAATGCCAAAGAATGATTATTGCGTATTCTTAAATTGCTGCAAAAGCAACCATTTCACTAATTCTTGTATTGTCTCGCATCAGCCGTGAAAATAGCTAGGTTTTCTCATTTGAATTTCTGATGAAATATAATTTTTAATTTCATGATTTAATCATCTTGCGGCAACTTTTGCGTCCATAAAAATACCCGTAGAATTTTTTTTTTAAGCATTACGCCCCAAACAAGGCGTGAAGCTACTAGGATGCAGGGGGTTGCGGAAGATTTGGAGCGAGAGCAGATAGAAGTGATAGGAGAAAGGATGGAGAGAAGGATAGTGGGTAGATGCAGGTAACTGGAGATGTCGATTGACATTACATTTGAATAGTTGGAGATTATAGCCTTCAGGGAAGCAGTAACTGGGGAGGGTGTTCCACTGGCAAGAGGTGCGAGGTATGAAGCTATTGGAGTAGAAGATACGGCTACATTTGAGAGTTTCTACGGTGTAAGGGTGGGAGCGAGATGCCAGCCTCGTAGGGCGCTTGAATTCATGGAGTCTGGGAACAAGTGAAAGCAGCTCGTCAGAGCAGTTACCATGGAAGTATTTGTAGAAAAGACAGAGAGAGGCGACGGCGCGTCTGTGAGAGAGTGACTGCAGACGAGACGCCAGATCAGGGCCAATTAGATTACATATCCGTCTCTGGATCTTGTCAAGAACTCCGAGGTAAGCAGAAGGTGCCCCAGCCCATATATGGCAGCAATACTCCATGCAAGGGCGAATGGTTGTTTTGTATATTTGAAGTATAGATTCAGGGGACAAAAATTTCCTGGCGCGGCACAGAGAGCCAACTTTCCTCGCGGTGGAAGAAGCAATTGACTCAATGTATTTGTTCCATCTCAGGTCAGCAGTCAGCGTGAGACCGCAGACGCTCTCAGGAAGTTGACTATCAGACATTATAATGAAGGGCAGGGAAGGATCTCTATGGTGGTTAATGGAGAGTAATTTAGTCTTAGTGGCGTTAAAGTTGACCAGCCAATTCTTGCCCCAGTTAACAACCGACTGGAGGTCCATTTCGAGACGCACGGCCAGATTAGTTTTGTCGCCGACACTAGATTTTTTTGGAGGCAGGAGTAAATTGTGGTGTCGTCAGCATAGATGCCAACTTGGGAATCTATAGCGTCGGGAAGGTCATTGATGAAAAATTGTCTCTATATCATAGTTAAACATTTGACCATAATAAGTTTAAGAAAATACTAAAATAACGATCATAATTTTAAAGCAGGTTAATTACAGTCAGTTAGTTATGTGTCATGAGTGATACATGCTCATGCGATCATGTAACTTTCGATACATAACGAACGAGCAGAATTTTTCCAGCAGTAGGTTGCCAGTTGTCATCCAAGGCTACACAACCCGGTCTGTCTTAATATTTACCCATAGCTGGAGGGGGGAGAAGAAGAACATTAGCACGTAAGTGAATGTAATGGATTCGACTGGAATTTGAACTCAGCTCTCCGTTTCCTCAACAAGAGCCGCTATCCATTACGCCACCGTGCCCCCTCCAGGTTAATTTAAATGAGTAATAAACAAGTAGAAATGTAAGTTCTTTATGTGCCTTGTCCCCACAGATTATATTTGATCATGGCTCTTCACAATATCCTGTCCTTTGTAGCTCTTACTAAACCTTATCTTTTCTTATTTCCTCTAAACTTGTTCCACCTTCCATTTAAAATATGTTCTGTTTTCTTTTGACCTCCTTGCTTTCAATATGTCTTCTGTTTCTAAACTACCCAAATAGTTAAAATTCTGACTTTGATGCTCTGGAAACAACAGGAAATTCCCATTAAGATAAGTAAGATAATGTCAACTTCAACTTTTCCATACAGGGAAATAGAGTAATGGAAAACGAGCCGGATTGAGAAAACGGAGAGCCGAGTTCGAACTCCAGTCGGATCCATTACATTCCTTTACATGTTAATACCTTCTTCCCCCACCTCCATTTATAGCTTCCCTAATGGCATTTGAGTGAAAGTGAACGCAATAGACAAATCCAGAATTTTATCCAAAGACTGTTGAGAATGTTCATGGATGGGAAGCTTTAAAAATAGAAGTTCCAAAGGTCCTGATGTTGACCATCTCAAAGAGACGGTTGGGTAAATAGCAGGGCATGATGGGTTCTAAAGCCTTCGAGAAGGTAACTCTGAATTCAAAACCGGCCTGGAGAGAGTTAGGCTTCTTTAGGCTTTCTTGCTCCCAAAAAACATCACTTCTACTGCAGAGGCTGCGGTATATGTAGTGCCCATACGGCTCTAATTGCTTACGGAATTTGCGACCGGGATACAGATAAAAATCGGTATTCATTGACTGAACAGCTTTGGATTAAATTTATAAAATGTTTCTCTCAAAACAGTGACGGCCGTTTCTTTGATAACATGAAGTTTGAATTAGTGCTGAAAATCAGCATCTTGATTATATCATTATTTTTGTCTTCGAGTTTCATGTACGATCCATTGTAGTTGTTGCTGCCGTTGAAATTATTCATGCGGTGGATTTTATTGGTTAAAGTTCTTTCTGTCATTCTGTAGAGAGATGGATCTATGTAAAACCCACAGCTTTCAATCACTCGAATACTTTCTTAATACAGCTGACAATTTAATTTTTTTCTGAATACGTTATGGCGCCACACATGAATCCCATATAAGAGCCTCAATCTGCCAACTCTATTTAAGACTCGAGTTCATAGATTAATTGTTTGGTTTTACAGTATCTTGCGGTGTCAGACGAAACTACTTCTGGGGTAGCCTATTTTATATTCAATTTCATTTACATATTCAACAAAAATGCGAACTGTTGAACTCGTTTTTTTTTCCCGCTGCACGGGCTGTTGTATGTGCTGAACTTGATTTGTGTTTATATTTAGACTGATGAGACGATTCTGGCACAAGAGCATTGGATTTTATCTGTCTATATTTCTAATATTATATACACTATTTACATTATTCTAACTATTGCCCTCATCTTTTTTGCTATATTTATCACAACGTTTCGGTCGTTGTACGCTCCGGCCTTCTTCACTATGCCGTATGTCTTTATGGATACAGTGGAAAAAAGGTGTAGGTTAGATCCAGTGACAGGACCCAAATAGTTGTGAGTTCAATACCTATTTAAGGCAGTGTAGAAATTGGAGAGGTGAATTAACAGGAGATAACTGATAACTGACATCCATTAGACATGGCACGTAGAACTAGAACAGTCTACCCCAGCGAGCGAAAAAAAGGGTTCAGTTCGACATCCCAACCACCTGGAGAAGGCCGGAGCGTACAACGGTCGAAACGTTGTGATAAATATTGGGAACACAGATGAGGACAATAGTCCGAATAATGTAAATAGTGAGCATTGAATTGGTGTTTAAAAAACGGACCGGATATATAAACAAATGATTTTACGGCACGACGGTAAATATCCTTTGTTTTGTTTTGTTTTGTTGCTTTTTTTTGTTTTGTTTTGTATTGTTTTTTTAGACCAGTTCTACCAAATTCTCTTGATTCTGAACAAGCTTTTATTTACAGAAGGAATTTTCTTAAATTCCATAACCCTTCAAGATTTAGATGATCAGTGCTCTCTATAACTCTATAAATTATCTAGGAATCCTCCCGATTTCTTTATGAATCGCCATGATTTCTTGAGAAAGATAGTAAAAAGGTTGTCTTATTCACGTGTTTTAATTGAAAGTAGTTATTCTTTTATACTGGAAGACTAGAAGTGCAAGTGCACCCTGCTATTTAACCTATCGCTATCAGGCGGAGTGTAGTAGATTGATTTATACATTCCCTAAAAGCATTTAGGCGAAAGTAAACGCAAAAGACGAGGCTATAATTTTACCAAGGACCTTTGAGAATACTCATCTATGGGGCGCTTTAAGAATAGGAGTTACAAAGAACCATCTGAAAGAAACAGTTGAAATTTTAGGAACGCAAAATGGAATTAAAATAATAAGAAAATATAACACCTATAAAATGCATCGAAGGTATGAGAATCAGCGGTGAACAAAAGTTGTATACCCCCACCTAGACTCGTGCGGGAGACTTCTTGGTCAACGGCGTCAATTCGATAATAAAGTTGCATTCCCACGCTAGCTCAGCCAATCAAAATCGACTTCCTTATTTTGTCTTCCATCTGACCTCGAAGTTCAACCTCAGGAAGTGCCAGCAATGATACACTTCCTCCAAAAACTAATTGCCTACTAAACTAGCATTTACCACAACGAGTAACTTGTTAAGATTTAATAAATAGAGGAACGAGTATTTCTTTTATGTGTCATGTCTATTCTGCTGGTAAGGGAAAATATCTCCACAATTCCCTATCCTATGTAGCTATAAACAATGTTTATTAACTTAAAATCTCCCCCAATAGCAATTCCGTTATCTATTTAGGTAGTTTACTCGTTGTTTTCTTCTGTCCCACTTGTCTTCAATATGTCTTATGATTTTTTTTAATTCTCTAAGACTTCTGTCCTCATAATAAAACTTCAGGGGTCGGGGTTTAAGATACATAGCGAAGTTATCCTTCCTTCAGAACTTTTTCCAAATTTTTTTTATTTTTTTTTTAACGTTGATAAATGGATTTTTTTCATTCGATTGACAAGATCGAGCTTTTTTTGTTTGTTTATTTTTTGTTTTTTGATGTGTTCCTGTGTCTGTGTGTTTGTGTATTAATTCCTTTATTTTGTCACTTAAAACAATGACATAACAGATAGCAAAATACACCAGATATATTTTTTATATATCGGGCTTCATTTAAGTTTCTCCCGCTCTACCTCGTCTAGTTTTAGCCATTTTCTCTTACATTTCTCCCCTCTATCTGATTTTTATCTCTCTCTTTCCTTTACTTTGATATCTCTCTTTCCCATCTCTCAGATATCTTTATGCTCTGTTTCTAGTCTCTCTTCTTCTTCTTCTTCTTCTTCTTCTTCTTCTTCTTCTTCTTCTTCTTCTTCCTTTTCTTCTTCTTCTTCTTCTTCTTCTTTATCTTCCTTTTCTTCTTCTTCTTCTTCTTCTTCTTCTTCTTCTTCTTCTTCCTTTTCTTCTTCTTCTTCTTCTTCTTCTTCTTCTTCTTCTTCTTCTTCTTCTTCTTCTTCTTCTTCTTCTTCTTCTTCTTCTTCTTCTTCTTCTTCTTCTTCTTCTTCTTCTTCTTCTTCTTCTTCTTCTTCTTCTTCTTTTTCTTCTTCCTTCTTCTTCTTCTTCTTCTTCTTCTTCTTCTTCTTCTTCTTCTTCTTCTTCTTCTTCTTCTTCTTCTTCTTCTTCTTCTTCTTCTTCTTCTTCTTCTTCTTCTTCTTCTTCTTCTTCTTCCTTTTCTTCTTCTTCTTCTTCTTCTTCTTCTTCTTCTTCTTCTTCTTCTTCTTTTCTTCTTCTTCTTCTTCTTCTTCTTCTTCTTCTTCTTCTTCTTCTTCCTTTTCTTCTTCTTCTTCTTCTTCTTCTTCTTCTTCTTCTTCTTCTTCTTCTTCTTCTTCTTCTTCTTCTTCTTCTTCTTCTTCTTCTTCTTCTTCTTCTTCTTTCTCCTTTTCTTCTTCTTCTTCTTCTTCTTCTCCTTCTTCTTCTTCTTCTTCTTCTTCTTCTTCTTCTTCTTCTTCTTCTTCTTCTTCTTCTTCTTCTTCTTCTTCTTCTTCTTCTTCTTCTTCTTCTTCTTCTTCTTCTTCTTCTTCTTCTTCTTCTTCTTCTTCTTCTTCTTCTTCTTCTTCTTCTTCCTTTTCTTCTTCTTCTTCTTCTTCTTCTTCTTCTTCTTCTTCTTCTTTTCTTCTTCTTCTTCTTCTTCTTCTTCTTCTTCTTCTTCTTCTTCTTCTTCTTCTTCTTCTTCTTCTTCTTCTTTGTCTTCTTCTTCTTCTTCTTCTTCTTTCTTTTTTCTTCTTCTTTTCTTCTTCTTCTTCTTCTTCTTCTTCTTCTTCTTCTTCTTTCTTCTTCTTCTTCTTCTTCTTCTTCTTCTTCTTCTTCTTCTTCTTCTTCTTTTTCTTCTTCTTCTTCTTCTTCTTCTTCTTCTTCTTCTTCTTCTTCCTTTTCTTCTTCTTCTTCTTCTTCTTCTTCTTCTTCTTCTTCTTCTTCTCTCTTTTTCTTCTTCTTCTTCTTTTCTTCTTCTTCTTCTTCTTCTTCTTCTTCTTCTTCTCCTTCTAATTCTTCTTCTTCTTCTTCTTCTTCTTCTTCTTCTTCTTCTTCTTCTTCTTTCTTCTTCTTCTTCTTCTTCTTCTCCTTCTTCTTCTTCTTCTTCTTCTTCTTCTTCTTCTCCTTCTACGTTTCTTCTTCTTCTTCTTCTTCTTCTTCTTCTTCTTCTTCTTCTTCTTCTTCTTCTTCTTCTCCTTCTTCTTCTTCTTCTTCTCCTTCTTTCTTCTTCTTCTTCTTCTTCTCTCTTTTTTCTTCTTTGCCTCTCCCTATCCAAATCTTTCTGCTATCAATCTTCTGTCACATGTTTATCCTTTCTTCGGATTATCTCCGTTTCTTGTTTTTCGTTCTTCATTTATTTTCTCCTCTTTTTCAATCATGGACTAATTTCTCTTTATTTTTCACTTTACACCGATGATAACATTTGATTAAAATTCCTTGTTGTCTCAGTCCTCAATGTTTTTTTTAGTTAAATTTAATGATTTTTTTCTTTATTTTTTACCACTTGTGGTTTTAGCTAATTATTGATCAACATCAAACGTTGATTTTGTTTTTTCATTTTTTTTCTATCTGATTTCAATGCTTCGTGTGACGTCCTGGCTGTAAACTTTTCGATTTGAATCGATATGTTCGATGTTTTCTTTTCATCTTAAAATATCCACTTTTCAATTTTGTTCTAAAACATTATAGTTTTTTCTATTCTTGTTTTTTTAAAACATTAGACTTATTTTGTTGATTTATTTCATACAGTTCTTTTCTGAACTTTCCAAATTTGTATTTTCTTTATATTCATCGTCTTTAAGTTTGAATCGACACAGTAGTCTGTTCAGTTTAATATTTTTATGAACGCAACCGAATAAAGCAAAAGAACTTTTAGCTTGATATCTCGATTTTAATTTTTGCTAAAGTTGATCAATGGATTTTTATCATTACGCATGATACGGAGGACTGTGCGATTACCCTGCAATTCATTATATTTACAAGAGCCAGATCAGATCAAAAATCGAATATTCCTGCCATATTTGGGCTGGGGCTGCCATGACCACACTTCACAGAGTTCATAAGCATCTACTTGGAATTGGTGGGTGGTTAATTGTTTTCCACTCTACAACCTCTTTCCCACGGGCAAAAAGTGGCAAGGCTCTCGCTCGCTATTTCCAAGGCAAGATTCCTGACGAGCTACATTCGGTTCCATTTATTTCCATCAGCCTGAAATTTACAGCTGGGACACGCCATCCCACGTATACGGACAGAACTGCTTTGTAGAACGGAATGTTTCCTGGTCACTGCAATCTTGACGTCTCATGCCTAAGGATAATGGTGATGTTTCCTATATAACTTGATTAACAGCACTGCTAGCCTTTTCTTACACTCACAGAGAATCACACATTAACACTCTACGTTGAGTGGTTCTTTGGTCTTCTATTGGGTGAATATTTTTATATGAGTAAATACAATTAAATGGTTGCTATACTTTATCAAGATACCTTTTTTTTTTAAAAAATAATTTATTAAGATGAAACAGCAGTGATTCTGGGTTAGTTTCAAAATGATCTATATTGAATTTAGATCCACGATCATTCAACATGTCTCCTACCTTCACAAACCAACGCCGGGAGCAAGAATTGGCTGGTTAACTTTAATGCATCAAAAACAAAACTGCTCTCTATTACTCACCACAGAGAACCATCTCTGCAGCCCCATTAGAATGTCTGACGCTCAACTCGACGAGAGCACCTCTTTGCGACTGCTCGATCTCACACTGACTGCTGACCTGAGATGGAACAGATACACAGAGTCAATAGCTTCGTCCACCGCAAGGAAAGTTGGCTCTCTGTGCCCCGCCAGGAATTTTTTGCCCTTGCATGGAGTATTGCTGCCATATATAGTCTGGAGCCCCTTCTGTTTGTCCCAAGGTCGTTGATAAAATCCAGAGACGGATATGCAAAGTAATTGGCCCTGATCTGGCATCTCGTCTGCAGTCGTTCTCTCACAGACGTGCCGTCGCCTCCCTCTGTCTTTTATTACAAATAATTTCACGGTGAGCTGCTTTCGCTGGTTCCCAGACTTCATGAACTGGGCTGGCATTTCGCTCTCACCCTTTCACAGTCAAAACTGTTAAATGTAGCCGTTTCTTCTACTCCAATAGCTTTGATATGTCCCGTAAAGGGATATATTTGAACGAAGTAGCTAAGTGGTTTTGGCTACTATAACCAAGTAGAATACGGTAGCAGTAATCGACTGGTACGCGTCGTAGTCGCAGGTAAGAAGTGTAGATCAATGGCGTAGTCCAATGGGCGTCGTTATAGACTTAGTTCTCAGACTAAGGCTCTTGATTCTCCTACACGTCCGTCGGTATTTATGACGGACACCAGCCAATCATATTCCATTGAGGGGGAACATAGGTGCATGCATATTCCATTATATAAAGCTTTATGTCTGGCACCTCTCGCCTGTGGATATCCCTCCCCTTTTCCTGTTTCCCTGATAGCTATAATCTCCAACTATTCAAATGTAATGTCAGTTGACGTCTCCAGATGCCTTGATCTATCCCCTATGCTTCTTTTCACCCTTTCCTCTATCACTCCTATTTGCTCTCGCTCCAGTGCTCTGTAACCTTTTGTGTGTTAGGCGCCTCCCGCCTTGCTTGGGGTGAAACGCTTTAAAAAAATATATAAAATAAGCGCTTTTTTTTCTGCAATTATTTTCGCAAATCTTCCAACTGGCATCAATATATCTTCGCATTAACTGATTTGGGTTGAATTGACACTTCTCATACCGCCAACTTTGAATTCGTCATTTTACAATTGAAACTGCTAGATTCCATCATGTTCTATACCAAGAGTTTCCTTCTCCCGCACTTTAACATTGTTAAACTCTCTTGAGTTTTATTGTTTTCCGTTCATTTTTATCTTCAAAAATGAAAATTATGGGTTAAACCTTATCTCCTGTCTTCTTAATCTCTGTATTTTTGTCCTTACTCCTTAATATATATATATATATATATATATATATATATATATATATATATATATATATATATATATATATATATATATATATGTAATATTCTCTCACATTCAAGTACGCACTTGTCTGTACGTGACATTAATCCATTGCTTCGGATGAAAAGAATAAAAAATAACAAAACCCATATATATATACAGGTAGTTTAATTTTTCTCGGGTGACGTCCTTGTTTGGGGATGGATTCTTTTTACTCTCTGATTGCTAACCGCTGCCGTTTTCGTACGATATAATTAAGAGAAACAGCTTTTCATCTTGGGTAATTATTCCACCCAGTAAAGTGTCCTTTTTTAATTTATACAAATATGAACAATTTGACATGGATCTGATCAAAAATCATTTTAAAAGGGTCACATCGATACAAAAATTAATCTACGCCGATATTAATTGAATCTACAAATAAAGAAAAACACATAACGTAAAAATGAATGGTTGATCTAACGTAATTATTGAAAAATAACGATCAAACTTAGAACTTAGACAACTGTACATCAGAGGAAACATAACTTTGTAACCGAATAAAATTAATTTATTAAGAATTAAAAATATAATTAGTGAATATTTTTACTTCATTGAAAATAAATTTCTTTATGATCTACTTTATTAAAACCGTCATGGGCATGACGATAAATTAAATCCGCGCCCTGGGTAAAACGATAAACTATGTCAAACAGCAAGGCCTCTGATCAGAAGGTTTGGAGGAGCGTGGAACCACCTCTTAATTACTGGTGTTCCCAGGTCCACCTTGATCCGTGGTGAAAGCAACTGTTAGGGTCCAAGCTATGGGCAAATAGCTATCCACCACCCTAACTGGGGTGAAAATACTATGAAAGTGTAAAAATAGGTTTTAATACCAGAAATACGTTGTAAAAATTATTACTAGCAATATACTTTTGAAAAAAAAAAATTACCAGCGATACATTTTTGAAGAAAAAATATTACCAGAAATAAAATTTTGAAGGAAAATATTATTACCAGCAATACAGTTTTGAAAAAAAATATTACCAGCAATAAAAATTTTGTCGGCATTAAATAACCCATTGAGGTTGATATACCGTAAAACAAACCAAACTAAACCAAACCAAACTTTATTAAAACTAATTTTAAAAATATTCACTAATTAAGGTTTTAATCCTTAATAAATTACTTTTATTTGGTTAAAAAAATAGTTATGTTTTTCTGTTGTTCAGTTGCCTCGGTTCTGAGATGACTCAGTCCTGACATGGCTCAGTCATGAGTTGGCTCAGCCTTGAGTTATCGTGGAGCTCAGTCGCCCGTGTTTGCTCGGCAGTGTTGAGTTAGTGGTGTTGAGTTGTTCCTTCCTACAAAATAACAATCTCAAAAATGCGACATATATTTTCTTCTCTATTGAGATCATCTCCTGTTGCCCCTCTATAGAAAAAGGATGACTCAAGACAGTTCACAACTTGGACACAGTTCACCAATAATCAATTATGACCCCCTGAAGCGTGATTATTGATCCTGACTTGCAATTAGAACTGTGTTTCTATTCTATTTTAGATGGGAGAAGTTGCTCAGCCCGGGCATCACCTTCTTCATTGCAGTAAGAGATATGGAATCAGTGTAATACTGATGCCAGCGCCACAGTGGTCGCAGGCGCTGCGCAAAACCACAATTTTTGCCCTTGCCCCATATACATGCTTGTACATATAGTGCACCCCGCGTTAAAACGACCTTGTGTCACATCCTGTCTTAGTGGGGAGGCCGGGTAAATATACTTGAACACAGCCATTATAAATGTTTGAGAAAATTCATACATCAACAATTGTCATTTTTGTGAAGGATCATTTGCAACTTCGAGTGGAAGATATAGAAACATAATAGACACAAAATGTCTATACTCTTGAATAAGATATACTTGAAACAGAGTTGCTAATTAATTAAATTTTATATACATCTTATTGCTATTAACGTTTAGTGGATACATGTATTTGAGTAAACGATCCGTTTATCTATTACATTTATATTTATTTATTTTCGTCTACCGGCCTTAATATTCGAGAAATATTATTAGAGATAAATTTGCGGCAGTATTCGAACCTGCGTTCTCCTCTAAATAACCGTCATTAAATCCGATAGTTTTACATCTCATATATACATAGATAGATAGATAGATAGATAGATAGATAGATAGATAGAATCTTATATGTGTAGGGTAGAGAGATTAATCGTATTTATTTTTGTATGCGTCAGTATATTCTTTTTATATCGACAACAAGCTAACATTTAAATGACCATCAGCGACTAAAGCGCTACTAGTTTTTCCAAGAAGAATTAATAAAATAAGAAAAATTGGTCGGATTTTCAGATTAAATTGGGCCAAAATTTTTCAGCACATGAAGCATGTGCGGCCTTCAGATCGATAATGCGATATTTACTTCACTAATGAACTTTGATCTTTTTTTTTATCACTCTGAATATGACAGGAATCAAATAAAAATAATGAAAATAAAAAAAAATCACATCTAATAGTGATTGTATTATTTGAAATTCTAGTTCTGTTCGACACATTCATTAAAATATATAATTTCATGACGTCATTTTTTTGCAGCCAATAATTTTCTTTCCTATTTCTTTCCTTCTGTACGTAATGGAGATATGCTCCTCTCAATGTCATCGCGAATAAACTTTCTGTTTAGCTTCTTTGACCTTCATTTTTCTTCCAAAAAGATCTTTATATCGATATCGGATATTCGAAATGTGTTTTGTCGTGTAAAATAATGTCTCTGAGAATGCGAATTGATCTGTCTATTTTACAAAAATCTCGTTACTATAATAGATGATGAAAAATGTGACACCGAAATGCAAAGTTACATTAGAACTGCAAATGATGGCTTCTAAAAGCTAAACGAAGTATTAAGCAATAGGAAAATCTCGTTGGAAACAAAGAATGGAATGCTCGAATTGTTAGGCTATATCAGTCCTCCTTTATGACTGTAAATACTGGACAGTTTCCTCACATGTAAAAGACGAGGACGTCCCAAGAGAAATGGAAAGAAACAGGGTACATTTTTACTTAGCGCCAGAAAGAAACGGCTGAATTTTCTGGTTATTATGAGAAAGATTTTGATACTCACTGGTAATGCTGCAAGCAAAAATGTCTACGCGACGACCCTACTTAACTAGCACTTGCAAATAGAAGGCAGAAACGGAAGTGACAACGATAGTAAATGGACAAACTTTACTTGTAGCTAGAAAGGATAAGAAACCGAACAGCGCCATATTTGCTCATATCCCGACGTGACCCGGTAAATAAAAGAGTTAATTTAAAAAAAAATAAGAGCAAAATTGTTTTATAATTATTTCTCCAACAATATATAAGAGAAACGGAATTTGGAGAGATATTTCAGCCACAGGTTCAGGAAATATATCTTTGTGTAATTGTGAAGTGAATGTGTTAGGAAGACACACAGACAGAGTGTAAATGAAACGATCAGGATGAGTATGAGGAGAGATCCGAAAGTAATGTCCCTATTATGAGTGTCCTCAACGTCTAAGACTAATTTTCAGTAGAGGTTAAAAGTTTTCTCTCCAACAGCCTATAATTTTTGGCGCCTTTCTTCGTATAGCAGCTGAACGGCATTCTTGCAAAATGCTATCTGACGTGATTGTACATAAAATATAAACGTGAGTAACTGAATTCCTCCTTTAGACAAATATTGCATTGATTGGCATAAACCCACGTTTCTTAAAGATTACGGAAGCCAACATTTGTTGGGAGTAGAGGTAATCGATTCTTAATGCATTTCAGTTATGACGTTATCTATGTATGTGGCAAACATACATTCCCGGGGGCGTTTAACATGTGTCTTTTTTATCGCTGTCAAAAATAAACATCCAGTTGGGATGACTGTGTTTTATAGTTAAACCTTTGCTATACTTTACTCCCTGTATCTGTTGTACTATCCATGAAAGTAAATAGGAGGCATTTTTTCTGAATGTCTCTCGTATATTTAATCATCGGGATAAATTTGAATAAGACACTGATACGTAGTAACTCTATAGGATGGTTGAGATTTAATTACTCTGATAGTTACATAGTATGTCATATATATTATGTTGTATATTCTGTACACTGACATGCATAGAATCGAAGAAATGTTGAACACAACTTACGATACATCATGATTTTTAACTTGTTTAGACAATACCTGGGTGTAGAGTAACAAGGAATTGTCTGATTAGGTTTGATATATGGTCAATACGTTCAGGTCTAATGTTAATACCGCGTAATTTGTCATGCATCTTGGAAAACCCTTTTGCGTCTTATGTTGTTGGATCAGTGCATTGCTATCTAAATGCCGGAATGGATGAAAATCGAGTTGAACATTATGGTTGACGTTCTTGTCAATGTTCAGCTGCCTTCCACAAATACATATTCTAGTAAGATGTGTAGTTTATGAACCCGAGACAATTATGTTAAGCTTTTGCCTGTGTAGTGAGTGCATATCCACTTGATGTCAATGTTTAGCTTGCCCTCCACAAATACATATTCGAGTAAAATATGTAGGTTTTGACCCCGACACCTAATGTTAAGTTTTTTTCTATGTGTAGTGAATGCATATCCACTTGAAAATATCGTTTCCTAGTTCTACGTCAGCTTCCGGCCATACGATGTTGAAACAAAGATTCTCGTTTGATCACCGATTTTATGTAACTCCGATCCTTGTCAGTACTAGATTTGATCGCCGCTTTGGAAAACCAGATGTTGTAAGCTTGGAAACGCAGTTGGATAACGGATCATAATATGCATTCTGAGAGCCGGGTTCGAATTTCAGTAGGCTTAATTACGTTCTCTTTCACGCAAATAGCCGCGGGCGATCAGAAATCGAAAAATGGCATAAAAGCCCAAGCAGGGACACGCGCGCCCCTAACAAAATCACCGGGGCAGCGCTGTAGAGTAATAACGCATTCCTCCTTTGAAAGGGGCTACGATGATCATAATGATGATGATGAAGTTCTACGTCACAAACGAAAATAATCATCACTTGCTATAGTGGAATACACCTATTCTATTGTTAATAGACTCTCTCACCTATAATAAGTAGCAGTAGTAGGAGTCGCTCAGTGGTTTGGTCAGTCAGGACTGGCTGATCGGTCGAACTTTCTGCTTTTGGGCGGGGAGGAACCCGAAGGAGGCTACGCCGAAGGGCGGATTCTCTTTCGGGGAGGTAAACCGACCCTGAACCCGTTTATACGCGTTTAATGGGCATATTTTTGGCCGAGCCCACGGGGTCGGAAATCCCACGTTAAAAAGGCCTTGTGCCACATGACGCCCTCGTGGGGGCTGACTGAATATCTTCGGCCAGTCAGTCGATGCCGGAATACCGTTAGTCGGATACTAAAGTATCAGCGACCACAATTAGTTTACTCTGCGTTATACCTATTATATCAAGTTCCTAACGTTTTGTACGTCGAACCTATTTTAGGACCGACTTAGTACAAATACAAGCCTCCCCTGTGAAAACCACTCCATAACACTTGCATGAAGACTGGATCCTCTCTGACATATGAACACTAATGAGCACCATTTGATAACCACACAAGATCATCTAGCGACAACATCGAGCATATGTAACACTATATTATGGAGTAAGTATAAGTCTACCTCTAATTCTGAAGCACGTAAACGCATCCAACTTCTAGTATTGACACTCCTGAAGCCATACTCGATATGCTATATACTTTAGGCATTTTAAGTCTTACACTGTTGCCCTTTCAGACGATTATCTTCGCCAAAACCTGGAAAGCGGTCCCAAATATGGTTCACCGATAGAAAAATGTGCATTTGATCATTTGATCACACGTAGTAGTCCAACGAAATAATCATGCAAACAATCGATGTCCCACAGCCGCATCTATCCCAAAATTGAAACAAAATGTGGGCATGTCACTCTTTGTCGCGTGGAAGCTTTTTGCCTCGACATTTTCACTATACATAAACATAGCGAGCGTCATTGTCTAAAGATTAGTTGGCACTTATATGAATTTTAGTATGTTACGAAGCTGATGAAGAATTTAAAAGGTGAATATAAAAACAACTGATGGAGTATGTGCCACCAGCTCTCCAAATGACCCTCCTTTGAATTCAGAGTTGTCCTTCTCCTTAACCAGTTGCCATCCAAAGCTATAGAACCTAGTGTGTCCTGCTATGCATGCAGGGAGAAGAAGAGGATTAATACCTTTTGCAAGGGTATTAGCACGTAAGTGAATGTAATGGATTCGACTGGAATACGAACTCGGCATACCGATCCCTCAATCCGAGCCGTACCTCCTTTACACACACACACACACACACACACACACACACACACACACACACACACACACACACACACACACACACACACACACACACACATATATATATATATATATATATATATATATAAGTAATGAAAAGTTTGGTATATCCTTATGCATTTTTCCAATTTTTCATACAAGTTTTCTTATTACTACATACATTTATTTAATGAAGGCCCGTTTTTTAGTATACATCCTTATTCATTTACAAACAGAGGAATTATCGTCTACCGGTGTCTTAACACCGAATGTTTTATTAAAGAGAAAATTATCTCTATAACGTAAAATAACCTTTTTGTTAATAATAAATATTTTCGAATAAAAAAACATCCGGTAATTGTCTAAATTACTTTCTTTAGATATCATGAATGTAACTATAAGTTATCAGATAATGGCGCGCAAATTCTACAAGAAAACGTGTCCATATCTTTCAAAAAATAATTGAACCCGGAATTGGTGCACGGGCTTCCGTAGACTAAAGATAATGTATATCTGGATCAATTATGGTTTCCCAGAAAAATGTGTATAAATTCGATCCCTGACTAGAGGTATATTTCTTACTATAAGACTTCCGATTAGTCGTGTTTTTTTAACGCCACAAAAGCAAAAGTGGCTACTGGAAGTGAAAGAGATGGAAACACCTTAGACGGAACCGGAAATCCATTCCTAATCATCACTTGGCTTCATTAATCTAAGAAACCCGCGGAAGTCTCTCTTTTCATTTCTTAAGCGAAGCCAAAAGTCACAATGAATGCTAGATTGAATATAAGGGAAATACGACAGACACGGTTGATGCGATGTTCCATGTATATGTATTCATCAGTCATTGCAAATTATGTAGCAGCCACACTCAATAGCTTTTCATTGCTCAATGAATATCGTTATAGCAAGACGTCTGTTTCCACATGCACATAAAAGTCCAATCTGATTGGTTGCTAAGTTACAAGACCTAGCAATCAGTTCTCAGGATAGTTAAAATAGCTTCTTCCTTTCAGTACAGATTTCGTATCACCGTTGTCATAGTTGCGTATTTCATATAATTGCTAGTGTTCGCTGGTCGAAGAAAATTGGTTTTCATGCTGATTTTTGAAAACTAGATATTATTCTATAGGGACATGTTAGAATACAATATTATTAACTCACATTTATCATTGCACATACGAAGATTAAGTTGGGAAATTACCGAAAGCGATGTGTCGTATCCCTTGTGTTTTCAATTCTATCTTTTCCTAATTAAATTCAGTATTGACTATATATCTCTGTCTATCTGAATTGATTTGAATCATTAAGACAATGTTAATCAGTCTGTTCTGATTGCTTTAAAGTTTCGTTATTGTATTTCTTTAATTCTTTCTGTCTATCTCTGATTTTTCCTATCTATCTATCTATCTATCTATCTATCTATCTATCTATCAGATCTATCTATCTATCTATCTATCTATCTATCTATCTTCATTATTTAAAACGTTCGTACTGTTGTCCTTATCTTTTATTGGCATATTCACGTCGTTTAGGCCATTGTATGGTCCGACCATCTTCAGGTGATATTAGTTGAAATTTCTAACCGAAACCTTTATTTAGTTTGCTATTTTCAAATTCTATGGGTTTGGATATCTCAGTGGTAACTCATCTATCCATGTTTTTTGTCTGCTGTGGACAGTGTTACGCCCGGGGATTCATTAGGACTACGATAGCCGGGACGCAACGAGAAAAATAAAAAAAAAAATAAGTAAGAGATCCCAAGGTTCGATATAAAAATAAAGAAAAAAAGAACGTTGGGAGGGGAATTCTCAATTCGGACGTCGGTAAACGCAGAGAGAAAATGAACAATACGCAGACACAGAACAACAGAAGACAACACGAGAATATATAATACAAAGATTTTATTCATAGAATACACAAAGTGTGAATATAAGAAAAAGAAAACTAAATAATACAAGGGATGGAGAGATAAGTTACCAATTAAACAGATACTAATGCGGCGAAATACATATGAATACGCAGATAGCAGATTATAAGATATGGAAAAACATGCAGAAACTTACATAAGGTTGGAATCGACGTCGATTGACTATTATCGGGGTACAGTTTGTTCAAAAGGATATTCATACACTTCTCTGAAAGTAAAGGGTGGGATTGACAATGTTCTAATATGAATTTTTGACTGGCGACGTCCAGTCCGGGTTGATGGCGAGGAGAACACACAGAAAAATCACGGGAGTGTAGCCAACTTGGGTTGACGATGTTGATCTAGATTCTCGCGTCAGTCCTTTGGTTTTTGATGGCATCTAATTCTTCTGACATCAAACAACGAAATCCGGCTTTGGTGACAACTGCTTCTTCTAATGGCAAATAGCTAAGACTGGTTTTGGTGACGTCCGATTCCTCCGATAGCCGGCAACTATGTGACATCGTTGTTGCCTCAACACGTGCGAAACAAAAACTGCTATCTGTTGAGTCACGTGTTGGCCCCAAAAAAAGGTATGCGTCATTCACGGACCTTGTTAATGTCGTTCGCACTCATCTGTCAAACAGCGTTCGTTTTGGCCAACGACTATGGACTTGGCTAACATCATTCGCACCTATCTGTCAAACAGAGTTTGTTTGGCCTACGCATCAGGGACCAGGTAGGAAATAGGGGTAGAAGGGAAGGTTCTTTTCCCAGAACTGGCCCTGACTCATCTGGGTATAAAAACAATATATGTCCCACAATCTGCATATTCAAGAAATAAAGAAATTATTAAGATTCATATGTTTCGTCGCAAATATACAAGGTACTGAAAATATACTTATAAAATCTGAGGTGAGGGTACAAATATGGGGTTAACGTAACAACAGGTATTGAACTCAAAACTCTTCTGGTCAAGTCAAATTACTTTTAGGATCACTCAATCAACGCATTTATTCAGTCTAACATCCAAGCCCTTAAAAAATGAAAGTGTAAGAATACTGTTCGATGACAAACTAGAGTTCAAATTTATGTCATTAAATCTTGACTCATAGAACATGGAGGAATCAAATAATGCAATATGTTCATTAGCCATGGGATCATTCCAAGAATATCTGGACGGAAAAAAGATAGCCCCTTTGGACGTCAATCCAGATTTGAAAAGATTGATAAAAGAAAGAAAGAAAGAAAGAAAGAAAGAAAGAAAGAAAGAAACAGAAGTGGTAGAAAGTGGAAGAGAATATATTAAATAATTAATAAAGCAAATACCAAAATCATCTTAACGGCCTAAGAAACCAATATTGCCTTCAAATTGGAAAGGTAAATTAATGAAACGAAACAATTTTGACAATGAATTGATATATGGAGAAAAGTGATAATTATCATCCAATCGACACCAACAGAGAAGAACTATTCGAGTTTAGAAAAAAAAACTGTTATATAAGAATAAATTGTCGCTGCCAACACTTGTGTTTGAACATAGATCGCTAGTGAGCAAAAAAAAAAACAAAAAAGACAAAAAAAAACAAAAAAAAAAAAACGAGACGACGTGACCCTAGAAGGAATGCATAAGTCGGAAGTCGTGTGATCATCTACATCATCGCCATTTCTATTCTATCCTCTATACGGACAGCTATTTTCTACTCTATCCACTATATTATTTCTCTATTCGGATCACTACACGGGTTACTATTAGAGTAAGTATTATCGAGCAAGTACTATTAGTGCGAGTGATATTCGAAGGCGTCTGACACCAGTATTGTTTAAAGGCGTACTGCAGTTGTATCTGCGATTCTACTACAACGAGCATTAGAAAAGAGACAAGGACTATTCGTTGACATGACAAAAGTGGAAACGAGTGTTCGTTGACATCACAAAAAAAAAATTGAGAAACATTTCAACCCTGAACACACTAAATTAAAGATGTCCAAAGAAAGACAATATACATCCAGTCATCATACCTACTCTAAAACCCAGATTGTGTGCGTGTGTGTGTGTGTGTGTGTGTGTGTGTGTGTGTGTACGTTTATATATTGGATCGGATTTCCTACATTTTTCAACCGATTTCAACAAAACTTCACAGGACTACGTAAAATTACCTTGCGGTGGTTTTGACAGTTCCAAAAATTGGAAAAACACAATTGTTTTTGAACGAAATCAATACGAAAACACGATTAAGAGGTATTGCGAGAATGAAAGGGGGACAACTCATATCGAGTTATACGTATTATAAAACCCAGGTTGTGTGTGTGTGTGTGCGTGTGTGTGTGTGTGTGTTCGTCTATATATCGGATCGGATTTCCTACATTTTTCAACCGATTTAAAAAAAAACTTCACTTTTTTTTTAGCAGTTAGTGTTTCTTATTGTCTTGCGCACTTTTTTCGTTATTTTTATATTCAGAATGCTTTAAAAATTCCATTTACAAGACAATTGTTTATAATAAAATTCTATACAATCGGTAGACTTATAACGATTGAAAACAATGTTTTTGTTTGAGTTTGGGTTTGGCCAATTCGTAAAAAAAAACTAATTAAGACATGCGTGTCCGTCAACATTAAACAATAATCTTTGATGGTCGATACTTGATCTATCTCTTACTGTTACATCCCCGGGCAACGCCGGGCTCTACTGCTAGTTAGAAAATAAACAATAACATACTTAATGAGGAGTATTTTAAGAAAGTTACCCCTCATCCCCAAAAAACTATAGGATAATAACACAGATTTGACATTGAGATTGAACTTTTGAAAATAGCTTGCCCAATAAATATGGTATATTACAAATAAGGTCTTGGTGAGGACGGTCCTTGTTCGAACCTGGTGAAATGACGCTACCGAATTTCAAACAAAGAATTATGTCAAGGAACAGAAACCACATGCATGGAGGATTTTCAACAACAGCAACAACTAAAAAGGACAGCCCGTTATTTCAAAAGGTAAAATGACATAATCCAGATGTTTATGAATGTTTAGAAATTAATCCCCCATCGATACTGCAAAGAGAAATAACTGTTACTGGACTTGGGAAACATCTTTCCCTACTTTCGGTTCAAGTCTGTTCATATCTATCTATGTATATATCTATCAATCCAAGTTTGTCAATTATCTATCTATCTATCTATCTATTGTGAGAACGGAACTATACACAATATACTCTCTTCCAGGTCTATATTAAGTATGCGACACAACACTCTATACAGAGAGTCACAGTGACATAGACAGAGTGACAGCGAGTGACAGAGAGAGACAGTGAGAGTCGCGTACGACTACCAGTGTTGGACACTAACATATATTAAGCTCCGCTTACACTATCTCTGTAACCTGTTGTTAATATATCTTTCTTACATCTAATCCGTGTTTCGTGTTTTACTTCTGTGCTCCCAAATTTGGCACCCACATCAGTAGCGACGAGAATTCAAGAAAGCACTCACGGCGAAACCTCAATACCTTACCAGTTCCACATCTGTGTCGACGGAGAATTCGAGAAACGCATTCACGTCGAAAACCGTAATACCTTGCCAGTCCCACATCAGTGGCGACAGAAAGTTTCGAGAATTTCGTTCTCCCCATATCAATAGCGACAGAGTACTCGAAAAGTACACAAACTCCACGCGTTCCCACAGCAGTGTTGAACGAGAAATTAACCTGGTATTACTACGTTAGCGATTTAAAAGTTAAACACCCAGCGTCTACATATATTCCAATACCAAACAACAGTGACGAGCAGTGATTCGACATCTACGTAATATTAAAGCCTGTCCAAATAACAATACGAGAACGATTTTTTACACACCCACACACACAGAAAAAGAAACAGTTGTTCGTAAAACAAACTAACAATACAAGAGCAAGTACTCCCATTGTACTCAAGTTTTCGAAAAAACTATCGAAAATTTTTTTATGTAACTGAGTTGAACTCGGGCATAAAATTATTCTCCCCTCAAATTCACTGAGGTGAGTTTTCTCTTTTTGTACCTTTCTAAAAAAAATACATAAGTGTGGTGAAAAATTATTCAATTACGTTAAAATTAATGGAACCACGGGAAAAAAAAGCTAAACACATATAATTGGTTTTGTTTAACTAATTGTCTGTCCATATTTTTTTTTCTGTAAAAGACAAAATAAAGGAACAAAAATCTATCAAGATTTTTTTGTGTATCTCCTTTTAGTACACGTGTTTCAAAGAAACAAAAAAAAAGCGCTGTCATTTTTAAATATGGAAGATTTGCAAAAAGTAGTTGCCCAAATGTTAAAAATAAATTTGGACCAGCAACAAAAATCAGAAGAAAGACAACAACAACTTTTTTTGGATTTACATAAACAGCAAATGGAATTCCAAAAAATTACGCTTCAGAATGCTGAACTACAAAATAAACAACTTAAAGAATTACTCGTAAATGCATTAAAAGGCTCAAACTCTGAAAAAGATAAAATATTCTTCCAGAGTACAATCTACAATTCAATGGAAACCTTTGAATACGTACCAGAGAACGACAAAACGTTCGAGGCTTTTTACAGGCGCTAGGAAGATATTTTCAACGTAGACTGTGAACAATGGTCCAGTGAAAAGAAGGTACGTCTTCTATTGAGAAAACTGGGAACTACAGAACATAGTAGGTTCGTAGACTTCATACTACCCAAGAAAACGACTGACTTGGATTTTTCAGAGACTATTAAGCTCCTATCGAAACTATTCGGGCCTAACACAACCTTGTTCCACAAACGTTGGAAATGTCTGAACACAGTCAAAGACAACCAGCAAGATTTTCTAAGGTTTGCAGCATCGGTAAACAAGCTCTGTAATGATTTTAAACTCGCCGAACTGACTGCCGATGATTTCAAGTGCTTGATTTTCGCACAAGGTCTAGTATCAGCAGAAGACGCCAGAGTCAGACGACGAGTACTGACCAAGCTTGAGAACGAACAAGGATTGACTCTCCAAAAACTGACAGAGGACTGTCAAAGAGTAATATCTGTAAAGCGTGACTCAAACACTATCGAGGAATCAGGTGTGACTCAGATTAATAAAATCAGAAGTAAGTCTACCTCCTATTCCCCTCAAAAAGACAAAAGGCAAATATCATGTCCTAAATTCCGCAGTAACCAAAACCCAAATAGGTTAAAGAAACCGCCCGGACAATGTTACCATTGTGGTAAATGGCATTGGATGAAATTCTGTCCAGTTAAGAACAAAAAATATTGCCAATACGCCAACAGAACGAGAAAACCTAAAAATAAAATTAGGCAAGCTCAATCTGACAATGTTGTTGATAGGAATTTAAGAAAATATGTAACAGTGGATATTTTCAATAAATCTGTTAAATTCCAGCTTGACTCGGGTTCCGATCTTTCAACCATTAACTGGCGTACTTGGCGAAAATTAAACAAGCCGACCTTATTAAAAACGGATAAAACTGCAAAATCCTTAACTGGCGAAAAGATTAACATTTTAGGTGAGATAATACTAACAGTAACACTAAATGGAGTTACCAAAAAGCTCAAAACCTGCGTATTGAAAACATCAGATAACTTATTTGGAACAGATTCGATAGAAAAATTCAATCTTTGGGATTGCCCAATGAGTACATTTTGTCGCAAGATACAAAGTACAACGTCCAATTTGGTAAATCTCATAAAGGAACTGAAACAACAATTTCCCCGGGTTTTTTTTTTCTGGCTGCCTTGGGAAATGTACTAAAATGAAAGCTAAGTTCAAGGTGAAGGACGGTGCACAACCGGTATTCAAAAAGAAACGGAATGTCCCTTTCGCTGCTCTAGAGCAAATCAACAAAGAGTTAGATAGACTCGAACAAGCAGTTTTTCTGTCAAAAACAGATTGCAGCGAGTGGGCAGCACCTACGGTCTCCGTAAAAAAGAAGTCCAATCAAATACGAGCCAACGCGATCAGAAACATGCCGGCCCCAGATAATGATCAAGCATTACAAAGCTTCCGCGGCCTAGCTAACTTTTACCAAGGGTTCATTAAGAACATGCAAAATTTGAGAGGGCCTCTCAATCAACTTTTAAAAGAGGACAAACCATGGCCATGGACACCGGAATGCCAAGACGCATTCGAGAAGATGAAGAAAACTCTTACTTCGGACCTCTCCCTCACCCATTACGACCCTAGTCGCAACATCATAGTCGCAAGTGATGCAAGCTCGTACGGCATTGGTGCTTGCATTCTACATAAACTGCCAGATGATTCGCGAAAAGCTGTGGCTCACGCATCAAGATCTCTAGTTCGATCTCGACATGCCACAAGTCCCTCCTGAAGTGCGACGCTCAGGAAGGAAAAGGAAATTTACTCAACCGCTCGACGTAAATCCCAAGAGGAAAACGTATTAACAGTTTTATTTTTTCTCTCCTTTTCAAAAAGAAAACTCTTGGAAGTGGGGTATTGTGAGACCGGAACTACCTACACAATAGGCTCTTCCAGGTCTATATTAAGTATGCGACACAACACTCTATACAGAGAGTCACAGTGACGTAGACAGAGTGACAGAGAGTGACAGAGAGAGACAGTGAGAGTCTAGTACGACTACCAGTGTTGGACATTAACTTATAGTAAGCTCTACTTACACTATCTCTGTAACCTGTTGTTAATATATCTTTCTTACATCTAATCCGTGTTCCGTGTTTTACTTCTGTGGTCCCAACTTTGGCACCCGCATCACTATCTAAGTTTGTTTATATCTATCTAAGTTTGTTTATATCTATCTATCTATCTATCTATCTATCTAGCACTGCCTATATGTAAATCCGTCCATATCTAAATCTGTTCATATCTATCTATCTATCTATCTATCTTTCTCTCTCTCTCTCTCTCTCTCTCTCTCTCTATACATACATATATATATATATATATATATATATATATATATATATATATATAAGTCTGTTCATATCTATTCTGTATCAACATGTTCATATCTATCTATCTATCTATCTATCTATCTATCTATCACAACATTTATTGGCTAATCTATTTCCTTTCTTCCCACATATAGATATATAGTAACTCAGCAATAAAGATTCAATATTTCATTCTATCTTCCTCTTAGTAATGATGTTAATTTCACCATGAATATGTTGTCCCGAAATTGTAACGTCGAGAAATAAACGTCATTTTTATAACAAATTTTTGAAATCTTTTCAACCGAATAAATATAATTCATATATTGGGATCAGAAATAATTTAAGTTATTCTCTTCGGATAATTGTAGTTTGTTTTCCCCATCTTTTTTTTTCTGAAAAATCTCTTTTTTAACCCACATCCTAGTAACAAGTAGACGATACATTTCAGATTATTGTTTTATTACTTAATTCGCTGTTTAGTTGTTTCTGGCTTTCTTTTCATTCTAATGTTAAAAAAAAATACTGAAACCCAACAATCCGTTGTTCCGTTTAGTGTCTTTAATCTCCCATAATGTGTAGCGTTCAAACATCACCCCGTCTTCATATCACATCACCCGCTGTCTTTTGTCAGCCATTTGCATTACGAATGTGTCTCTGCCGTCTCTATTCCTTTTAAAGTTGTCGAGGTTGCTTGAGCAGCAAAAGTATTGCCGTTCGGGTCCCATTTGTTTCTAAGGACAACTTGTCAGTGTTTTCCATTTGGGAAAGATAAAAAGAGAGGCATCTGTTTCAAAAAGTCGGGGCTTCATTGAGATTAAAGGAAAAATTTGGAAGAGTTCTTTTTTAAGTTATGAAAATGCCGAAAGGAAGGAAAGTCTTCATTGGAAAGATATTAAAAGAAAACACATGCTCCGCAAAGAGAAGCATTGTTTTACGCCGTTACGCATACATTATTTTACATACACATACGCACACACACACACGCACACACATATACACACATAAGCACTCGAACACAAACACATAATTCCATTAAAACGACTTACATCATTACATTACACGCTAACACATCATTATATTACACACACATGTACACATATCATTAGATTTTACACACACATCATTACATTACACGCACACTCAAACACATCATTACGTTACACACATATACCCACAATTCATAACATTACTTTACATGCACACATAGATCGTTACGTTATATTACGCACACAAGGACATTACACGCACATATATCATTATATTACACGCACATAAACATATTACATCTACTTATATACATACATATATATATATATATATATATATATATACACACACACGCACCTCTCTCTCTCTCCCTCTCTCTCTCTCTATATATATATATATGTATATATATATGAAGAAATATAGTCTTAAGGTGTGCTATATTTATGGGATAAAGTGCTCGATATCAGAGATAGAGCGTGTTCTAAATATAAAAGTGAACATAGTCAGGCCACCTGACGATTGCATATAGCATGAAACAGACTGTCGCCAAGTGTTGATATGCAATGTTCACCACTTTATATATATATATATATATATATATATATATATATATATATATATATATATATATATATATATATACAGTTATTCTCAGAATTTTACGCACACATATACTCACATCATTACATTACACGCACACAGAACGTTACATTACATTGCGCACCAGGAACATTACATTACACGCACACACATTATTATATTACAAAATCACAGATACATACATATACTTATATATATAATCATATATATATATATATATATATATATATATATATATATATATATATATATATATACAGACTCACACAGACACACACACACACACACACACACACACACACACACACACACACACACACACACACACACACACACACACACACACACACACACACACACACACATATATATATATATATATATATATATATATATTTTCTCTGAGAATTTTTTCACTCTTGGAAGAAGTTAAAATTCTGTCAAGATTCATTTCATTATCTATTTTATTATTGACAGCCAGAATATTAATAACAATAGATATGTATTTGGCACACTATTGATATCAAGCCAAGAAGGTAATCTACAGGAAATCCTAATGAAGGGCGTATACGCTAGCGAGTAGGAAAGACTAAACTTCAAATGTAAGAAGACAACATGTATGATATTCAGGAAAAGAAATTGCCCATCATGCGAATTACAAATTGGAAATAATCAAAATTAAACAAATCCCAACATTTAAATATCTAGGTATTGTTTTAAAATAAACCGCAAAATGCGTTTCTGATATCCCAAGGCCCATTGGGATAGCGAAATATACCTTTCAAAAGATGATCATAGCATTAAGATACCGTACAATTACCGTAACGACACGGAAACCCGTGCCGAAATATTATTAAATATCGCCAGTGAATGCTGGACCACACCAACACAGATGAAGAAGAGACTTGAGGCAGCAGAAATGTTCTACAGAAGGATGTTTTGAATACCATGGAGTAGACCTATCAGTAATAAAGAAGTTTTAGAGAAAATGGAAACTAAAATGTCACTTATACGTAGAATCAGAAAGAAACCGTTGAAATGTCAAATAAATTTATTTTTGTGCGCGGGTGTAAAACGTTTCAGATGAGATATATCTGTAAAAGGACAATGTGAATAAAGACAAGGAGAAAACTTATATAAGCCGAGGTGTTTCGTCCTCTAAGTGACTTTTTCAAGTCAAATGCAAAGTTTTTCAAAGAAAGGCATGCAAAATATACAACCACAATAAAGACAACATTATTAACATCAATAACAAAGAGAATAAATAAGATAAAACCTAACACATAACACTACCTACTAACTCCATAACATCCACTACCTAAAACAATTTATCAAATATTAACAACATTGAAATAATTAGAATCACATCCAAAACTATTATGGATATGATCAGAACAAAAAATATCCATAAAAATAATAATTCTAAAGCAGGTATATAGAAAATAATTGCCAGAACTGCTCCTCACAATATATTGGGGAAACATGTAGACATTTAAAAAAATGTAATTATGAACACAAAATGCATGTTATACAGAAGAATTTGTTAAATGCATTAGATATACATAGAAGTAAATGCAACCAGAAAGAACCTCACATTTATTAAAAGAGAAAGTGAATTACTTCGACTGGAAATTCTTGGGTGCCATCAAAATATTAATCTGCGTCATGATTTTCTTTTTCAAATATATTCATTCTTCAAAGAATTATTACTTTCCCAAAACAACATACATGATCTTAAAAATGTTTAAAAAAGAAAAGAAAACTGTTAAATTTATAGTCTCGTGTTACATATAATATATAACATATAAATTATTTCCGAACTTAAATAATTTGTTTATTAGTTTCCATAAAAAATTTCAAGAACAAATTTTACTCACTTTCTTTTATTACACATTAAATTATGTCATTTATCGTCCTCCATAATTTTTACCCAGAGTTTTCTGCTGACCTGATGAAAATTCATAAGCGTCTCTTAAATTTAAAAATTTTGAAAAACTAACAAGATTTTTACTCTTGTCTATAAATACTTGTGATAAAGTCCCTCAAGGGATGAGACCCGTCGGCTAAGATAACTTTTCTATTTGTTTTTAGTCGAGCTTCTGAAGTTAGATATATTCTGCCATTTTTTCTTTACACCGTTTAATAGCTTAGTTGAAATCATGTTCTTTCGATTTGATCAAAAACTTCATTCATTCATTAAATTCATTCTTTCTTTCTTTCTTTTCTTTCTTTCTTACATTTACTGACTTTCTCTTTTTTTTCTTCTTCTAAACCTCAATATGTTCTTTTATTTTTCATATACTTTCTTTTTTCTTCTTTCTTTACGTCGAAAACGGCTGCTTTTCAGTCTTTGCTCGGCTACCTTTGCCATTTTCATTACTCTCTTAGTCTGACTGTCTACTTTCCTCTGTTTACAGTTCGACTTAATCATTACTAGACACTTTTGCTTCCATCGTGTTTTCAACCAAATTTTGCCTTCCCTTATTTACACCAACCATTTCAACCAATCCCCTCTCCAATAAACGACGCTTTCATAAATATTGTCACAAGGTCATCGTTTGGTTTCTATTCGACCGAACGCTGTCAGACGCCTCTCTACACCCCACTCTATTTAAAGTCATTTTCTTTCAGAGCCTCACTCACTGTGGAAATACAAGCCTTCGTTTGACACTGTTCATGTCTTACAAGTGCCTGGCTTGAAATAACAATGGCGAATAGCACTTACACATTTGTCAGGTTTCAGATAATGGAATTTGTGGGAATCGAACCTGGCATTCATGTCAACAAGTCCACAATGGTCTGTGATAAAGAATTGCAAAGATTTCACTTGTTTATTTTGCGTGACATAATTTTCTTTTGGCGGTGTTCATATTATCACGGTTGCTTTTGATGAATTTGGAAACTTTTGCTTCTATTCGACAGGAAAGCGCTTGAAATTGAGAAATACAAACTACCCTAGTATATATATATTAAAAAAAGTTACGTACTTTCTGATAAAATACATTTAAACATGAACGTGTATGTACACGTGTAAATGAATATGACGTACATTTATTGAAAGAATACGATTGATGATAAAAAGTTCTATGATAAACATAATAAGCAAGTAGGCATATCTTGTGAGCTAAGTAGATTGACAGATAGAAGTGAATATAATGAAATAGATAGCCATGAAAATACTTAGATAGATAGATAGATAGATAGATAGATAGATAGATAGATAGATATGAATGTTACTGAAATAAATAGATAGATATGAACATATTGAAATAGATAAACTAAATAAATCCTAATGAGGTGAAATCTAGATCGGTAGTACCTGGCTCATTAGGATTTATTTATTTTACTTTTGCTCATGTATGGAGCACTCTTCTTTTTAACTTATTACTCACGAGTTTTTGTTTTCTTTGTACAAAAGATTTAAGGTACTGTACGATTTCTTTCGCTCTGTTCGGAGGATTCTAGAGCTTTCTTTATTATTTTTCATTTTTTCCTCGGATGCCAATTTATTCAGAAATTGTGCTAAACAGGTTTTTTTCAGCCACATTATCAAAATAGATAGATAGATAGATAGATAGATAGATAGATAGATAGATAGATAGATAATGATCATCTGAGGAGCTCTGATACAAAGAAACATTACTGTCTTCGAATGACATAATTTAGCTCTTGAAAATATATTTCAGTTATGCACTATTGAGAGACAGCCTAATTCTATAAACAACAGCCACCTGCGTTAATGCAAAGCTCTTCAGTAAAATGAAATGGATCACTCCGGCTGATTGGTGTTTGTTTACATTCGTAAAAACAATACGCTAGATTTAGCTGTTTCTCTCTGTCGAATGAAGACGGCACAGTGGTAGAAACACTGAGTGAAACTGAATCGGTTGTGTTTCGATCCGGGCTTGAGGTATTCGGATGTCTATTTGCACTGACCTGTGATACCGCGAAAATACTGTCTGCGAGTGATATATATATATATATATATATATATATATATATATATATATATATTGAAATAGACAGATAAATATAAACATACGGAAATAAATAGATAGATAGATAGATAGATAGAGAGAGATAAATATATTTAAATAGACAGACAGACAGATCGATCGATCGATCGATCGAAAGATAGATAGATAGAATTGTAATCGTTCCCTTCCCTACATATATATGATTCCCTAACATAATATGTGATAAGTCATCTGCTAGACTGTTCCTACTCAGTCCTCACCCTTCCGTCTTGACAAAGATCTGTGAATGATTATTTTCTCCATTCCAACCATTTCCACTCTCGCTGTTTCTATCAATATTTCCACGGCAAATTCTTAGACGAGCTACATTCCTACCCGACTCAATATTGCCACAAAGGACATTAGCTCAGTGGAATAGCGGGTTAGTTTGTGAATTCGGTCAGATGCTTATTGTGAGCCCAATCGTTTTACCGGTTTATGCTATCTTAAGAGAAAGTAGGCGAGCAATAACTGAACATTACTAAATAAAAAGATAAACGGGGTATACAGATACATGTGCAGTCGATCTACCTTCGTAGATTGAATAAAGAATTCAGTTCGATATTCTGTAAAGGTTCATTTTCAAACATTTGATGAAGCCAGGAGAGTACAGCGGCTGTAACGTTAAGATAACAACAACGAATATGAGGATAATAGTCCGCATGTAAATGGAAATGTATCTTAAGAAATGTTCGAACAAACGTCAGATCTCCTCTTCTGAACCGATTCTGCCACATTGAACATGCATAAAATGGAACTTTACGTGACTACTACAGGTGTCGTAGTCATAACTTTTCCTGACACTTTTGCCCTACTGAGCCGACAAGGTAGAAGGGTGTGATATTGTTATGGGACCTTACCCATAATGATGTAAATGACTATTCCATACGTAATAAATACTGCGCCTCAAGAGGAAGCAGGGAGTTCAGTCCGAAGTCGGGCGACCGGCTGACTGGCTGATCGGTTGAACTCTCTACCTTCGGGCGGAGAGGAACCCGAACGAGGCTACGCCGAAGTGCGGAGTCTCTTTCGGGGAGGTAAACCGACCCTGAACCCGTTTATACGGGTTCAAAAGGGCATATTTTTGGCTGAGCCCACGGGCTCGGAGATACCACGATAAACCGTCCTTGTGCCACATGACGGTCTTGTGGGTGGGGTGAATAAATACTGTTCAGTCTGAAGTTTGGAGTGAGGTCCGTCAGAAGACCGTCAGGAGTCTGTCATTAAGTCAGATCGAGCGAGCGAGTCAGTCGAATCAGAGGCAGTCCGAAACAGAGTCGCGTTCAGACAATTACTACAAGACATTGGAATAGTGATACTGGTTGAGACTACATTGTTCTCTCTACTAAACCTGACTGTTCGTACTAACACTTTCTATTTCTCTGTATATATTCCTGTTTGTAATATATCTGTGTTATTCCATATACGTGTTCGAGTTCTTCTTTATTGGTTCTACCTTGGACTATCACCGTGGTACAAGGAACCGGACCATAACAGATATCATTTATCGCTGAATACTATTCACCATCAGTATGATCGCTGGCGTACTAGATAATCAGTCAATGAGAGCGATCCTTTCCTTAGCTGCATGTTATATGTTTAGCCATAGCTACATACAGTTTTGAATTCCGAGTTTTCCTTCTCCTAGACCGGTTTCCTATTCTATTTACCCATAACTAGGGAGGGAAGTGTCAGATTCGTGCTTTTCCCAATGGATATTAGCACAAAAGGAAACACAATATATTCGACTGGAATTCGAACACAGCTCTCCCATTCCTCAATCCGAGCCGTAACCCATGTCTCTATCGTGTCTTTTTGTTTATTTCTATTTTCTGTGTCTTTTCTCTCCCCTTCCCTCTTTCCCTTGCAGATCTCAATAATTTTCGTCCCTCTGACACCTCCCACAGACCACGTTCTGTCATCCACATTCTTAAGCCCGCTAGGTATGGCATGCGTTGGTTTCCTTTGCCTCTCTTTCCCGTGAGTATCAGATTCTCCAGGCCCTCCTTCCTCATTATGTGTGCCAGAAATTTCAGCTGCCTCTTCCTGATATCAAATATAAGCCTCCTCCTTGTTAGCATCCTCTCTAAGACCTCGTCGTTGCTCACATGCTCGGTCCATGATACCATTATCATCCTTCTGTAGAAGCACATCTCTGTCACCTCGAGCCATTTCTTCATCTTTGAGGAAATCGTTCTAGATTCGCTACCGCAAAGAAGGTCAGATGTTACGTAACAGCATAGTATCCTTTTCTTTGTTACCAAAGAAATCCTCCTGTCTCGCAATACTCTGTCCAGCTTTTAGAATGAGTACTTGGCCGTGTCTACTGTATCAATATCTGGTCTGAGCACCGATTATGTACTCATTATTTTTGAACTTGTACTCGTACAATGATCATATACTATACTCTGTGTTTATGACCTTTAATGTTAATCTTGTGTACAATGAAACACATTCATTTTTGTGTTTACACTATATATCATGTAGAATAAAAATCGTAAAACCAGAAATATTCGGGTTCAATTTTAAAGAAAACCTCTGCGCCCGAACACATACAATTCTACATCTTTCATTGACATAGCTGAAACCTTTCAAAGCAGCAGTTTTAAAACAACAGATATATTTAAATTAAATATGTCAAGATTTCCATATATACAGTATGTCTCAAAAAAGGTATACACAATAAACCTAACTCTACAGCAGTCCATCATGCAAAAATTTGAAAAGTTTGGGGAGATAAGGAATTTTATTTTTAAGCAAGATGGAGTACCAACACACTACCATCGTGATGTAAGATCTTCCTTGAATGAAATCTTGCCAGACAGATGAATCGGAAAACAAAGTACTGCAGATGTCTATGACTAGCTAAGACCAGAAGAGGTCAGTAGTCAGTGTCTCCACACGCGTTCCCCACGTTAAAACAAACTGACCTTGTGTCAGATTCTGACTCATTGAGGAGTCAAAGGTAAATGCAGACGTGTTTCTGCAGATTATCCTCTTCGTTCGCGGCAACTGAAACATTTCGATCTTTCCTTATGGGGATACTTAAAAGATACGGTATACGATACAAAGCCAACAATAATCGCTGAAATGAAAGTTTCAATAGAGCAAGAATGCAGGCGAATACCAATCAAAATGTTGACTATTGCCTATGATTTTACTGTGTCATGTTGTCAGCAATGTCTAGATCATAACGAATATAAATCTTAACAGCATGCTTTTATAATACTGTCTTCATATGCATTATTTAAATTAGATATAATTGATTCAAGTTGCTTGAATTATTTCTTGAGATAGATCTTCAAGATGGGTATGCATTTTTAAGACATTATATATATATATATATATATATATATATATATATATATATATATATATAACTTTTCATGCCAAGCAAGGCGGGAGTGCCACTAGCTCGCAAGGGGTCACAGAGCGTGGGAGCAAGAGTAAAGAGCAGTGACAGAGGAAACGATGAAGAGAAGGACGGGGAATAAGATCAAGGCATCGGGAGATGTCGATTGAACTTGCATTTGAATAATTGGAGATTATAGCTATCAGTGAAGCGAGTAAGAGGAAGGGAGTTCCTCAGACGGGAAGTGCAAGACATGAAGCTATTGGAGTAGAAGAGACGGCTACATTTAACCGTTTCGACAGAGAAAGGATGGGATTGAGATGCCGACCTGGGCTCTTTTATATAAGGAGGGTGAATTGAATCCGGCAGAATGATAACATAAGTAACAAACAGGAAACGTTTATAAATTTAAAATGACATAAATTTAACTACAGAAAATCCATTTATTTTATTTTTCGTTAGTTTTTTTTTTTTTTTTGATAATGTGTGTACGTTTGCGCATGCGTGCATATAGTGGACATTTATTTATGTCTGGTAGTTTACGTATATTGATTGTGGGATATTCTGTGTGGGACTGAAAGAATTTAATTAAAGCCTGTTTTGGTCGTGGGTAATCTAATGTTAATTGAACGTGGGTGATATATTAAAGTGTATTTGGCGAATGTTTATAAATAAGGAAATATTTTTCAGGATTGCTTCTAAGTTACGTAGCAAATATTAGAAGCACTACTGATGTTTAGACAACAAAATTTCACCCAGACAAGTTTTGCTGCATTCAACCGAAAAGGTTTTTCTGTCATTTTTTTTTATTGTGTTGTTTTTCAGTTAAAATAAGACGTTCATCAGAATCAAAATTGTGAATTAAATCTTCAATATTTATCTTTTCTTCGTATTTTTATTCTAGTGCTTTCGAGTGTTTCAGCCAAGAACGAGATGTTGCCAATATTTTCAAGAGCTAGATGTTGTCAAAGAACTTTCAAATTAATCCAACTCTATGCACATCGTACAAGTTAAGGCATATGTAAAACGGTTACACACTACAATAAAATAATATATCATACGTATTGTTATAATTGCATAGATTTAATATTTTTACCCATTTTATAATTCTTCCCATCTGCTGAAACATATTTTATCTACTGTGGGCTGTTTCGTTTTATGATAATTGATTCAATTATTTAGAATCTTTATTTGAAATATCTGTCATATTTCAAGGAAAGTTTCGAAAATCTCCAAGCTATTATACATATTTTACAATATTTTTTTTTAATTATGCGATGATCGATATGTATCCGAATTCCACTAATCTTCAGCAAGTCACAAGTTAACCTACGAGAGAAGTTAGTGCATATGTGGCCAATTCAAGAATTTGGTGTTGTCTTTTGATAATGGAGATGCAATCTCATAGAGAGAATGTTAATTCATAAATACTTTCTTTTATATAAAGTAGCTTTTAGGTCGCTAGTTATTGGTAATAGTTTGGTACAATATTGTGTAGTTTTTTTTTAAGTAAATTATAAATCTAAGAAATTTATTGGGATCGCTTAGTCTCATGTACCAGAGAATTATATTTTGAATAAAGTTTTTTTTTATCTTATTTATATCCAGAGTGCATCTGGTTACAATAGAATATGTTAGTGTTAATGGAGGATTGGGCTAATTTCATTAAACCTACATGGTTGTAGAAATTGCTGATAAGTATTTTTGTTGGGTTCAATTTAAAAAAAAAAAACGGGTCTGATGAAGACATTGTTTTATCTCGGTTAATAACTTTTTCTTCTAACAGCTATTTTATGTTTTGTGCCTGAAAGGATATTCACGTTTGTAATTGAGAAGACAGGAATGTTTGCTATTTCTTTGAACACTGAAGGATTGCAATTGATTTTTAGTCCTTTCTTCTCACTTTTTTACTACCTTGTATACATCAATTGTAAAATGACAGAATATGTTTGTCAAAAAAAGAAAAAAAGATAGCTCAAAATACGAAATACGTATAAGAGAGTTCAGAATGAAGCAATTACGAAAATTCAAACCTCTAGGTAGGGTTTTAACAGAATGCAAAAGCCGACAGCGAAATTTGAAGAGGCTTTGTAATAGAGAAAGATTATGAAACATTTATGTAAAATCGACCATCATATACGACTGTGAATGCCGGACAATCTCCTCACAGATGAAGAAGAAATTTGTGGCAAAAGAAATCTGGATCTAGAGACGGATGCTACGAATACGATGTACTGGAAATGCTATAACGATATTTTATAGAAAATGAAATAAAAAAAGGACCCTGACACAACTGAAATTTCAAGGGAACATAATGAGAAAAGATTGTTTGGAAAATTTGTCATTCACAGGGGATATTGAAGGTCATCGGGACACAGGAAAGTAGGGATATAGAATGTCCGATGAGCTTGTGTAAATGGTTTGTCTGAACTGCGATAGGGGGAATAACAAAAAGACAAAACTTACTCATGGATAAAAAGTCAGGAACAGGTGGAGAAGCATGAGCATCCTGGTCCTGAAATGACACTGCACATAGGAGTAAAATAGAAAACATCACAGTAAACATTATTTTTCTAAACTGAAATCTAAACTGAGACGTCCCACCAATGAAAAAGCTTCGTCTGTTTCCGTATATATCCGATTGCCTTGGAGGTGGTGGTAACGATTCTAGTATTTGGATGACCAATTTGCTTGCCATATATCATGGCAAACAAATTAGAAAGAAAAATAATTAGGAAGAAAATTAAACCCAACACCGAAATCAAATGCCGGGATTTGTCAAATAAATAGTTTACAATGCAAAGTTTTTAAGTAGAGGAAACCTCACGTAATCTAAATGCCAGCACCTACGAACACAAGAGAGACTTGCGTTTAAACAAGTCATCCAACTCTCACATTTTGCATCAAAACTCTGCTGGACGTAACTTTACTTTCACTAACCCTACCCTAATTGAAAAAGAACATAATTCTTTAAGGAGAAAATACATTGAAAACATAATAATATCATTATCACCAAGTACAAACGTACGCGGAAAATATTACAGTACATAGCCATCTTTTTTAATCCATTCTTAAAGACACTAACTTATATCTATCTAATAAAAAGTATCCATTCTTAAAGAGGGAAGTCATGAAGTCATCTTGTAACTCCCCTCTGTGTGTGTTGACCGCAAAAGGGTGAAGATAAAACTCCCACTAGACATGACACACGCACACAATTACATGTACACAAAAACTTACATAAACATAGAAATAATAAAGGTTTTAATACATGGGGCATATGTCCGACCAATAAGAACTGACCCAAGCATAACTGATAATATCAGGGTTTTCTGTTTGTTTTTTTTGTTTTTTTGTCTGTATTCTCTCAATCTCTGGCGAAACTTTAAAAAATGAAACATATTAGATTGATATAAGTTTCCGATTTATTCTTTTATTTCTTCATATTAGATTCCGATCCATATTTGAGCTGCATTTGATTTTAATATATATATATATGTATGTGTGTGTGTGTGTACATCATAGAAATATTGTTTTAAAGTATGAATTATATAATTTTAAAGAATGCTATAAATATGAGTTGAAATGTTACATATCAGTGATTGGGCGTATGTAAATGTAAAGGGGATAACAGAAGTCAACGTCAAACCAAAACAATACATATGAACTGAAGATTATATATATATATATATATATATATATATATATATATATATAAACACACACACACATATATATATATATGTATGTATATATGTTTATATATATATATGTGTGTGTGTGTGTGTGTGTGTGTGTGTTAACTTTCAGATATATTTAAATCAGACTGTCTGTCTATCTATCTATCTATCTTTATATGTATAATTATATATATATATATATATATATATATATATATATATATATATATATATATATATATATATATAATAAAAATGTATAGTATAAATATAGGCAATATTTTCTGCTTGTCTTTAATCATATATATATGTGTGTGTGTGTATGTGAGACAAAATGGAAATCCTTTATACACAGCGCAACTGAAATTATTTCAATAAAGAATCTTAGAAACTTTTGCACGCATGTAATATATATATATATATATATATATATATATATATATATATATATATATATATATATATATATATTCGTGTATGTGTCTGTTTTGGTGCGTCTGAGTATGTGTCTGCTTTGCTTAACCCGATGCTTTATTGTGGTGTAATATTTAGGAAGATTGTCTTCTAGATCATTACACGAAGTTCCGTACTCCCTGAGTGCCACGTACGGTTTACAAGATTTACACAAGTCCCCTGGCATAAAACGATGGTGAGCGAACGCGCAAGTTTCGTTCGCAAGCCTCTGCCTGTCATTTCAATCTCCCTCGGTGGCTCAATCTTCGGTAAGATATGAATAATATTGGTAAATATCGGACATCTGTCGTAGAACGGTATTGAGCAAACACGTCTCGTAAGCCAATATTAGTAAAACTCTATCTCAACCGAGCGTTTTCTTATTGTGACCCGGTGCTCAACTGGGCAAAAGGTAACCTGGCATATCGCTATGGTAAACAAGCTAGTCACATAAATTGCTCTTCCGAAATTCTATCTTGAGTGGATTCTTTGCAGATGTGATATTGCGTAAAGCTACGCTGATCTTAATAAATATTAGACATCTATTTCAATGTTTTGCTTCACAAGTTAATCCAGAAAAGATCTATTATTCTCCAATATTATGCGGTTAAAACAGTAAAATGATTTGGTTTTATGACATATCCACCTCAATGGGATATTTAATGCCAGTAAGATTTTTATTGCTGGTAATAATTTTCTTCAAAGATTTATTTCTGGTAATATTTTTTTACAAAGTATTTCTGATATTAAAACCTATTTTTTACACTTTCATGGTGTTTGACCCCAGTTTGAGAGTTAACTATTTACTCATAGCTGAGACCTTAACATGTGCTAGAAACACCAGCAATTAAGAGGTGGTTCCACGCTCCTCAAAACCTCCTGATCAGAGGCCTTGCTATTGAACGTAGTTTATAGTCCTACACAGGACGCGGATGTAGTTTATCTTCATACCCAAGACGGACAGTAAAATGGCAGTGTTTCAGTCATTATCTGGTAAATAAAGATTAAACCTATTTAAAATTAACCTTACGGTTACAACACGTTGACTCACTGGTTCCTGTAAGATCACATTAAACAATATTTATTTTGAATTTAAGGAAAATAGTATCTAAAAGAATAGGATTTTTTTTAATCATATCCCCCCTTACAAGGCAATAAAACCGCTAATATACAAGGAGTGAATGAATAAAACCGAAAGTAAAACATTATTAACGAGCAAAAACAACAGAAGAGTAATGAATCAAGAAATTGCTAACGAAATTCAAAAATGTGTGAGAAACATTCTGGTCGCTGTAGTGTGTAAAAGTTAGCGAGACGCAGCAGGATGTTTTGAAAAACTTTCTTTTGCTTTGATTTTTCATTAAAGCATATCTCTTGCCTATTTTGTATATATCTTCATTGATTTTCATGTATTAGAAAGAGATAATTTAGACTCATGAATGGTGGATCTGTAGAAAATGGTGATGTAATGTAGTTTTTTAACCGTCTGTTAATAATTTGTAGCATTGCTATAAACATGTTTTCATAACATTTTCTTTCTAAATGGTTATGCTCTTTTTTAATAAGCCTGCCATTGGTGAACTTAAAGTTATGTCCCACGTCGTTTCGGTGTAAGACGAGAGATTTTGAATGTTTGTCTAATCGCAGGTCCCTTTTGTGTTCCTGGATGTGAATGTTGTTGTTCTGTAAATATTTCATTTGATAAACTTATATTTTATTTTTCTTCCTGATTATATCTCCGATAGTCTTGGAAGTGCCGATAATGATCTTCGTGTAAGGGATCGCAAATTCATTTGAGAGTTTAGTTGAAGTGTTGTTAGATAGAATTATAAATTTTGTATAATTTTGTTGGAGGTATTTGTTTTTGTTTTGGCTTTATGGATTGTTTTCTTTTTTAACGTCTAATATGAAATATTATGGGTAGTGTAGATGTTTGAATGTGTTCTCAATGTTTATCTCCAAGATACTAACATTTTAAGCATAATAGCTAGACTCATTAATGTTGAACCAACCATCAAATTCACACAGGAATTTGCAACAAACAACTCTCTACCTTTCCTCGATATGCTATTAATACGTAAAAATAAAAATTAGATTTTAAAGTTTACCAAAACCTACTAACAAAAATAACTTTATTAATTTCTATTCCGACCAGAACCGGAGAATAAAATCTGGAATAATTATCAGATTTTACCTTAGAGTCATTAGGATATGTAGCCCTGAATACATTAGCCTACATGTTCATTTTTTCATGCATCAGCGGGTGTCCACAATATTGTATATTGATTTGTAGCGCCCTTTTGCGGTGAAAAAAACATTGATTTGGGAATAATGAAATAATCAAATAATAGTAGGAATTTAATGAACTCTTGGTAAAATGATGTTTTTGATTTTTTTATATCTCTTACCCCACGCATATTTAATTTTATGAAATTTCCAAAATTTAATTTTTCTATAGCTTAATGTTTATATGGGTTTTAACCAAAAGTGCTTGGAGAATTTAAATCGTCAGTTTCTTTTTGTCAATCTGAATTGTAATATAAAAATTGCAATATATCTAAGACATTGTTTAATTAAAAAATCTTTAATTGCTATTATTGATAAGATATATTGTGGACACCTTTTTCGATGATAATAAATATTTACAAAAATTCTTTTCATTTTTTTAAAATATTAATTAGAATGATTTATAAATTTTATAACTTTTAATTTTCTGAATTAATTTTTACGGTTAGGTGATACTGTTATTAAGTAAAATATACATTTACTAATTATAAATATAATACCTTACTACAATTCAGTGACATCCAGTATTTTAAAATTAATTTTTAAGCTTTATTTGTGTGTGCATGAATGCGTCGGTTTTATAAATATTGACGGCCATACACGAACTTATGAGAAAATACGAGCGGTAATTATAGTAAAATTAAGGCCAAAGTACCTAAAATTCAAGAAACATTTGATTCTTTAGAATATTTATTCAAAACTTTAAAGATTTATAAGTTGATAAAAAAATATAAAAAGGCGCTCACGTTAGATTCGTCAAATAATTTTACATACATACACCCCGTTGGAAAATAAGAAAATATCAGCCATTATTAGCAATTACAAAAATTATTCCAATCAATTTGAATTCGTTCTCAAGTATAGCCATATATTTTGTTTATTAGAAATATTAAATTAAATCTGTTAGATTAAAAGTAAAACTAAAATAAAGGATTGCAGAAAAACCTTTCATTTTCAAAATTTAATTTTCATTTCATTTTCAAAACTAAAATAAAAGATTCCCGAATGATCTTTCATTTTCAAAATTTAATTTTCATTTTAAACCTTAAGCACTGCATTTCTTTTTGAAGTTACTGATATATATATATATATATATATATGTGTGTGTGTGTGTGTGTGTGTGTGTGTGTGTGTGTGTGTGTGTGTTTTTTCTCGTTATCTATTCGTTCTCATCATATATATATATATATATATATTATCTGTTTATCCATTCGTTCAATCGTATTGCATATATATATATATATATATATATATATATATGTGTGTGTGTGTGTGTGTGTGTTTGTGTGTGTGTGTGTGTGTGAGTGTGCGAATATTGATGTCAACCCCATACGCGATATTCTGTTCGTTAGTCCATGACGATTGCGTTTAGCTGTGGTTTTGGGGTGTTGACTTCAATGTCTACTTTTATGTTTACATACGCCCTTTCCTTGACATTGAGAAGTGTTTAATCCATAAACATAGCATAGCTTAAAACTATATTTTATCATATATGTATTTTCTGAAATCAATGTATCTTTCTCGTTTCCACCAAAATGACAATAATTACAGAGATTAAAGTATACTCATCGATACAGGATGGATAAAATTTTATCCTTTTTTTTAAAGACGCACTCCTGCTTCGTAATCCATTTATATCTGATGTCATTTTGCAGATAATCTTTCTCACATGATTACTATTCCGTAACCCATTATGTTTGTAGGGGAACCACACGTAGTAGCTGCGGTGTTTTCTTGACAAGAAAGCTTGACGGAGTCCAACCCTCTCCAGACTGTTTTTGAATTCAGTATTTTCCTTCTGTTAGACCGGTTGCCATCCAAGGTTATAGAACCTAGTTTATCCTGATATTTATTCATGGCTAGAGGAAGAAGAGATGGATTTATACCGTTCCCAAGGGTATTAGCACATAAATGACTGTAAAGAACTGGAGTGGAATCCGTGCCACCATGTTTCAGTTTTAGTCACTTCGGCTGTGATGGGCAAGTTTAAACTGCATCTACAGCAAGAAAACTTAGGTCACTGTGTCGTGCCAGAAATCATTTCTCGTCAGATTCTATATTTCACATTTACAAATCTACCATTCTTCCATGCATTGAATACTGTTGCTATATCTGGTCTGGTGTTCCCGCTATTCATCTCGAGGTTCTTGACAAAATCCAAACAAGGATGTGTAATGTAAACTTTCCTGACTTAGCATCTCGGCTTCAATTACATACTCACCGACGTGGCGTGGCTTCCCTCTGTCTTTTCTGCAAATATTTTCAATGCAACTGCGCTGACGAGCTTTTTTTTTCTTTTCTTTTTTTGGTGCGCCAACTGCATGAATATAAATGTGCCACTAGATTGACACTTAGGTCTCACTCGTTTACCGTTAAGATAGCTAAACGCAACCACCACTTCTTCCTCAATAGTTTTTTTTTAATTTTTCTCGCACTTTTCACCTATGGAAGTTTCTTCTGTTTTCTTGCTTCCTTGATAATTACAATCTTCAAAAATCTGAACGTCAAATCGTCATCTTCTATCTTTTTGAATGACGTTCATCTTTTGTCCTTTCCTCAATCCTCCCTATATTCAGTCTTTTCTTTCACTTTCACTCTCTAAACCCATGCCTACTAGTAGCATTCCTGTCTTGTTTGGGGCGAAATGATAAAAAATGATTCAAAATTTTAGTTCAGCTTATTTTCCTATTTCATTTGGAACATTAATCAAATATACTTCTTATCTAGAATTAGTCACTTACAACATAAGGTAGTTTTACATTTATTTACTTATTCGCAAACATTTACAAATACTTAAGTTCTGACCAGCATAATTCATACATCACAACTTCTTTTCAGCGAACAAAAAATATGGTGGATAAGTAAGTCAAGTCGCCAACTGCTAAATAGAGGCTAGACATATCAGGATTTCCTTTCAGCATATAAAATTCTGATGAAGCACACATATGCACATATACAAAAAGGAAATGTGCATCTAGAATATAAAGCATAAGACTTTTATATGCATCCGTTGGAAAGCTTGAAAATTAGCAAAAAATGCGACAACAGAAACACAGATAAAAAACACATTTCTGTTTTATCGTCCGTGCAGCTCTAATTCGACGTCATTGTTAAATTTCTGGTTCTACCGGAAATTGAGACTGGCGTTGAAGTTTTTCTTCCGGTTTAGAAGTTGAAGTTGCAGTGCGCAATCCGTAGCCGACTAGTAATTTTCTTTATGAGCGGAATAAAAAGCCGGATAGAATACTTGACAAAACGAAAGATCTGTATTGCATAATAGCGAATCTGCTAAGAAAGACAATCGTGTAATTTCAAAAAGAAATATTTTATTTTCATACAAGTCTCTTTATGGTAAAGGTTTTAAAACTTGTTTTACCGATCGAAGACTTTCTTTATTAATCAAAGTGCATATCTAGGACAGCATAATAAGAGTAGATACCTCCGCCTGGTTCACACTTCTCCTCGATCTTTTGAACAGGAGCAGTTTATCACTTGTTCTTTTTAAGGATAGAGTTTCCAGTTCGTTTTAAAGTATTCTCATTCACTTTCACTTCCAGTAACATCATTGCCTCCGAGTGGCACTATCGCCGTGCTTTGTGTGAATTGATTAAAATATATATCATACATATATTAGCTTAGTACGACATTAGACCATTTATTAAAGGGAAGAAGAGGTCACTTTGGAAAATCTGCGTTCTAATGATGGTCTTCTTGCAAGTCCAGTATATATATATATATATATATATATATATATATATATATATATATATATATATATATGTATGTATGTATGTATGTATGTATACATACATATCTGTATATGGTGTATATGTATGTATGTATGTATAGTTAGACGGATAGATAGAGGGATACATTATTTATTTGTTTACATGGGTGTGTGTATGCAATTGTTTGGAGATGTGTAAGGTTTTAGGTATATATGTTTATGTGCACGTATGTGTATGTACGTAGGTATATATGTGTGCAAATGTATATATATATATGTAGGAGTGGATGTGTAGGGATGTATATATATATATATATATATATATATATATATATATATATATATATATATGTGTGTGTGTGTGTGTGTGTGTGTGTACACACCTATATGTATGTATGCACGTGTAAATATAAATATATTGTGCATGTGTGTATACGTATGTGTTTTTGAACATAGAAATATAGGTCCTTGCTAGATTAGATAATCTTTATATTTTTATATGTTTATATTAGATTTGTAACCTGTAGTCGATATTACTTTTGTCAAAATTTCTTGATTACACAGCGGACCTTTTATAAATGGCCTTCGGTTTTAGTTTCCCCCACCCCATCTCTCTCCCACACCCCCTTTTTCTTTTCTTTTCTTCTCCCTCTCTCATCTTTTGATCTTTAAGATTATATCGTCTATTGTGTGTGTATGTCATCACAAAATGTAGACTCTCTTCCGTTAAATTTTTAACGTATTAGACATCCGAGAACATGCATATTTCTCTCACTTAAAACGTCTTTGACTCCCCTCTTTAAAACTTCTCTCTGTTAAATTTTAACCCCCCCCCTTCATCTTTAGATCTTCCTGTTCTTCTCTCGTCTGTTGCCCCTCCCTATAACTTTTATTTACTCTAACATTCGTCCCACACTCTCACTAAATTTTATTTTTTATTCCCGGAGTTGTTTTTTCTGTTTTCTTTTTGAATTTGTAGGTCTGATGAATTGGATCATATTTACGATTCCAATGTAAAAAATTATGACCATGGAATATATATATATATATATATATATATATATATATATATATATGGGGAGGGGGGCAATATATCTTCATTCAAATATATTCGGTTGAATAATCTAGAAATACTTTGTATACTTATTTTAATCCTCTCAAGTTCAGGAATCACTTTTTAGTGTGTGTAGAAAATTGATGAAGAAAAAAGCCGTAATTATCCATATTATCCAGATTATTTGTATTTTCCAAATATTTTCAATGTCATCCAAGATCATCTTCAAGGGTTGTATTTCTAATGTAAGTTATGAATATTTGAGTATGAACGCTTTAAAATTCGAAAAAAATTAACCTCCATGTAATGTAGCTATTTCAACTATGTAATTCTTATTCGAATTATAGTTACGTTGTTTTTTTTTTAACATTTTTAATTCTGTACTTAATAATTGTAATTTAGATTTTTTTAAACTTTGCTGTTATAAACATTTTAGATTTTTATTTATATACCCACAAATGATATTATTTATTTTTGGCAGTATTTTTTTTTCTGCTGTGTCAACCGGATAACAAGTAGTCGAGAATGGCCATGAAGCTTCTTTGGACCACATCAATTAACCAATGACGGTCGTATTTTGCTTAATCGAATATGTGCTTCATCCAGTTTCGGCAGTCGAATTTGCCAGTGATAATCTCTTTCAATTCTAGAAAGCTGCAATGGAGAACTTCAATAGTGTACCACCAGTCAGTCACCATAATATTCTGTACAATTCCGGTTTTAGAAAGTGTTTGTGTCATTCGTCATAATCAATAATCATTAGAAATTAGTAATATATTTTTGTGTAACCACAATAATATTGGGTTATCCGGAAAGTTAATGCCGATTTTTAATGGAAATTAAATCACAAAAAATTATGCGATTAACATTTATTCAACTAAATATTAAGAATTATGTTCCACAACCTTTCTCCATTTTTCCTTCGACTTAAAGATTCTACATTATTTACATTATTCGGACTATTTTCCTCATCTTTGTCGCCATATTTATTACAATGTTTCGGCCGTTGTACGCTCCGGCCTTCTTCAGGTGGTTGGAATGTCGAACTGAACCCTTTATTTCGCTCAATGGGGTATACTGTTCTAGTTCCACGTGCCATGTCTAATGGATGTCAGTTATCAGTTATCTCCTGTTAATTTCCCTCTGAAAGATCTCCACTGCCTTAACCGGGCATTGAACTCAAACTCTTTGGGTCATGTCACTGGATCTAACCAACGCCTTTATCCATTGGGCCATTGTGACACTATTTAGGGGTGCGTGAAGAAGAAAAAAAAAAAAAAAGGCGAGAATTAAATTAGGTGATACGAATCTATCACGAAAAGACGATGTTATTTTTTTTTTTAACAAGGAAAAGTGGTAAAGATTTTATTTTCATTAGAGAAGAAAGTAAGGTCGCGGATCTGTCGCGTTTGATTTATGACGGCGCACCGAGTATGGCAATGGTGAAAATTTCAGGTCGGTCAATTGGCCTACGAAACAAAAACTGAGAGATAAATGTCCGTTGGACCACCCAGGTTACAAAGAAAGAAAGTCTGACCCATTAGCTATCTACGGAGATGTCGTTTGGAAAAGGCACATTTTTTGTGTCAAGAGCTGGCCATGATGGCAAAATTATTTTATAAGAACGAATAATTGGCTGTGGATATCGCCAGATGACCACCCACCTGTTTGGCGAAGGTCTCGATTGATAAAGTCCAGGTGACATTCGGTTAAGATAGGAGTTGAAAGATTTGTTGTCGAGAAGAAGAAAAAGAAAGAAAAGAAAAAGAAAAAGGAAGATAATTTTTTTTCTTTGACCAAGTTTTTTAAACCGAGGCTAGTCCGGCGACACCCACGCCGCTGAGCGCCCATTGGTTGAATGGTTCCCATCCGAATCAGCAAAAGGTTACGGGACAGGATAGGACGGCGACGACGCGGAGACAGACGGGGTGACGTCACAATTGGCGCCGCGACCAGGACAGCACGGCCGACGCGGCAAGGCAGACATCACATTTGGCGCAGCGACACCGCGGGACGTCACACCATGTGTCATTCAGATCGACATTCCAACCACCTGAAGAAGACCGGAGTGTACAACGGCCGAAACGTTGTAATAAATATGGCGGAAAAGATGAGGACAATAGTCCGAATAATGTACATAATACCTCATCTCAGAAATATAGAGAATTAAAGATTCTATGTTTCCAGATATTTGGTGGTTTCTCAGCAAGGAATTCATTCATTAAGATGTTTTTTTTTTATGCCATCCAAAGAATTAAAATCTTTACATTTGAGATTATTTTGCAAGAACGTGAACAAATTAAAATACGAAGGAGCAATATCTGGTGAATATGACTAGTAGGGTAACGCATCCAAGCTAATCTGCAACAATTTTTTGCCGGGTTACTAAAGAAATGTGAGGTCTGGTACTATCCTGTTGGAAGGCAACACCTTTCTTTTTTGCCAATTATGGGCGTTTTTCTTGGATTGCTCGCTTTAATTCGGGCAGTTGCGCGCAGGACTTTTTCCGAATCAATTGACTGGCTACTTGGCAGAAGCTTATAGTACAGGGTTGATTTCCAACCCCACCAGATGCAACGCATGACGTTCTTAGGAGAAAACCTGATTTTGAGGCGGCTAAAATTTGGTCATGTCGCTTACCCCAGGATCTTTTTCACTGAACATTGTTGTAAGTGATCTATTTTTCCTCACCCGGCACAATTTGCTTAAAGAAGAGTGGATGGTATTGCGTTTATACAACAAATCACAGATGAAATGCAATCCAAAAGATTCTTTTCACTCAGATCATGTGGTACCCAAACATCGAAACGATTTTAGTATCCATGCTTCAATAGTAGATTTTGAAAAAAAAAACAAAAACAATAGTGTTTCTGCCAAATCCCGCGTTGTGTAATAGAGGTTATTCTCAATCAGTGCCTTGATTTGGTTGTCATCTTTAGTGGAGAGTCTGTCTGAGCATTCTTCATTAATAAGACGACAATTACCAACTCTAAACTTAGCGAACGACTTCCGTACAGTTCTGTCAGCTAAAGGACCTTCACCGTACGCAGTACAAATCTTTTTGTTTCTTGCGTGCAATTTTTTTGGCTTTACGCTAAAAACAATCATCAAGTGTCTAAAATGCACATTATAATCTTCCATTTTAATGGAGATGCAATATTGACACGAATTAAGAAATGTTCTTTCTCAAGAGATAGTTTAATGTTTGCTCTAATCGGAAAAGTAAGTATATTATATATGTTGATAAATTTGATGTATTCCAACATGAACGACTAAAAATCGGCATGAACTTTCCAGACAACTCAGTATATTTAAACACATCATATTTCTACTACACTCAAACCTAATTTTCCGAACAGCCTGGTATTATAATTCTATACGTCGATCGTAATATTACCGTATCTTTAAAACTCTTTCAAAATGTCATTATTATTTTGTTTTCATCTTATAATACTTTGCGTATTGCAATCTTCCGTATTTTGAATTTAGATTTTTCTTTCCTTTGACTATAGAAAATTATAAAGAGACAAATACAATTTTGGAAACACGATATCGGTTATAGTCTGCAAATGGATTCCTTATCAGAAAATGGGTATTAATGCAGCGACATTGTTTCGTACATATTATATTAACTTTGCACATACTTCACAAAAAATACAAAAAAAACGAAAAATATATCTTTTAGAAAATATTTCCTTGTCTTATAATTAAAAAAAAATACCATCCTTGGCAATATTTGTTATTTGACATGAATAAAATTTCAACGATATTCAGCCATATTATCATCGTCTGATACGAATCTAAGAACATCTCTCTATGCACAACCAACGTTCGTACATGTCTTCAGAACAATCACTAGGTGATAAAAGGTGTTGAAATATATTCATGCGATAATCATATGATTTGTCTCTGGAACTGTAGTTGAACAACCGCAAAATAATTTTTTTCTGATTCCAGCCTCTCTCTGAATGTGAGTAAATTTAATCTAAAATTCGCTATATAATCCATGTTTTAATATCTGCAGAACTTTACAGTATGACAGAGGCTCAACCATATTCTTTTTAACGTTGATATAGTTGGGAATAATTCAAGATGATCCTGACTGAACAAACATTATGTAAGCGAAATTCCAGAGAAAAAAAACTGGACAGAATAGTTAAAAACTGCAAAAAATTTTTTCTATCACCTCTGCCTATTTAGCGATATGAGGAGTCACGATTATTATAATCAAAAAAGAACATTTAAGTCCTCCAAATTAAAATTCTTGATAAACGGCGTTCTCTCTCTCTCTCTTTTTATATATATATATATATATATATATATATATATATATATATATATATATATATGTGTGTGTGTGTGTGTGTATTTTTCTTGCATATATATATATATATATATATATATATATATATATATATATATATATGTGTGGGGGGGTACGTGTGACAGCAAATATTCTAAAGAAATAATGAATTTTTATTAAAACCGAAAGATTTAAACATTATTTTTAGTCGATACGTATATTTGAATAGACGATCCGTTTATTTATTAAACAACACATTGATTTATTTTCATCAGTCGGCCTGAAAGTTTGAGAAATCTTATTAAATAAAAATATACCGGAGTCTGCATGTTATTTTATAATAAGATTTCTGAAACATTCAGGTCGGTAGACGAAAATAAATATACTCTTTAATCAATCGCATACGCAAATACGAGTGTCCAACGTTTAAAGTGATAACTAAGGAGGTATATATATATATATATATATATATATATATATATATATATATATAACAGTAATTCATCGAGCCTAGAATAATCCTCAACAGAATGCACTAGACGGACGTTTCGTCCTACTTGAGACACATCAGCATCATTCATGCAATAACGAGAATCGAACCCTGACCGTTACGATACAACGCAAATGTCATAGCAAATGTGCCACGGATCTCGGTGACGAAGAAGAAACTGACTAGACTCGATATAGCTCCGCAACTCACTCGGTTACTTAGTATACTCCCCTGAGTATGAGAATACACACGGAATAGTGCCCAAGTGCCACGTCTTCTTTTCACCCTTAGTTGCTCCTCGTGAGCATTGTCTGGGTCAAGCAAGGATGTACAGGAGAAGAAATTTGGGGGATTTACAATAATCATGTATAGTAATTCATCGAGCCTACAATAATTCTCAACAGAATGAAGAAAACACCGGACGGCCGTTTCGTTCTGTTTGGTTTGATGTGTGTTATATGAGTGAAAATATAACACAATTACACATTATTTACATTATTCAGACTATTGCCCTCATCTTTGTCGCCATATTTATTACAACGTTTTTGCCGTTGTACTCTCAGGCCTTCTTCAGTTGGTTGGAATGTCGAACTGAGCCCTTTATTTCGCTCATTGGGGTAGACTGTTCTAGTTCCACGTGCCATGTTTTTAATGGATGTCAGTTATCTCCTGTTAATTTTCCCACTGAAAGTTCTCCACTGCTTTAACCAGGTATTGAACTCACACTCTGGATCCTGTTACTGGATCTAAACCAACGCCTTTATCCGTTGTGGCATGTGTCCTTGAGAGTGATAACTGACATCCATCAAACATCGCACGTGGAACTAGAACAGTCTACTCCAGTGAGCGAAATAATGGGTTCAGTTGGACATTCCAACCACCTGAAGAAGGCCGGAGCTTACAAAGGCCGAAACGTTGTAATAAATATGGCGACAAAGATGAGGACAATAGTCCGAATAATGTAAATAATGTACATAATACCTCATCTCAGAAATATAGACAGAAAAACAATTACAATCTTCAAGTGCTGAGTATATTCTGATGGTTATAGTGTTCGCTTTCTCGTGGTGTTTATTTAAAATTGTGTGTTAAGATTTGTTTATTTAATTATTGTTGCCTAAAATATTATAATTAAATATTTGTAAGTTATAACATTCAAATTCCTGAGCTCGAAATACGAAGAATTAAAAAAATATTTAAATTTGAAATAAGTAAACAAGTTAGGTATAAAAGATTAAACTCTCTTTTTGTCGCATGAAATTCCTAGTTATAAAAATTAAGGTAAACTAGTACTTATTGTGCAAATATAATAACAGGTCGGGACTATATATCTAATGTGTTTGGAACCAAGCTTTATAATTACATCGGTGAAATTATATATATATATATATATATATATATATATATATATATATATATAAGACAATAGAAAAACTGTAATAGTTGTCGACGCGTTTCGTCCGATGTGGACTTTTTCAAAGCAAAAACGAAATGAATTTATTATACAAAGTAACTAATAATAACAAAACAAAATGTCCTTAGCAACTGGAAGAATTTAGAGAACGCTATTTTCATACTGTTAACTGAAATGACGTCAATTACTGTCACATATGGAGATATTGTTTTTATTGCTGTGTTGACGGATTCAATCATTTTAAATAAATAATAGACATGATATATCTAAGAAAATATTTTTGAGTGTGCATTAATTGTTTATGTATAACCGAATCATATGCAGTAATTCTCCGGGTTACAAGAATCTCTACCTACGGCGACTCGTGTATATCACGCATTGGCAAATTAATCCTGTTTCGACTTCTGCTGTTTGCCTCGTACATAAGGGGGAGAGGATCAGTTCTTGGATGTACGACATATTGGATTGTTGCGTATTCGCTCTCTTTCGTTTTTGTTGTGTTTGCGGAAACTTATAGGCTTTCATTCTGATTCCCAAGCGTAGAGTAATGTCTTCTGATGACGGTGCCTCGAACAATGGAAAGCCACCACCATGGAAATGAAATTAGATATTGTTAAACGCTCTGATAAAGAGAGAAAGAGCTACGAACATTGGCCGGTTGCTTGGCTTAAGTCGCTCGACTGTCAATTAAAACATCTACGCGTGATCTTACGTATCATTATCACATCAAATGGAAGCCAATATCATCACTTACAATAAATATACAAGCAGCTTAAAACCTATTTAATTTCATTATATCTTTTATATCCATTTTATTATATCTCATTTCTTAATTTTTTTAGTACTAATTGTGTTAAAATGTGTCATAGAAATGCGTTGTTATGTTCTAAATTATTACGCAGAGATGAAAAAATAGTTAAATATTCTTCTCTTGCTGATAGATTTTTTTTTACTCCTGTGGCGGTGGAGACTTCAGGGGTTATTGGCCCTCATTCGATGGCGTTCCTTCGGTGAATTGGCGCGATTGCGTCTCGATTAAGGGACAAGCCTCGTGAAACGGAGTGGCTCTTGCAGCGTGTCTCACTGGCTATTGTTCGAGGTAATGATTCCTTCATCATTGCGGCTGGCAGAGGATAGAAAAAATTGTTTATAGTTACTTTGTTCTGAAATTGTCATCAGTGGTCAACTGAACTTGCTTTGTTTCAATAAATTTATTTCCTATAATTATAGACGAGAGTGAGAACAGAACGAGAAAATAAATAGAAAGCATAAATCCGTGATGTCATCATGAATTTTCATGTAAGTTTTTTCTATAACAAAAAACAAACGAATGGTAAAGCAGATGTTCAAATGTTTAACAGAAGCGAGAAACGAAGTCCCCTCTTTAGTCAATAAAGTCGATTATTAATTTACCTTAACATAGGTGTGTGATGTAAGTGCTTATTCATAGAAAATTTGTCAGCAAATTAAAATTCGCGAAGTTTGTTTTTCTTTAATAACAGACATTGGTATACTTAAAATCATTTAGTTTGACGTAATTCAAACTGAACATATTTTTTTGGATATTGCTCAACCTAGAACCTTAATTAATTCATCAAATATATTAAAAGTTCAACCTTGTATTGTGTGCTGCTTCTCGCTTATTATCTGGCTTCAATGGTCAAGCAACCAAACATCGATACGTACCGTGAACTTTTAATATTATATTAGAATATAGTAGATTATATTAGATAGATAGATGCCAGTGAGAAGTATTGTAGTGAGAATAAAATAGTTTAATATAAAACTTATTTGGGCAATCAGCAACTTAAACTTGTTTTAGCCCACCAAAAACCAAAGTTATAAACAAGAAGTCAATGCATTGTACTCATTCTTTGACTCGGGACCATCCTCTGCACTTATATTGCATGTGGCCGCCATACTGAAAATATGACTTTGGTCAATTCTTTTGAATTGTTGGTGCCAAGAGAGAACGGTGTAATGCAATGTAATTTTCCTCTGGTCACGACATATCGAATCTTGTTACTATATGCGTATCCAGAACGTAAAAGCTTATTTCAAACACGTCTGCAATAATCAATAAATGAAAGACAAAATCGAGGAGACAAACTGGTTTATTCGTTTGTCTCGTACGGTCAGGTCGTCTTGCTCGCCCAAGCCTTGCTATATACAATAGATGGCTTCTTGTCAGAGGCGACTAAGTGATTAATTGGCTTGAGAAATCTGAAAGGCCAAATTGCGTGACCGGAGATAGTTATTCACTTTACCTTTCTTCCATCTGGGAGCAACATTTCTTTCTTTCTTTCTTTCTTTTTTTCTTGCAGGTATTCTTTCTTTTTTCTTTCTTTCAAGAAAGAAAGCCATTTTAATTCATTTTTGTATCTTCCTTTCATTTTCTATTTTTATATCTATTTGTTTCTTTCCATTTTTCTGTTCGTTTTTGTTCACATATTCTTACATTGTCTTTCCTATTCTTCCTTTCTTTCATTGGCTCCTTCTGACTTTCTTTCATTTTTCTTTTATTAATTTGTTCCATTTTTCTTTTATGATTTTTCTTTTCCTTTCTTTTTTCTTTCTTTTCTTCTATCTTTCTTTCTTTCTTCTTTCTTTCTTGCTTTCTTTCTTCTTTCTTTCTTGCTTTCTTTCTTGCTTTCTTCCTTCTTGTTTTCTCCATTTTACTTTATTTTACATGACTTATAGATCTCCCTCTTTTTTTCCTTCTGTTTCTTTTTGTTCTCTCTTTCCATATTTTTCTCTCATTTTATTCCTTAATTTAATTTTTCTTACATTCTATTGTTTTTGTCTTTCTTTCGTTTTTTGCCTCTCTTTCATCTCTTTTATTTTTATTGTTCGTCTTTTTTATTCACTCTTAACTTCTTTCTTGTCATCTTTTTGTTTGCTTGTTTCTTTATTTTTTCTTCCTTTTTTGCTTTCATGTAATCTCTTTCATTCTTTTTTTGATTCTCTCTCTAATTAACTTTTTTCTTTTATTTCTTTCTTCTTTGGTTTTCCTGTCGACTTTCTCGGATTAATCTCATATCTGTTACATTACATATTATTTATATCAGTTTATCACTAAATTTAGCAGATATTTTACTTGTCTCTGTGTCTCGATCAGTCTATTCATATCAGTCTCGTTCAGCGACGCTATATTTTCTCTCGATACCCTTGTGTTCTGATCAATCTATATGATAATAATACATATATGGGTTAAAGTGCTCAGTATCGAGGATAGACATATATATAAGTGGACATATATATATATATATATATATATATATATATATATATAGAGAGAGAGAGAGAGAGAGAGAGAGAATTTTCAAAAAAGTGATATCTAAAGTTTAAAATGCCTATTGTTATGGTCCAAGGTTAGGATCAAGGAAGAACAACACGAACACATGAGTAGAAATAACGAAGGAATATTACACGAAATAATGATACAAGATGTGGAAGGTGTTAGTATGACTATCAGTCTGGTTTGGAGTGAACTACTATCGGCTCGACTCGATTCGGTATCTAGCCACCCCACCACGAGGGTTGCATGTGTCACAAGGCCGAGTTTAACGTGGGTTTCCCGAGCCCATAGGCTCGGCCAAAAAATGCCCGTAGAACCCGTATAAACGGGATCGGGTTGGTCAACCTCCCCGAACGAGACTCTGCCCCTCGGCGGAGCCTCGTCTCGGTTCCTCTGTGCTCAGAGGCAGAGAGTTCGACCGTCAAGCCGACAAGCTCGGCTTGATTCGTCCCTCTGTATTGAGAGGCGGAGTATAAATAGTGTTAAGAAGAGTTCATTCTGTAGTTATAGGCAAGGACCCATGACACCTATTAAACAATGAAAAAGCCTTTGTTTTAATTTTTTTATTCCGAGCTAATAAATTAAATATAAGAGTTTCAGTACGCAAAATAGTTTACTCAATTTCAGTCCGAATTTAAATTGATTTTAATCTTTTTTTCAGCAAAATCTACAATATAATCCTCTTTATTAAAAATAACTACAGTGTAACCCGGATATAAGAGAGTTGTCAGGACCGGAGAAGAAGTCTCTTATATCCGGATTTCTCTTATATCCGGGTTTGGTCTATTTTATATACATTAACACTGGCTCTAATTTGGGACCAGAGAAAATCTCTATTATATCCGGGTTTCTCTTATATCCGGATCTCTTATATCCGGGTAACACTGTATTTCAAAAATAAAACGATTCTGAAAATTATTTACGATCAGTTGATTAAAAATTTAATTGAACTGAATTTTAAAATATTACATTTAATTTAACATATCGTAGAACATTTTTAACATGGGCTGTGTAAGAGGTTATGATAGTTCTGTCGGCAAACTTATGTTTGGTAAATGGAACTAAATGGTATATAACTGTAAAAATTACTTGAGGTCTATGAGGTGGACGAATTTTTATATATAACGTTTTACTAACCAGTAAAAGTAGGAAAATATTGTAAAGAATATAATTTATTGGATTTTAGCTACATGGGCTACATAGCTTTACTTACGAAGACTGTTATTGAAGAAATGTTACCAATATATGTTAAATATACTATAGTTACCACTCGTAATTCATATTATTATATAGACATCCGTTTTTTTAAAAAAATCGACATATTTATACACTCATAAAATAAATTCAAAACTCTTTTTAAATACTGGTTTTCATTGAATTGTAGTGAGCTTTTCCATTTATGATTAGTATATACAGTTTTAATTTTTAAATATTTTAATATTACTTGACTGATACAAATTAATACAGAATTTTAAAGATTTAAAATATTATAAATAATTTAAATTAAATTTAAAAATGGAAAAACATTGTTGTAAAAATTGATTATTCATCGAAAAATATGTCTTTAGACAATAGTGACCAGAATATATATTATTCGTAAAATGTTCAATTTATTTTCTTAATTAAATAATGTCTTACTTTCATTGGATATTTTATTGCATGATTCAGGAGAGATTTTCTGTAAATAGAAGGCCAAAAATATTACCTGATTTAAATTCTTTGACGAAGTTTCCTTATAATTAATATTAAGTGTTACAAAGTAGAATTTCATAAAATTAAATGAATGGGAGTAACATATGTAAACACAAATATTTAACAAATATTTTATAGAAAAAGTAACGTTTTAAATTGACTGATTTCTTTTCTGAATTAACCCAGAAAGTTTAGCTAAAATCCGAAATTTTCTAAATCAATGTTTTCTCCCGTATAAAACGCTCAGATTTCCCGTAATACTATATGTTACGGCGTTGACGCCAGAAGAAAAAAAAAATAAACAACAAAAAAAAAAACAGTATTTGAACAAAAATGTCCCAGGTTCTCAAAACGACCAAATATATATTATTATTTATTTATTTAGATAAAAATCCGTTGATATTTAATCTTAATAATAACAGAAAGGTTTTATCGTTAAAATTTTAGTATTTCTTAAGTCTGGGTATTATTGATGTTGCCACTTTGTTGATATATAATATTATACAAAATTATATATATATATATATATATATATATATATATATATATATATATATATATATATATATATATATATATATATATATATATATATATATATATATATATATATATATATATATATATATATATATATATATGTATGTGAAAAGTGTATATAAATATAAATAAATATATATATGTATAACTATTTATATATTATATGCATGGTACTTATTAGAAAGCGCTCAATATCAGAGATAGAGCTAACATATTTGGTTGGATAGATGTGAGTTTGTGACCCTGGGTTTCAGGCTTTTTGTCTGACGATCGCCAAAGCGTGAAACCTAGGGTCACAAACTCACATCTATCCAATATATATATATATATATATATATATATATATATATATATATATATATATATATATATATATTCGTGTACGTATGTATTTTTACTGCTTTACGCAATATAATTGGTGGATAAATATGTGTGAGTAAACAGGCTGTTTTGGAAACAGTGTAAATCTATTGCTACCGGCTTGTGCATTCGAAAGAGTATTTAAAGAAATATATACATACATACATACATACATACACACACACACACACATATATGTGTGTGTTTGTGTGTGTGTGTGTGTGTGTGTGTGTGTGTGTGTGTGTGTGTGTGTGTGTGTGTGTGTGTGTGTGTGTGTGCGTGTGTGTAAAAATAATCAGATCCTGCACTGTCATATGTATGTTTTTGTGTTTGTGTGTATAATCCACCTTGGACTATTAACTTAAATTCTTCGACCTAACTCAATACTCATATAAATAAAAACATAAATAAATAAATCCCTCCACTACTTATCCAGGTTAACTTCAGAAATCATGGACCATTATTCCATACTCAAACTCTGGAATCTATGTCAACGATTCTTCCACGTATCCTCATTTCAGAAATCAACTTGAGAAGATTTATCGTTTTAGACTCTCGTTTGGTGCTTCTGAATAAAAAAAAATGAAAAATGAAATCCTTAATTTTGAAATTCCTGGATAGATTGACGAGTCGTTTATAGAATAATAGATAAGTTATTTCATGTACTTACTTTATTTTATTAAACACCTCCTAAAGATTGAATTAGGATTTTAAATAATTTATTGGTTTTATTAAATCTATTAGAAGAAAAGTAGATTTAAAGACATAAATCCTGCTTAGTTGATTTTAACAAATTGTTATTAAAATAAATTAGGTCATTAAAATCTAGGTCTTTAAAATAATCAATCATTTCTGTTACATCAGAAATTATATTCATGTATCGTTTGACATGTCCCATTGCAAAATATACAGTTTCCATTTGGTATAACTCGTCAATGTTGTATTACAATTATATTATAGCTGTATAAAATAACTGCTTTTTCAACTTTGATTTTATTTTAGAATGTATCAAATGCAAATGCAGATTGAAATGCAATTGAAATACCCGTTTGTAACGTGCTTATTTATATATAGTGAACACCAAAAAACAGTATGTATCAAGTCATCCCATAAGTTCTGTTCGAATTTTAACGTATCAGGTCATCCCATAAGTTCTGTTCGAATTTTAACTTTTTGTTAAAATGAACGAAATTTAAAGAATATTTGATAATATCTAATGGAGCTGAACATTATTTTTATCTTTAGATGCATTTAAATTGATCAAATTTTATTTCAGAGAACAATAAAATTAAATTTTGTTTGTTTAAAACCCTGCTAACATGGAAGTACCCAAGAATCATTTGATGCACATAATGCTTTATGAGTTCAAAAAAGGAAACTCAGCAGCCGGAGTTCCTAGAAACATTCACTCAGTTTATGGAGAGGAATGTGTGAATGAAAGAACTTGCAGAAGATGGTTTTGCAAAATTCAGAGGTGGAGATTTCACCCTTGAAGATGAAAATCGAACCGGATGTCCAGTTGAGTTTGATGAAAAGCTTCTTGAAGCAGCCCTTGAAGAAAACCCTGCTTTATTAGTTGAGGAATTGGCAGTGGTTCAAACCATACAACTGTTACTCGCCATCTTCAACAACTTTGAAAAGTTCCTAAACTTGGAAAATGGGTGCCTCCTGAATTGTCTGAAAACAACCTCAAATCCCGAGTTGACATCTGCTCTTCTCTCCATTCTCGCCAACTTGTTTCACCTTTTTTTGGATAGACTTGTGACTAGCGACGAAAAATGGATCTTTTATCGAAATGTTAAGCGTCGTAGACAGTGGCTTGGTAAAGGGGAAGGAGCCCAGCCACAGCCGAGAAGGGAACTTCATGGGCAAATGTTCTTCTTTCAATCTGGTGGGATCGCCAAGGAATAATCCACGTTGAATTCTTACCACCTAATGCAACAATTAATGCTCAAATATACTGTCAGCAATTAGAGCGTTTGAACCAAGCTTTGAGGAGAAAAAGACCTGCTCTCGTGAATCGAAAAGGGGTGATGTTTCATCGGGACAATGCGCGACCCCACACAGCAAGAATCACGTCACAAAAGATCTTGGGAGAAAATTCCTCATCCACCGTATTCTCCCGATCTTGCTCCTTCAGACTACCATTTGTTTCGTAGCTTACAGTCTCATTTGGAAGAAACAGCTTTTGTAACACAGGAAGAGGTTAAAACTGACATTTGCGAGTTCTTCGAATGAAAGCCAAATATTTTTACACTAATGGAATTAGTAGGCTTGTTAATAGATGGAAGGAAGTCATAGATAATCAAGGAAAATACATTGTTGATTGAATCTGTAATTAAATGTAACATTTGGTCATTTGTTTTCTTTATTTAAAATTCGGACAGAACTTATGGGATGACCTGATATTTATTTTGAATTCAGCACCACAGTATACATACGAATCATCTGACATAATCAAAAAAAAAAAAGATTTCTTTTTTAATACAAAGTCCCTTTAAGAAGTAGATGTTTACCTCCCTCCCCATCTCATTTCCTTTAGTATCTGAATTACCCAGACACGTTGGTCAAACTACTCAGGGTCCTGTAATAACAGTGCCTCCGTTTAATATGACAAAGTACTAAACAGTGAACCGACATCCCTAGCAGGAAAACTTAGTATTTAACAAAATAGTTCTTCAGCTAATTACTGATATACAGACAGGTTTATCCACCCCTGCGCTGTATAAAGCCAGGCTTAGGGGCCACCTTGAGGTGTTGTATATAGCAAACTTCTACCAGATGAAGCAAATTCTATTTATACTGTTTATACAACTGGTATAATAATTGTGTTATGTCGGAAAACTTTAAACATGAGTTAATAACTTAATATTCACGACATCAAAAAGCGTTTATGAAGCTACTCTCGCGAAGAGTGTTCGGTGATTATGCGAAGACTCACACTATTGTCTTTCATGATGTTGAGCTAAGTTTTATAAATATCTATCTAATAATCATCGTATCTCTATCTATAAAAGGCAGTATGTGTGTGTGTGTATGTGTGTGTGTGTATGTGTGTGTGTGTATGTGTGTGTGTCTGTGTGTGTGTGTAACGAATGCACGGCCGCAATTGTCGACGGATTTGCACCAAAATTTACATGTCCATGCTCCAAGTTAGCGGCAAGGCCAAGACCGACTTTGCATTTCCCAACTCCCATCGATAGTGGAAATAATCGATTTTTTCATGCTTCTACGGCTGTTTTCATATAGTTTGCGGCGATTTTCTACTGGCCAGAGTGAGAGCCAATAGCTGGCTCCCACGAATAGGCAGGAAGATTCTATTGGCCAGCGTGAGAGCCAACAGCTGACGGACACGAATGTTAACTAGCATACTAGCATGTAAAAATATCGATAGCTGCATTCCTCACAAGTGAGAAAAAATTCAAATCTGCATGGCACTTTACTCCAATTGGCTCATTCGCTTGCTTAAACTCAACGTTGATTGTGATTCCGCAGAACTGGTTTGGGTGTGAAAAAGTATGTGTTGTTAACTTTCTTTTTTCATTCGGTTTTTCCAGTTACGAGTCCTTTTTTAAAGCTGATCGTTTTGTGTTCATTTTGTTTATTTTTTTTTATTCGTAACAGATTTAATGTTTAGTATAGAGCTTAGAAAAACTTCGCAGTTTGAGATAGGCAAGAAGTAAGGCATGTAGCAACATCACCACGGCAAAGGGCACTCCTTTAAAGGCAAGGAAGGGCAAAAATATTTTAAGTCAAGTGATAGTAATTGCTGAATGAGTCGTACGATTTTTGAATCAAGCACGGGCAACGCCGGGCCATGCTGCTAGTGCTGATATAAAATCCGTTACGTTTCTTTCGACTGAACATCGGATGACTTTGTCTCGATCATATGTTACTATGTATTTTTAGGGGCGCACATCTTGTCTCGCTAGATCAGTTACGAGCGAGTTCCATCCTTAATTACGATTAAGTTCGTGCCTCAAATGTTGCTCCACACCTCTGGCCTGGTGTCACATCTAAGCTACGCTTAGAAAATGACCATATTTTAAATGGTTGTTGAACCAGTATAATATATAATCACCTATTTGGCATTAAATGTTAAAGCCTGTTGTGAGGGACGAAGAAGAGAATTGTAGCAAGAGAGACGAGTGTCTACCGACCAATGCTTACAACATTATTGACAGGACCTGTGAGCAAAGACAGAAATCCTTTTACAGAAAATAGGAATCGACCGAAAGAGGCATTTGACATTTCCTTGACACTCAATGAGTAAAAAAGCTCGAGATGATTTTAAATTCACGCCATGCATTAAAGGCAAAAGAACAAAGTGGGGACAGGGAGTAACGTACATAATGAATTTGTTAGGGCAATGGTTAAGCAAGCTTGTTTCGCTAGATCAATTACAACTGAGTAGTGAGTTCGATCCTCGCTGGGTGCTTCAAACATTAGGCCTTGTGCCACATTTTAGCCACACTTAAAAAGTAATGTCAGGGCACCACGACGTAGTGTAATAGTTATCAAACTTGCCTCGTTAGATCAATTACAACTGATTAGTAAGTTTGATATCCACCGGGTGCCCCATTCATTCGGCCTTGTACCATATCCATGCTACGCTTAGAAAATCACCATGGGCACTACGATGTGGTGTAATGTTTACAAAGCTTGTCTCGCTAGATTAATTACAACTGGGTAGTAAAATCGATTCTCAACGGGTACTCCAATCATTCGTCCTTGTGCCACATCTATGCTCCGCGTAAAAAATCGCCATCGTTATCAAGCTTGTCTCGTCAGATGAATTACAACTGAGAAGTGAGTTCGATTCTCACTTGGTGCCCTATTCATACGGCCTTATGCTAAGCTTAGAAAATCAACGTGGGCACTTCGATGTAGTGTAATGGTTAGTAAGCATGTCTCGCTAGTTCAATTACAAGTGAGTTCGAACCTCACTGGGTGCCCCGTACTTTCGGCCTTGTGCCACAACTAAGCTACGTCAAGTAAATCACCATATTTTGCTACGTTTTTGATGCATTAAATCTTAATTCTCTCGCGCAAGTCTATCGACATGTGATCTTATTATTTCTTTATAAGATGTTCCTTTTTTTTATTTTTCTATTCTTTTGCCCTATCAAAGCAGTATTCTGTGTTCATTTTTAAACTCTAAGGTTTCTCCTCTCTGTCTGAGTTCTTATTCGATATATTCTGTTTATTTTATCCTTTCGCTTGGAAACGAGTTATTCGATTTTATTATGTCTCATATTGCGTTCGTGTTTTTTTTTTCTTTTCTTATACCTGGCGGATTCCAATTGTTACTTCATAACAATAGCTGATAGTCATCCAATTGCCAAGAACTTCCTTCTTAGCAGGAAAATAAAAAGACTAAAAATAGAAAAAGATGAAAGAAACTAAAAGCAAGCCACATTGGAAGGCGCATGAATAGCATTTTTGAAACAGTAAAATAAAAATAGTCAAAATTAAATTAAAAACATAAGCAATAACGATGTTAAGAAACAAAACGAAACGTTCACTCCCAGCTGCTATGCATTAGAAAATACATTTAACTAACATGGCTTCTTCTTTCAATTATAGCAATATGCACCTGCCTGCTCTGGCGAAGACCTTTCTTGCTCTTAAAAAACTAAAAAATAACTAATGTCGCATCGAGTATAAACCAAGCATCCATTTTCCAAATTTTTCGCGTTTTTTTCTAATCAAAAGAATTTTTTTTCGCTACTTGGAATCTTCTTCCTTTCTGAAAAATGATCAAAATTCTTTATAAATAATAATCCATATAGGAAAAAGATTTGAAATCAGTAAAAAAAAAAAAAATCACCCTATTGATAACCGTGATGATTAATCTTGCAAGTTATTTTCGGTAAATTTCTTTACTGCTGCATTTTTTTTAATCATTTCTTTGCATCTACGTTTGAATCCTGTTCCTCTCCAGTGTTGCGCCATGTTCTGAATATTGAACATTGCGCATGTCATGTAGAGGCCGCCATATTAAAGTCAGCCATATTAAAGTCAACCGTTAACTAAATTCAGGTACATGAAAAGTTAAAGTATGAACATACAAGACAAGCACAATCACATATTTGAAAACCTTTGAGCGTAAAACACTGGTAAAATATTTCATTTTTGACACTTTTGCTAAAATAATAATATATATATATATATATATATATATATATATATATATATAAGTTGCATATTAAAAAATAATAATGTTTTTATGAAAGTATTTATCTATTTATATATATATATATATATATATATATATATATATATATATATATATATATATATATTTCATAAAAAAAACATTATGATTTTTTTTTTAATTTGGAACTTTTTCTATATATACATATTAAGAAAGTATACGTGGCTTCTCATTATGCTATATATATATATATATATATATATATATATATATGTGTGTGTGTGTGTGTGTGTGTGTGTGTGTGTGTGTCTCCTCTTTTTTTCTTCAGTTTTTTTTTTTAATCATTTTACCCCAAGCAAGGCAATAAAGCCACTTGGATGCAAAGGATCACTGACTGTGAGAGAATATGAGAAAAAAATGTATAATGAAGGAACAATAAAAGATCAAGAATTAAGAAAATAAAAGGTAACATTGCATATAAAGATTTTTGAAGGCCAACGTTGACTGGAAAGCAAGAAGCCGGAAGATAGTTCCACAAGCGAGAAGTGCGAGAGAAACATTGTTAGCATAGAACTAACGGTTACACCTAGGTATTTCAAATATAAAATGATGACACCTTGCCGCCAATCTTGTACTGTGCTTGAGTTGTTTTCCTTTTATATATAATAAGTATGAGACATAAACCATTTTTTTTTAAGTTTGAAAACCCCTCACTAAATAGAATAAGCAGTCCTCCAAGATATTGTCTCTTATTTTAATATGAACCTTAGAGATTCAGAGCCGTTAAAAAGAAACTGAACGAAAGGCATTTGGATGATTAACGTTCCGAGAATTCTACACATCCTTGTATCACGCCCCTTTTTATTTTCGTAAGTCTACCCAATTTATTTTCTATCCATATGCAGGTGATTTACTGCCAGTAAACGTTCTGGAATAGTTTATAATATTATAAATTATATATAATATATATAAATTATATATTTAATTTATGAAATAATAATAACGTCTTTTCCAAACGGATATAGTTTTCTAAGCAATTCAAATAGATTTTTCTGCAGTACCTTGTCAAATGCTTAATCTATATAACATAAGATGGTATCCTTTTGTATTGCTCTTTCAGATATCGTTCTGATCATGAATATCGTATTTCTTGCTCTGGTGTCTTTGCCAAAGACTGGTTCTGGTATTTATTCCCATCTAATGCTTCTTCGCTTTTAGTTCATCAGAATTCGCGTTATTAATTTGGTTGGTTATGTAAGTCATTAAACTGATTTTCCAATGGAGGTCGCATTCATTTGAACCTGGATTCTTAGGTAATCTTACGAAGATGGATTTAATGACATCCTCCGGTATGTTGTCACTGTTGTATATTTCATTGATTACTTTTGACGGAGAGTATTTCTGTTGTGACCCAGACAGAGCCTGATGCTTTGTTCCTATTAGTATTTCTGGCCCTTCCCTATTTCCCAACTTAGGGTTTTCTCTCGCATTGTTACGAAGTTATTTCGCGGATCTGATCTACTGTTGGAATTTTTGTTTCTTTTTCTCTATGATTTTATAGAACATTGTTTGTTCGCTCATCTTTCGTTAATTCTTTTATTCCGTTGTGTATACTTAGCTTTATCTGTGTTGATCATCGTTTCTATATCTACTCCCTGATCATTGAGACCTTCGTCTTTAGCCTGCCTAAATAGTTTTTTTTTTTATTTCTGTGCTATCTATTCTATATTCGTTTCCATTCCTTGATATTATTTGTTGTCGCTTTTTCATTATTTCTAGAATTCCGTTGGCATTTGTTCTTTTTTTGCATCGTTGTCTTTGGGTCTCTTTCGCCGGCGTCACTAGCGTTTCTATCAGCATTCTAGTTTCGTTCATGTTATATTCGTTTACATTACTGTTTTTGTGTAATTCCTTGAAACTTGTGCGCTTGAGAAGTCCTTTGTGTTGCAGACTGAGCGTTGCTTTGTTTTCTTTAGTTTCACTACTTTTACTCTGATATGATTGGTCGTTCGTCTCACCTGCAGTCTGCGCTCGAATCGCTTTCACGTTGGACAACTGCGATTCGTAGTATTTTATTGATTGTTACATAATGAATCTGGTACTTATTGTCTTCTTTCAAGCTTATCCATGGCCATAAGTGTTCTAGAAACAAGGGGCGGTGATTATTTTAATGGATTTTAAAAACACATGTTGATATTATTATTTATGTTAATGAAAGATTTATTACTTTTGAGGAAATTCGAAATTTTATGAGATATTCCAAAATATCTTATTCTCTTATTCACTCACATTCTATATATGCGTACACACGTACACACGCATACACAAACACACACACACAGAAAACACACACACACACACATATATATATATATATATATATATATATATATATATATATATATATATATATGAGATAACGATGTTAATTTTTTATATATCAAGATCAACTTTAAGGGAAAGACGTGACAAAATGAAAAAAAATTATCTTGTGAAGCGTTTCGTCCTTCAGGGATTTCATCGGACTACATTTATTTTTACCGCGATGCGCACGAACAAACGAGAGATGCTGAGAATTTGAAATTATTTTTTTTTTAAATTTTACAACCAAAACACACCTTAAAAAATAAATTTAAAATTCTCAACGCTCTCTTTCGTTTGTGCTCATCAACTTAGTCCTAAATATCGAAAGGTATCACACGAAGTTTTCTCTCCCCCCATATATATATATATATATATATATATATATATATATATATATATATATACTTGCACATCCATACATACAGATTGCGATGGGTAAATTGTCACCATTTTATATCTTTTTAAAATTTTGCACATGCACGTTGTTTGTGTCTGGTTTTGCCGATTGATCAGTATAGTAGGGTCAGTTGGACACCGTCTGCGAGAAAAAGAACCGTGACACAATTCCTTCCGCCAGAAATTTGGAAATAGCATGCTGTACTTTCAGAGTGTTTGGGTTTCAATGTAAAAATAATGCAGAGGATTTGGACAGAGGTCGATGAGTCCAATGCGGATTACGCGGGTGTTTGAAGTAATCCCTAGTGATGGCGAAGTTATGCTTCAATTCATCTTCCCAAAGGGCCTCAGACTCAACACGGGGACCGACATCAAGTACCTTGCCTTGAGAAGGTCGTACTGTCTGGTTCAAGAGTGTGGCTGCTGAAAGATTCTATGTCTGGAATCAGGACTCTGCACCATGCCATAAAATCAGGAGAACCCAGTCATAGGTGTCAGGCAATTTCTGCAACCGCATCATACCTTACATCTAGCTACCTAACTCCCCAAACTGCAACCCTCTTGATTATTATCTGTAATGTGTAGTTGAGTGAGAGACCAACAATACTCTTTGTAACACTGAAGGCAAGGATTATGGCAGTATTCACCAAATTAAACAAGGAGACCGTCCAAACGATATACAGGATATTCCGGAGTTGTCTGTAAAGAAGAAGTATTTGCGTTATTTTTATTTTCGCAGCACACACACACACACACACACACACACACACACATATATATATATATATATATATATATATATATATATATATATATATATATATATATATATATATATAAATATTAAATATTTTTCATTTGTATTTTTGATACTACCATACATGATTATAATTAAAAGAAACAAAAATAAAGAACGAGCTAGCTAGACGTTTTCGAGCATAGCTCAACGGAGCTAAATTGAGGTTATATATATATATATATATATATATATATATATATATATATATATATATATTTATTTCTGTTGAAACAATTTTCCAGAAAAGTAGGTTTATCAAGTCCTGTAACTTATATCACGCTTTCTAGTATTGATGGGTCTTCATAAATTTATTGAAGGTCATCATCTTAGTTATGTCATAATTTTAACTCCGAGTTACAATCTATTTAATTGTCCCTACTTTCGAAATCAGCAAATGATGTTGATTCATTTATTTGGTAAAATTCTTTTTGTGATTCTGTCGTAAATGTTCACTAGGTTCGAAAGATATGATATCTGCTACGGCCTACAGTTTACATTCGATCTGAAAAAAACTGTTGTGTACAGCTGACAATGTAGGACATATTTAGACGATTTTGGCGCCATTCACGAAATCTATATTAGAACTTATATCTGACGAGGTTATTTAGTTCTTATATTAAACTTGTCGTTCCGTTCACATCTTTATATTTATGCCACATATGACTACCTTCACAGTCGTAACAGAGAAAGCGATTTCGATAAGGTTTCCTTGAGTCATTTCTTTGACTTTTGATATAGTCGCTTACTGATTTTTAATTCGACATCGAATATTTTCTTTGGCGAAATCTCATCTTAATAATTACCAGCATGACTTTCTCCACACTCGAGGCATTGGTTAAAAGTGCATAATGTTTTAATAGAACATTGCAAACACCTGAGTGATTTTGTTTTCCATTAGAGATTAAATAAATGTATTCGTAAGATTTGAAAACTCAGTAAATCATATATTTGTAAATTAATAAAGGAAAAATTAAGAAAAATGCGGAAAGAGTCCTTGAATAGCCTGAAACAAGTCACGAGTACGCGAGGTGTCTCTCAGAAGCTCCAAAGGGCGTGCGTGTTGCTTAATTTTTTCGTCATCTCCGCAGGAAAGCCGATACATTTGATCGATTGCTGGCAATGTTTGTAACCAATAATGATGACAATAACAGAGAGGATAGCAGCAAGTAAACAAATATCATTGGAATGGGTTCGATCCTCACTGATTTCTTTGATTTTCCGATTTCACATATCTTTGTAGATACCTAGAACGCGATTAGCAAGTCTAGATGAAAATAGAGTTTCGATCCTCATTGCAGGCTTCCACATTAAAAAAAAAAATTATTAAATATTTATACAAACAATAAGTACGAGAATTTAGATATCTTGAAAATGTTTTAACAAAGGAAGGAAAAAGTGTAACTCCGAAACACGAAGGCGCGTTGGAACAGCAAAATACGCTTTCCAAAAGTTAATCAACGTATTAAGAAACAGGAAAATGCCATTAGACACAAAGAAAATAGTGCTCAGCTGCGATGTAATATCAGTCTTCCGGAAAGACAACGAATGCTGGAATTTTCGTCAGAGATGGAAAGGAACCTTGAGACAACAGAGATGTGGTTGAAAGGAAGGTTTCTGGCAATACCAGGGGTGGTAGATGTGGGTAAAGAGGAAGTTTTAAATCAGTCATGGGGGAAAAAGCGGCTTGCGGGCCACATGTGTCGCGAATAGCTTTCTGAATGGCTCGTTTATCAAGATTTTTTGTTTGTTTCCTTTTGTTCTAACTTGTTCATACACATAATCTTTCGTGTATAGCCGCAAACATAAAACAATATTTCTTGAATGTTTGAAAGAATGTTTTAAGTTTACTTAACGTTGTCAGAATTTTAAACCATTTTAAAAGCCGTCTTGGTAACTCTGATCACGCAGTAGTATCTGTTTACATCTCCTTCAACTCCACCTCCTATAAAGAACCTCCTACCACAAGAACTTCGTTCTACTCTCAACGAGCTGACTGGGAAGCGTTCCGTGATTTCCTCCACGATGTCCTCTGGGATGGAGTCTTTAAGCTCCCCGTCCAAGAATGTGCTTCTGAGGTCTTTTCCTGGGTTAAAACTGGAATCGACGCTTTCATCCCATCAAGGAAATATAGGGTCAAGTCGCGCTCCTCCCCGTGGTTCTCCGCTGCTTGCTCAGCCGCCATCGCCCATTGCCTCCGCCCGTAACGAGTGTAAGCAGATTATGGGATGTGAGGTGGTTAACCACCTCGGTATTGATTAGGGCTTCGAAGACTTTGCCGAAGAAGGGTAGGAGACTGACAGGACGGTAGTTGGAAGGGTCAGGGGGGTCGCCGGAGTTCTTGAAGACAGGAACGATCGAAGAGGACTTCCAGCAGTCAGGAAATCAAGATTCCTTGAGGCAGTCGTTGTATAGTTTCGAAAGGGCGGGTGCCAGTTCAGGCGCGCATTTCTTCAAGACAATGGCTGTTATCCCGTCTCCACCACTAGCCTTGTTGGGGTCTAAATTGGAGATAACGCAACTCAACGATGCTAAGTCGCTATTTGCGGCTCGGATGAAGGAACGTATTGCATCTCGCAAATTTGGCTCCAAAAATTATTGGCGCTTCTGCAAAAGTGTATTGAACAATTGCAAACCCTCTATACCTCCATTATTCAACCAGTTCGAAGTCCTGACCTCCTCTACCGACAACGCTGAATGCTTTGCTCGGAGATTTTTATTTAACTCGACGCTCGACTCTTCCGGTGTACCCATATTCGACTTCCCTCTTAGAACTGAGGCCATATTGAGTGGGTTAAACATAACCCCATCTTTGGTACTGGGCGTTATCTCCAATTTACTACTTCTACTCTAATAGCTTCATGTCTCGTGCCTCTCGCCTGTGGAACTCTCTTCACTATTCCTGTTTCCCTCAGAGCTATAATCTCCAGCTATTCAAGTGTAATGTCAATCGACATCTCCAGTTGCCTTGATCTATCCACTACCCTCATCCTTTCTTCTATCACTCCTATCTGATCTTGCACTAAATTTTCTGTAACCCCTTGCGTCCTAGTGTCTTCCCGCCTTGCTTGGGGTGAAATGCTTAAAAAAATACCCAAATGATTAAATTTGAAACAAATCACACGAAGCAGCGTGTTTTAATCAATCTGTAACCAGTGATAATATTATATCAAGACTTCACTTTTTTTTTTTAATTATAGAAGCAATCTTTACTGAAAAGAAAAACAAAATCGACTTTTCCGTTTTTCTCAAGCAAATGCTGATGCAAATGGCCTTTTGTCAGGAAAATAAATGCGGCATCTTAAATGAAAAATTACCATGATTTTTTTTAATTTTTTATTTATTTCGGCCATGCTTATGATGTACTTTAGCTTGTGCTGCTCATTCTTTGAAAATAGTTGACCATGTCTGTAAATATAAACACAAAGAACTCCGACAATTAGAATCCGAAAGAGATAATTGGAAATTCTAGACACATAAGAGTGTTTGGAAATATTCACACATACTGAATGAATTGAAAATAAGAAGGCCAGAGATAAACAGCAATTAACCTAGCTAACGCGTTTGCGTAAAACGGGGACACAGCAGTGAGGCAAGGGGTGGGGGATACTGTAAGACAAGCAGTACTAACAGCTCAAGCGGATCGGAAGTTGTGCTAACTATAATCAACCACACTTTGCCCTGACGTTTCATATAGAAGAATGAACAACTGATGCATCACTCAAGATTTCTGAGATGAGGTATTACGTACACTATTTACGTTATTCGGACTATTGTCTTCATCTTTGTCGCTATATTTATCACAAAATTTCGGCCGTTGTACGCTCCGGCCTTCTTTAGGTAGTTGGAACACCTGGTTAAGGCAGTGGAGAACTTGGAGAGAATAATTAACAGGAATTTAGACATGGCACGTGGAACTAGAACAATCTACCCCAGTGAGTGAAATAAAGGGTTCAGTTCGACGTTCCAACCAACTGATGAAGGCCGGAGCATACAACTGCCGAAACGTTGTAATAAATATGGCGACAAAGATGAGGACAATAATCCGAATAATGTAAATAGTGAACAACTTATGTGTTAGCAAGTTTAAAGAAGAAAAGTATCTAATGCTGATCGGATGAGAAACGGCAGAATTTCTCGCCATAATTACCGTATTTGACACAAAAGCATATTAAAGCGATTCCTATAATCAGAGAAATATCAGGAGGAATGTGTATTTTTTAACGAAATTTATTATGAAATGTAGACAGCAATATTATCGGCCTGGTGATGGGAGGCGTTATCAGCGTAAGGAATATTAATAGCATACTATGGGTTGACACAATCGTTGTGAGAGAAATTAGGTAGACAGTTCTATTTGGGAAATGTCGATGGTTGTGCTAACAGGAAATATCAAGTCATCGTGACCGAGAGTTTGATCGCACTGGTCTTGTTCAGGTTGTTGATCCAGGGAGATAATGCGCTCTCTCCTGATAAACTGTAATTAAGGTCTGTTCTGCAGAGTCGCAGTATAAAACATACGTAGACTCTGTGGATTTTGAACAAACACAAATATGCATGAGCAGGCGTTGCGACAGAGATTGGCTTGCCGCCCTGACATGCAAGCATACTTGAATAGGAACAGTCATTATTATTATTATTATTATTTTCTTTTATGTCTGGCGTTTACACATTTCTTTCCGGGTCCCGCCCAGGGACCGAAGGTTAGAAATGGCGTCATGACACTTTCCACTGACAAAAAAAATTAAATTACATAGATAAAGCCCTTCGTAAGGTGTGGGCTGTACTTGTCAGAACAATTTTTTGTATCTCCTTGAGGCATGGACTTCCAGGAATCCCTTCAATTAGTCTACTGCAATCTTTTCCAACCAGTCCTAGGGCTCCAACTACAACAGGGATTGTTGATGTTTCCATATGCCACATTTTCGAGATTTCTATTTCAAGGTCCTTGTACTTTGACAACTTTTTGAATATCTTCAAAGATATATTGCAGTCAGCAGGGACTGCCATATCAATAAGGAGGCATCGTTTTTGTTTGTGATCTTTAATAACAATATCTGGCCGGTTGGCCTTGATTGTTCTGTCAGTGTGTATCGTGTAGTCCCATAGATTTGTAACAGATCCTATCTCCGTCACCGGGTCTGGGTGGTGTTCATACCAGTTTCTTTCAGTTTCTTTCCCGTAGAAGTTGCAGATTTTCCAGTGCAGATTATTATTATTATATTTTTTATATGATTTATATTGTATACATGCCATTCCCAACTAATCATTTACGAAGAGCTTTATCTATGTATAATATATCATCTGTGTAAAATACCTGTGAGGGGTTTTTTTTGGGCGGGGGGTCGGGATACAAAAAAAATCAGTGGAGAATGTCATGAAGCCATTTCAGACCTTCGGTTTTTGGCTGGGACCCGGAAGGCAATCTATATAGAACAAAAACCAAAGGAAATAATAATAATAATAATAATAATGACTTTTGACAAACAAAGGACGAAAAATACGCCAACGAAAGCCGAAGGCATATTGGAAAAGCGAAGATATCTCCAAAAAGCCGTAGTAAAAATATTGAGAAAGTTTTGTTAAAAACAAAAAAGAGTACTGAAGTATTATTTAATATCGACCCCTTTATATGTCAGTGAATGCTGGACAACTTCCCCAAATATGAGGAAAAGACTTGAAGCAACAGAAATGTGGTTCTACAGAAAGATACCAAGAAGCACATGGACTGAACAGGTGAGTAATGAGGAAGTCTTAGTGAAAACCAAAACAAATAGGAAACTTAGATTCAGAAAGAGACAGTTGAACTTTGCCGGCCACATAATGGAAGAAAGAAGGTTTGGAGAATTTGACATTCACAAGACATATTGATGGCAAGAGGGGGCACTTCGACGTGGTTTAATGTTTAACAAAGTTGTCACGCTAGACAAATTATAACTGAGTAGCGAGTTCGATCCTCACTATGTGCTCCATATTTTTGGCCTCGTGCCACAACTAAGCTCTGCTTAAAAAATTAATGGCTTTGAGGGAGAGCGAAAAGTAACACAAAACCTGATTGACAAGATAATGATCATGAGAGATAGCTAAAAGACAAAATTTAGTAAGCGCTACAAAGGTGGGGACGTTGTGGAGAGCGATGTTCACCCACATATTGAAGAGACACAGGAGATATTAAGGAGTCGGTTTACGTATGAGTGACAGTCTGAGATACAATTCGAGCCTACATCATTTTGGAGAGGATATGGGAGTTTTCAACTTTGCATGACCAGAAATTACTTGAGACATATTTTGAAAAAGAATCATGCGTCTTATATGCTACTAGCAGTAGAACCCGGCGTTGCCCGGGGATGTAACAGTAAGAGATATATCAAGTATCGACCATCATAAAGACTGAAAAATAAAATTGACAAAGATTATTGTTTAAGGTTGATGGACACGCATGTCTTAATTAGTTTTTTTTTTTTTTTTTTACGAATTGGACAAACCCAAACTCAAACAAAAACATTGTTTTCAATCGCTGAGTCTACCGATTAAATAGAATTTTATTATAAACAATTGTCTTGTAAATGGAATTTTTAAAGCATTCTGAATATAAAAATAAAGAAAAAAGTGTGCAAGACAATTAGAAACACTACCTGCCAAAAAAAAGTGAAGTTTTGTTGAAATCGGTTGAAAAATGTAGGAAATCCGATCCCATATATAAACGAACATGTACAAACACAAACAACCTGGGTTTTATAATAAGTATAACTCGACATGAGTTGTCCCCCTTTCATTCTCGCAATGCCACTTAATCGTGTTTTCAAATTGATTTCGTGCAAAAACAATTGTGTTTTTCCAATTTTTGGCACTGTCAGAACCACCGCAAGGTAATTTTACGTAGTCCTGTGAATTGTTGTTGAAATCGGTTGAAAAATGTAGGAAATCCGATCCAATATATAAACGTACAGACACACACACATACACAACCTGGGTTTTATAATAAGTATGATTAAATCGGGTAGTTTATTAACCTCTCCTAAAGACAGCCGTAGATCTTCTATGTGTGATGCTCCTTCGGGTTGCTGGTGGTCATGGTTATCTACAATGCCCTCTCCGCTGAAGTTCTTAGTAAATTTTCTCTTTTTTTCCTAGCTATCCTAAACCCTTTTCTCTCATCCATTCACACAAATTGTTAGGAAGGTTATCTACTGATTTCTTCTATCTCTCTTGCTTTCAAAATGTCCTGTGAGTGTCAAATTTTCCAAACCTTTTTTCTTCATTATGTGCCCGAGAAATTTCAACTGTCTCTGTCTGAAGTTACAGTCATTTTCCATGCCTAGTTTAGATGTGGCATAATGCCGAAAATATAGGTCACTCAGTGAGGATCGAACTCACTACTCGATTGTAATTGTTCTAGCGAGACAAGCTTGCTTACCATTACACCATGACGAGGTGCCCCAAACTTGTTTTTCTAAGTGTAGCTTAGATGTGGCAAAAGGCTGAATGTATAGGGCACCCTGTAAGGATCGAACCCACTATTCAGTCGTAATTATTCTAGCGTAACAAGCTTAATAACCATTACACTACGTTAATGTGCCCTTCCTTCTGAAGTTATGGATGTGTGTTTTTTTTTTGTTTTGTTTTTTTTTTTTTGGGGGGTTGTTTCATTTTCTCTCAAACTTTGTCATTGCTCATTTGTCCAGTTCACATTTCTGATGTCTGAAGTCTCTACTTCATCTCTGAGGAGATTTTCCCGCATTCACTGCCACTTAGCATGATCTATATTGCAGAAGAGTTCAGGCCTTTTTTTCTGGCGAAATTTTCCTGTTTCTTAATATTTTACTTAGCTTCTTTCGCTATTTCAATGCGTCTTTCAGTGATCGCTGTTGCAGTTTTCATGTTCTTTTAAATTCGAATATTTAAGTTCGAATATTTCAATTGTTGTACCTCTTTGATTTTTGTATCCTCTTTTGGTATTTGCATCTTGGGCTTTTCTTCCTGTTAAAAACCATAGATTTTATATTCTTGCAATTGATGTTTAGTCCTTTCTTCGCACCTTCTGCAGGAGTTTTTGTAGTGTCCTTTCTGTGTCTATCATCAACACTGTGCCAGTTTTTAATCGGTATAAACCCAAGCAAGCCGGACAAATCCACCAAGACACATGGGTTTACAGGGTGTGGAAGAATTAAGAAAAGAAATGTAATAATAAGCGGGAAGAGGAAAGAATAACCAGGAGAAGAAAAGTAAAGAGCGATTGACATTGCATTTAAATTTTTGCAGATTAAAGTTAGTTGGAAAGCATGGAGACGGAAGGAAGTTCCACAAGCGGGAAGTGCGATAAAGGAAACTGTTAGCATAGACTTTTAGGTTTACATCTAGGCAGCGCCACTGTAAATTGATGAAATCTCGGCGCCAGTCTAGTACAGCGCTTAAATTCAAATATTATATGTACCATAGCGAAGATCTCATCCGAAGAAAATGTTCTTTTCTTTTCCTTTTACTATCCCATAAGACCAATGAATATCTGAGCCAGCTAACATTAAGTGTTAGTTAACGAGCTGAGAGTGCAGTCCATTTGCTACTGTTTAAAGATTAGGAGACGACTGTAATCAGGATCACCGAGTCAAGGCGAACGATCTTAGCTGCAATAGTATGCCCTTCGTCAGGGATTTATTTCTCATAGAGCGGTTGACAATCAAGGCTATAAAACCCACCCTATCTATTTACCTCTGGAAGAAGATTTGGATTCACAACAAATTAATATAACGAACTAAAATCGAATTGGTACTCAAATCTCCGATTCCTCGATCCGAGCAGTAATCCATTAATCCATCGTGCCTCCCCGTGGGTGTTCTACTCTCAACTCAGTTGAATATATACGTACGCTTAGTAAAGTATCCGGCCATTTTGAATGTTTCGAACTGGTTGCGCGGCTATGTAGTGGGGTTACTACTTCATATGGATGAACGCACTCTCTTCCGCCAATTGGGTGAGCGAGCAGATCAACGAATATTCGTCTAATTTTACTTGAAACGTTGACATTCTTTCGCGGAAATTACTGGAAGGCTTCCGAGGATTATTCACCGACCGAAACCTAGATAATGTTTCGCGTCGGATGCTTCAGACTTAGCCGCGAATCCGCTGAATGTGATTAGCTATCTGGGAGGACTTCACTAAGAAGGAACCAAATTCTGAACGCATGCACGGTGCAGTCAAAGGATATCAGTAAATGCCAATTCAAGAATCACAGTTTCGAAGGATTATAGCTAAAGATATTCCGTCGTAGGAACTTGGTAAAAGGCTTGGCGCGGGAAAATCGTTCTGCGGCTTATCTCACGGACCAAATGAATTTAATGTTGAAGAGCGCAAGGCATTTGCGTGAATCCACTCACATAGACATAGATTGAGCCCGAAAGGTCACAATTATGTTCGGCGGCTATGACACTAAAACAAAAGCCAAACCTTCCCAATGAGGTTTGTTTTTATTGCCACGTTGAAAGATGTCATGAAAAAGTCGGAGGTACATATCCTTCGTTTTAGGTTTCATTTTTGTAACTGTAAGTAAAAAAAGAAACAAAATCACATTAAGCATCATAAAATGACAACTGAAATCCACATTACATTGTCAAAAAGTTTTGATCAATGAAATATACCAAATTTAAAAAGGGGTCCTCCATAATGTTTATTTATTTAAAGTCATTCTATTTCCGTTTTACTACTATGACATCATTTATTTCTTCCTTTTTCCCTTTACCTTCCTTCTCACTCTCTCTCTCACCTTCCCTCCTCACCCCCCTCTCTCTCTCTCTCTCTCTCTCTCTCTCTCTCTCTCTCTCTCTCTCTCTCTCTCTCTCTTATGTTTTAAAAGAAATTATATTCGAAAATTTCTTTTTCCTTCTCTCTCTTTCTCCTCTTTCTGTTAATTTATCCGGATGAATTGTTTCCATTTTTTTTCAGAAAAGATGAATATGAAAATATTCACGAAATTAATTTATAACCGAAATTGAACTTCAAGTTTTATTATTATTATTATTATTATTATTATTATTATTATTATTATTATTATTATATAATACTCTGTAATTCAAATATAAATTGAGCGCTCTTTGGATTAATACATCCTTGGAATTATTCCTGCTAGTTACAAATAGGTATCATATATATATATATATATATGAAAAGTGTGTGTATATAAATATATATATATATAATTATTTATATATTATATGCGCGGTACTTATTAGAAAGCGCTCAATATCAGAGATAGAGCTAATATATTTGTTTGGATTGATGGGTGTTTGTGACCCTGGATTTCACGTTTTTGCGAACGCCAGACAGTTTGTCTGACGATCGCAAAAGCGTGAAAGCCAGTGTGACAAACTCACATCAATCCAAGCAAATATATATATATATATATATATATATAAAGTCATAACATAATGTACCTATTAGAATGCACGCTATGCCAGAAGCAATATGTGGGAAAATCTGAATGGCCCTTTCACTAAAATATAAATAATTATCAGAATCTGATCAAGTCGGCTCCTCGCGAAAGATTATTAGCTGTGGAACAACATTTACCCCTAGAAAAACATGATTTTAAAAGTCATGCCAAATTTACAATAATTGAAAAAAATAGACATAGACAGAAATGATAACCTTAGAAAAATTCTAGAGGAACTTGAAAACAAATAGATTTTGCGCTTCAAAACACTTCGTCCAGACGGACTTAATCACAGATTTAACAACATAGATAGAATCAATATACAACACCATCAATCAAGCCCAACCCACATTTCTCAGTCACACAAGACAGACATACTTGAAGAGGTGTTGAGGTCTCACACTTACACACACACACACACACACACACACACACACACACACACACACACACTATATAAATGATCTGCCTAAGATCTATCTTTTGTCTATCTTTTGTAAAGAGATATGCCTACGATACGACTATATACGGGCGCGCCTTTAAAAATTTCGATTGCCAGAGACTGGCGTGTGACCTCTTTTCTGATCGTCTAAAATCTCGAAAGACTGTTGGGCCTCAGACTCACACCAGACCTGATACTTACGATCCATTGCTAAGTATGCAGGTAAAATAGTCGGCTCTTTGTACTGTCCCAGTAAGTAATTGACTCCACCTGCTATCCTCTACCTTTCCAAGAGACAGATCAGTCCAGAAATGGAGTACACTTATCATATTTAGGCGGGGGCTGTCCAGATCTCACTCTTCAGCCTTTGTAGAATTCAAAATCGTCTTCGAGTCCTTGTGGGTAACGGATTATTTTCCGCCTTTCAGCCACTCTCGCACAGGCGTAATGTGGCAAGCCTCTTGCTGCTCTACGGCAAGAGGCTTGCCACAGAGCAGCAAATGAAAAGTGCTCGGACGAATTACATTCCCTGGACCCGCCAAGGAAATCCTTCATGGCAAGAAAACGGCATGCCGCATACATAGTAGCAAAACACCCACATTCCCCCCGTATTCCATTGGTGAGAAGTAAGTTCCAGCCGAATAGATTCTTATCGTGAACCAATGCCCTGTGGAACAGACTCGCAAGTGTATATTTCCCCAATCACTACACTCTTAATCTATTCAAGGCTAGGCTTAATCGTTATCTCCCTCTACTATACATAAAAATGGTCTCCTAACACTCTACCGCAAGAGGCCCCCGAGCCTTGTAAAGGCTGAACCTCACAGAAAAAAAAAATGTATACTTATGTTTCATAGATTTTGCAACTGTATGTGATACGAAACGACACAAAAATCAGTTTAAACTTCAAGGACAAAAATTATTTATTTGGGAAAAGTATCAGAATAATACAGAAATTATCATGGGAGACAACTTTCTGCATATAAATAGAAAAGTAATTTTCTGTAGCTAGAAAAAAATAGAAAAGGGCGTAAGACAAGGATGAGTCCTCTCACCGGATTTATTCAAGCTTTACAGCAAAGCTACTTTAAAAAAGCTGTGTATCATACTAGATGAGTACAATGTTAACAATATATGATACGCAGATGAGACTGTGTTGATGTCAAACACAGACAGATAACTACAGGATCTCCCTTAATTAGGTCTTCAAGGAAAATAGGAAGAGATGACAATCATCTGAAACAAAACTGAATGTATGATTGTCAGCAAGAGAAAACAAAAAGAGAAACAAAATCACAATGCTGGAGATTCGAATTGGAGATGACAAAATCTCACAAGTACAGAAATTTAAATATCTAGAAAAATGTTGAACACAGTACAGAGAATGTGACCCCGAAATTTGAATATAAAAAGATGCCTGTTAAAATCTAATGAAAGTATAAAGAAACAAGAAAATTTAGTTGAAAACAAAGAAAGGAATTCTAAACTGATATACAATATATCACTCGTCTTTCATGTCAGTGAATGCTAGAAAATCTCTTCACAGATGAAGAAACACTTTGAGGCAACATGGACGTGGTTCTACAGGTAGATTATCAGAATATAGACAGATCATATGAGTAATTAGGAAGTTTTAAGAAAAATGCAATCAAATTGACAAAAAGAAAATTTGGTTGACATTTCTGGAACATATTTTTTTAATCATTTCACCCAAAGCAAGAAGGTAATGACACTAGAACGCAGGGGTTTAACGGGGTGGGGGGGTGAAAGAGAAGGAGAAGACTGAGAACAGGGAAGATTTCGGAAAGGTCAAAAAATGGACAGGTTTCAAGAAGATAAAAATTTTTGTTGGATTTAAAATTTTAATATTGTAGTTATCAGGGAAGTAAGAAAGCGGAAAGGAGATCCGCTGGTGGGATATACGGGAAAATAAACTGTTGGAGTAAATGTGCCGGTTTAATTTAACTATTTCAAAGTTGGAACATCGTAGCCATCGAGTATCATGCTTAAATTCATGTAGTCGTGGCACCAAGGAAAATATCGACAGAATAGTTGCCATAAAAATATTTATACACAAGACTGAGGGAAGCCACGTCACGTCGATGAGAGAGACTGAAGTCGATATGCCTGGTCAGGATCGATTACATTACATATCCTTCTTTGGATTTTGTCAAGAATCTCAAGATGTACTGGAGGAGCAGAAGACCAGATATGACAACAGAATTCAATGCATGAACGAATGGTAGATTTATAAATGGATTCTGACCAGAAAAATTTTCTAACACAAATTTCCTTGCAGTAGACGAAGAAGTTGATTCGATATAGTCGCAATACTTCATTTCAGTGGGAAAACGCGAATCTAAGAAGAATAATGAGAAAAGTAGGCTTGCAAAATTCGACACTCACAGGGCAGATTGAAACCAAGGCGTACAGAGGAAAACTGCAAACAATGCACCTTATAGGCTTGTATAAGTGGATAAGACAAATATTGGTGGGGGTGATAATAAAAGAGAAATAGGAAATTGTGGAGAGTCATAATCACCAGAAAACTGAAAGGATACGCAAGGAAGATGGAGGCATCGAGGATCCGGTTTCCAGTTTCGATCAAGATTTGATGTATTTGAGTCGGGCTAATGTGGTTTCTGACAAAAGTTATCTGTTAAATACCATGGTAGACTTACTGAACAGAACAGATGAGGAATGTCTAAAGTTTCTTGGAGTTTTTCCTAGTGTCGAATAATTATTTTGATGCCGGGGCTTTCACATCAAAGACAACGATGCACAATCGATAAAATTTACTTCAATCGAGGCGTACACGTGTTAAAATGCTTTTGATCTACATGGCTATTTTAGCCACGAGACGTTTAAATCGATTTCAAAGTCACAGGATGCTAGCCCACGGTCATTTAAAAATACCGGACCGTTAGCAAAGTAAATGCTTTCCTCATTGGCTATCATTGGATTGGACTGTATTTCCTTTAAAATGATCAATAAAGGTTGAAGCTCAAACAAATTCGACACCAAGAGAAACTTAAATACTTAACAGACAATCCTTGTGCATTTTATTCAATTATATATATATATATATATATATATATAAATATATATATATATATATATAATTGAATAAAATTTTAAAAAAACGCGGATTTTTAAAGAAAAGGCTAAAAACATCCGAGTAGGTCGAAAAAAAAGTACCCAGGGTCGTAATTTCTAGTCCAAAGAAAAGAAACCACAATCGAATAAAATAAGAAAAGTGTAAAGTGCTTTATACGCTAAGTAGAGCAGAGTACAAGAAATCCTAGTGAGCCAGAAACAACCTGCCTACTTACCTACTTACATGGATATTCAGGGTAAGCTAGCTTACGCTGAAGATAGGTAGTTTCTGGCTCAGTAGGTTTATATATATATATATATATATATATATATATATATATATATAAAATTCTATATATATATATATGTAAATGTGTGTCCATTATTCAATAATATATATATATATATATATATATATATATATATATATATATATATATATATGTGTGTGTGTGTGTGTGTGTGTGTGTGTGTGTTAATTATTCTAATTTAACTCAAACAGGAATCTGGGGAAAAATTGTAAAAAAGAAAAAAGACTACAAACATCCGAGTCTGAAATATATATATATATATATATATATATATATATATATATATATATATATATATATTAGTGTGTGCGTGTCTATGTGGGTGTGTGTGAATTAATTATACACTTATATATATATATATATATATATATATATATATATATATATATATATACATGTGTGTGTGTGTTGTTACTTATTCAAATTTACATATATATATATAACTATTCAGTTATAATTATATATAAATAATTGAATAAAATGCAAAAAAGTCTATATATATATATATATATATATATATATATATATATGTGTGTGTGTGTGTGTGTGTGTGTGTGCGCGCTCAGTGTGCGCGTTTGTATTTGAGTCAACTGAATTTTAACACCATTTGGAAATTTACCAATTTGCAATTTTACCATCTCTGGTCATTGCACTTGGATTGGGAACGCTAGTTCACAAAACATCGTAACGGTTAATTTTTAAATAATTACAGCAGAGCGCGTTCGCGCATGTTTGCAAAATGACTATCACAACTATTACATTTACATTAGATTTCTCTTTGCAATTCACCCCTGATGGTGATCTCCTCGGTGTTCGAATATACTAGGTTAACAAAAAATTCGGCGCTTCCTTGTTGTAGTTCAACTTCACTTCTAGAAGATAATTAGAGATCTAGACAGTATTATTATAATATAAATACTCATGATATTCTATATTGTGCCAAGTTTTTTTTTCCAAATACATCCTTTCCTAAAAGAAATACTTTTTTTCCAAAGCCACCATACATGATTACTTTTTTAATTAAATGAAAATTGTTCAGTTTAAAACATTCTCTTATTTTAAATGTGACGTACCATGTAATTCCCCAGAGAGCGGATGTTATCTTCGGTTCCTGTGCTCATATCCTTTCTTCTGTTACCGGAAAGTAACAATTCAATGTTAGAATCACTGAAAAGGGCTTTTGTGCTTTCACAGTGAATATTCAACCGCTGCCCCGAGTATGTCTGGAGGAAATGCCAATTAGTTATGAATATCAAAATAGTAAAGCGTCTTACTAACAGACCTGTTATCAGAAAAGTAACAATTCAAAAATAAGTAGGCCTTAAAATGGCTTTCGTGCATTTACAGAGAATATGGCCCTTAGGAAGGCTATTGTTAAAAATAAATTTACAATAGATGTACAAATAGACTGACATAGTTTTACAATAGACCTGCAAACAGATTTATATATAAATTTACAAATAGAATAACATATAGATTAACATAAGTTCGAAAATAGCACAATGCCGTCATCAAGGTCTTGTTTTTACTAAGGCAAATAATTGATGTGTTCATCATTTTGCTAAGACAAAATTGCTGTGTTCATCTCAAAACTATTTTTTTTTACGTGTAAACTAAAAAATGCTAAGGTCATGTACTGTAGAACGTGCGATAGTCAAGGGAGGTAACTAAGTTAAGGTAATGTCTAAATATTTTAAAAAACAAATCGAAAATACTCGGGATAAAATGAATATGCATCAACATGGAAATTTTCTTTCTTCCTTCAATAAGTATAATACGAAATTACGAGAGGATCCTATTAAAAATAAGTAGACAAAACTTGTCTAAATTATTTAATGAGACATGACTTAATTAAAACATGCTGACACAATATACGGAATTTTTAATATATATATTTCTATATGTATATGCGTGTGTGTGTGTGTGTGTGTCCATGTATGTATGGGGCGTGGTTATTATGTTAAGTGTCATGAAATCCGTGTGCGAATTTCACCATTGTGGATTTGTTATGTTATCGATCTAGGAAGAACACATGGTGAGGCGCCTCTGAAAAATATAGCACGGAATATGAAATTAGGTCGACTAAACTGTTTGGAAGTCACAAGTAAGCGATACCGAAGAATTAAGCGTACTGGCGTTGTTTAAGTTAACTTCCCTGGAGGCTTGTCCGCTCAGCATATTTGCACTATAGACCACAGCTGAGCTCTCTGCCAGAGTATATGCTGTCACAAGAATTGGCAAGCCACCCAAACCGGTCATCATATATATATATATATATATATATATATATATATATATATATATGCCTACTATTGAGAGCATGGTACTCGGATGTCACATTCGCTGTTCTGGTCACCTTGTCCTCATGGGTGATCACCGCATTCCCAAGCAGCTGTTTTATGGTGAAATCTCTATTGGTAAGCGTCAGCAGTGGAAGCCACGACTAAGATTTAAGGACTGTCTCAAAAAAGTATTTCAAGGATACTGCCATTCCTGTGTAAAATTGGGAAGAAATGGCTTCAAACAGAACAGGCTGGAGACTATCAGTCTATCAGAGAGTTTGAATCATATCGAATCAAACTTCGAAAAAGCGAGTCTGGGTACTTTAATACTGAAGTCCAGACTAAGGAATGTCATACCTGTGACTCATGTAGGAGAATTTGTATCTTCACGCGTGGTCTAGTGAGTCATTTGTATAGGTATGTAGATGCACCCAATTCCCATGTATCTTCTGTAGCAGAGGATTTAAAACCCTGTATGTATATATATATATATATATATATATATGTGTGTGTGTGTGTGTGTGTGTGTGTGTGTGTGTGTGTGTGTGCGACACCTTTGGAAAGTGCCTGAAAATCATACCACGGTTTGACACAAGCCTTGTCAGTGAAACTGGGTAGACGGAACGATAGCTGTGTTAGCACGAATCCACATGTCATCGTGGCCGAGTGCTTCAGCGTGCTGAGCTTGTTCAAATTGTTGATCTCGCTAGATGAAACGCCATCTCACAGAAATTGTAACTAAGCTCTGCTCAGCAATAGCTGCTGTATAATCCACAGGTGGGCTCTGTCGGTGTTAAGCAAACACAAATGTGCCTGAGCGAGCGTCTGCAATAGGGATTGGCTAGCCGCTCTAGTAGACAGGTATGCTCAAGTACGAGTGACCAACTATTGTATACATACATACATACATATATATATATATATATATATATATATATATATATATATATATATAATAATCGATTCTCCCGTCGAGATTCAACATATCAAGCAGATCAGTTTCCAGGAAACAGACAGCCCGACACCGGCACATGAGATTTGATTATAGTGGCGAAGGCCTCGTGTAGGACCATCCACACTTTTTGAAGAGACGAATACAGAGACCTGGTTCACCGAAGCAGGTTTTGAATTCAGAGTTGTCCTTCTCTTAGACCAGTTGCCATCCAAGGCTATGGAACCCAGTCTGTCCTGCTATTTTACCCATACCTAGAGGGAGAAGACGGAGATTCATACCTTTCCCAAGGGTATTAGCACAAGTGAAAGTAATGGATTCGACTGGAATTCGAACTCGGCTCTGCAATTCCTCACTCCAAGCCGCTATCCATTACTCCACCGTGCCTCCTCCCTCCCTCCCTCTCTCTCTCTCTCTCTCTCTCTCTCTCTCTCTCTCTCTATCTATATATATATATATATATATATATATATATATATATATATATATATATATATATTGTGGTTCAGTGACAAGCTTTGCGTTTTATTTGACTATGTTAAGCAGGAAATATAAGAATAGTCTGCGAATTTTTATTCCGTTATAATTTTAGTAAAAATATTGTTACTATTCTGATAATAATTCTAAAAATGTATCTAACCAAAAACATTAAGAATTAAATTCCAAAGATATTTCGGAGATCTTTTTCTTCTTCTTCTTCTTCTTCTTCTTCTTCTTCTTCTTCTTCTTCTTCTTGTCACCTTTCTTCTTAACGTTGACGTTCATGGCTCTCCACTCTTTTCTTCCTTTGGTAGCTCTTAATAAATTTTGTCTGTTTCTTATCTCTCCTAAAACTTGCCCCGCCATTCATTTACTCAAACTCTCTAGGTGGGTTATGCGTTGTTTTCCTCTGCCCGTCTTGCTGCCAATATATCCAGTGAGTATCATTTGCCCTGCCTTCTTTTCTCTTTGTACACTAGAAGTTTCAACTGTCTCCTCCGTATGTTAAGCATAAGAGTGCTTTTTGTTCCTTTTTTCTACAAAATATCATCTAGATAATAGTAAATTTGCCTTTTAACATAATACATTTTGCACACACGACAATACACAATTTATATATACAGAAGTTATATAATTTTTTGTTGACAGAATTAAAAAAAAATACTTTATATATATATTTATATATATATATGTATGTGTATACGGGTGTGTGTGTCTGCTCATATGAAGCACTATCGTATCTACCTCGCATACACATTGTCTCCTCTCGAGCTCTGAGCTCAGACATCTTCCGTTCAACTGCTTTTCTCGTCATTTTCCAAGTTCTCCGCCCGCCACCTTCCCGTTTTTTACGCCTGAAAGAATAAACCTAACTGTCCCATTCTGTAATTCAGTCCAATGCTGACCTGATGCATTTAATAAGCCTTCCGATTCCAAGCGTTGCCAACGTAAGAAATAATTTTTTTGTTACGTTGGCCGCTTCATCAGTGTGTCTGGCGATTGTCAATTAAAGAAATCGCCATTGGAGACCAACGAAGCATACCGAAGCAGTGAATTGCGCATGCGTACCGGAAAAAAGTGGGCGAGCAATGTGCACATGGGCATGCATTTTCTGTTTGCTTATTTGCGTGTGTATGTGACAACATGGCGGTATTGTTCAAGAAGAATTCTTAATAAAATAAAACTGGCCGACAAAAGGCTGGGAAAATCTGCAGATGACAAGTAAAAGGGTACGAGAATTAATAGAGAAAAAAAGAAAGGTAGAATGAAAGTGGAAATAAAACGAAGATTAGCGTAAGTATATAAGAGAAGATGAAAGAAGTTGATATTCACGCCTTGCACTCGATTTGCTTGGCCATTTTGAAATCTATTGAGTAACTCTTTTAGAATCCATTGTATGTTCATGTAGAATGAACTACCCGTGTATAAATTGTGAATCGACTCTATTCTGCCTTATTTAAAAGTAATCTAGAATAACGTGAATAAGGATTAAAAATAGAAAAAAAAATAGGAATGAGAATAAATTTGAAACGAAGGATTCCAAAATAGTGAAATTGCTCTTATACCAAACAGGGGAGGCGTGTCTATTGAAAGATTTTGCAGACTCTTTGTTCAATTATTACATTATATTTTTTCTAGAACTTTCGATTCTTTCCAGAACCTTTTTTGAAAATCTTTTTTTATTTTTTACTCTTGTTTTTTTATCCTGTTTTTTTTTCTTTTGTCATATTTCTTCGTTTGATCGTATTCATATATTTTCTACTTTTCATTCAGCTTCACTTTCTCATTGTATCATTCTCTCTACTTATTACGTCGACTCTTAAACTGATTTTTCTTTCTTTGTCTTCCTTTTCCGATTTTCGCTTCCTTTATTGATATTACTTTTCCTTCTCTCTTCCCATTGAAAAAAAATGCCTAGTTCAAATCCCCGTTAGGTTTGTTACATTAAACTTACGTGCTAATATCCTAGGTAAAGATATGTCTCCATCTCATCTACCAGCTATGGATTAAATAGTTGAACTTTTCTCTGGAAAAATATTATTATACTCAAAATATCGTTAACACAATATTTGCTCACAAAAAAAACAAACAAAAAATAACCAAAAACAAAAACAAGAAGTATTTATACTATTTAAAATATGATACGGTTTCAATAATCCACAAATTGTTGATTATCCGTAAAAACAAATCGATCTTGCTATCTAAAAGCTATTTAATTATATTTTCTTCTTCTTTACATATTGATTATTTCTCTCTGATTTGAATTTGTTTTTCTCTTTTTCTGTTCAGTGTTTGTTTATTTCCTTCTCTCATTCATTCATTCTTTCTATCTTTTTCTTTCTTTCTTCCTTTCTTTCTTTCTTTCAAATGATTAATTAAATCTTTTTATTTGTTTTCCCGTTCTTCCTTCAATTCTTTCTCTTTCAATCGTGTTGGCTTCTTTCTTGCTTCTTTTCTTTTTTCCTTCTTTTTTCTCCTGTTCGTTCTTTGTTTTTATTGTTTTTGATTTTGTTTCTTTTTCTCATTCGTTCTATGTTAATCAATATTGATTCATTAATCTATTTTCTTTTTTTCACATCATTCATTGTTTCAGCCATCTATCTTCCTCTCCTTCGCATAATTTCCTTCTTTCTTTCTCATTCCTTTTCTTTTTTGTCCTCCACTTGTTTTCCTTTTTAAAATTACATCCACAGAGCTAGTGTCATTCCCATGACTAAATGATTTTAAAATATAGAGTTGCGCTCGTCTTTCTGTTAGGAAATTTTTCTCTTCCTTGCAAATCAGTATTGCTTCTCACCAGATGTTGAAAGGCCGATCTCCATTTTGTTTTAAATACCATGATCCTCCAGACCGTAAGCGATCAATATTCTCCACAGTTTCCTTTTTAGTATTCATGAATTGCTCTGACTTCTTGAGAAGTTTAGTGGAATAGTATTATCTTCTATCAGGTTTAGAATTCAGAGATGTTTTTCTTCTAGACTGGCTACCAACCAAAGCTAGAGAGCACAGTCTGCTTTATTATTTAAAACCTAGCCAGAGAGAAGAGAGATCAGTATGTTTCTTCAAACTTCTTTAATGCATATTGGACATAAGTGACTAGGCCCGAATTTGAACTCAGTTCGACGAATCTACTTTCGGATAAATGCTACCCTAAACTCACATCCTGATCTCTGCTGCCGACGGAAGAAAAACTATTTCAAACATAAGAGAAATAGACTATATTTAATTTAATTAGTTTTTTTTTTTTTTACTCAGTCTGGTACAAGGTCACCTATTGAGAGAAACATTTAAATTAGGCTTAATCAATACAGACACCAGCTGTCTTTTTGGTTATTGTATATTTTCTTCCATTTAAGCTTTCACTTTATTTGATTTCTTTCACTTTTCTGGATTTCTTGTCCACATCTCTCTGTCTGTCTGTCTTTCTGTCTGTCTGTCTCTCTCTCTCTCTCTCTCTTTCTCTCTTCTCTCTCTCTCTCTCTCTCTCTCTTTTCTCTCTCTTCTCTATATATATATATATATATATATATATATATATATATATATATATATATATATATATCCTCCCGTTGTTGATTTTCGTGATCGATTTTGTGAATTTCTTCTTTCTCTTTTTTTGCTTTTTCACTTGTATACCTATTTTTTTGCATTTATTTTTCCAAATATATTTTCTTTTTCGTTGATTTTATTTGCATAATAGTTCTTTTTTAAAACGTTTTTTTTATTTAATCATTATGTTTAAATTAATATATTATATTTATAAATATTTATAACTCAAATTCCTAATATTTCATTTATCAGGTGTTTCTGACAATTCTTTTAAGCGCCATTTTTATTATTCGGTTTCTTTTATGTCTTGTCTTATAATTTTCTTTTTACAACTTGCGACATTCGTCCGATCTTTCTTTCTTTTTGCCTAACGACAGTTTTCACCATTTTTTATTCATTTTATTCCGTTACTTATTTTTAATTATAACTTTTTGTATTATTGAAAGTATTTTCCGGCCAACTGGGCGGTCCTACGCAATGGACGCACCCAGATTTTGGCATGGAATATTAAGGAACGAAATGTACATATCATAACCAAAATAAATCAAAATTATAACCTTACCTTCATATGGCATTCTCACTAACCATGAAGAAAGACTTACACTATTACCATAAAGTATACTACTGTTAATTTTTAATAGAAATTATGTAATGTTTATTTACCAGGACAATTTTTGTAAAAGAAGAATTTTAGTACATTTCATCATGCATTTATTGAAAATTGTTTTATTAGTATTTTGAGGTAACAGTATTTGCATATACAGTAAATTCATGATAGCTACAAATAAATCTACTGGTATCAGTGAAGATTGGTACATATGGTAATAAGCAAAAAAAAAAATGTTTCTTGTCAGTAAATGAAGTCTCATAACATACACGCAGAAAAGCAAATTCCAATACTTGTATATCAACAAAAACACACACAAAGCAAGCAGTAATATACCAGTCAAAGCTAATATTTCTGTAAAATCTGGCATTTCTACAAAGCAAGCAGCAAAATATTCTGTAATCCCATGTATTAATTTATGTTTTCCTGGCTGGATTTTTCAGGGATATTATTATTGATATCCTGTTTGTTCAATTCCAGGAGTCCTAGATTCAGAGCAAACCTCACTGCGTACACTGATTCCTGGTGAACCCCATTTTTTTCCTGGTCTTTATTTACTTCTCATATATTATACTGTTGTATTGGACGAAGGGTAATTTTTTGGTGCATTTTTATTTGAAAAATCACGTAAAATAGGCCGTCAAATATTTTTTCTTATCGTTTCGTTTTACAATTAAATAGACATTTTTTACTTCATTCTTATTTAATATGTTTCTTTGTTTCTTTGTTCTTTTTTTCTTTTTTTCTTTCTTTTTTTTCTTGTTTTTTTGTTTCTATATTACTTTCCTTCTGCAGGTTCTAGTCTTATTCTATTGTTTTTCACTTGTTTTACTTTATTTTTCCACGAATGCATTTTTCAGAAATATTTATTGCTTCGATTAGTTTTGTTTTGTTTTACGGCATAGCAACACTAATAACTAATAAGGGGGACAACTTTTTTCCTGGTAATGTTTTGTTTTGTCAAAAAATCTATTTCTGGTAATATTATTTTCCTCAAAAATATATAGCTAGTAATATTATTTTAAAAAATGTATTGCCGGTAAAAAATGTTTTTCAAAAACGTATTGCTGGTAATAGTTTTTTTTTTCTTCAAATAATTTATTTCTTGTAATAATTTTTTTACAAAGTATTTCTGGTATTAAGACCTATATTTACACTTTGATAATGCTTTTTACCTCAGTTTCGGGGTTAACTATTTGCCCATAGCTGGGACCCTAACAATTAAGAGGTAGTTCCACGCTCCTCAAAACCTCCTGATCAGAGACCCTGCTGTTGGATGTAGTTTATCGTCTTACACAGGACGTGGATGTAGTTTATCGTCATACCCAGGACGGAAAATATTTATTTATTTCATTTCTATTTCTGTATTTTTCTTTATTTCTGGTATTATTGTGTGCATATAAGTCACAAATCATTCTTCTTGCGGGTTTGAGTGGACTTGCCTTGTTAAAACTGCTGATCACGACAAACTGTAACCAATGCCATACTCATCACAGTTGCATTATAAACCAGCAGCGGTCTCTGTAGGTGTTAAATAAACCCAATTCTGCCTAAGCAGGGACTGACCAGTAACCGTTGTCGACCGTTTTAAATTTATTCTACCACTATGGCCCGGCGTTGCCCGTGCTTGATTCAAAAATCGTATGACTCATACAGCAATCGCTATCACTTGATTTAATATATTTTTGCCCTTCATTGCCTTTAAAGGAGTGTCATTTGCCGTGCTGATGTTGCTACATGACTTACTTTTTGCCTATCTCACACTGCGAATTTTTCTAAGCTCTATACTAAACATTAAATCTGTTACGAAAAAAGAACTAAACAAAATGAACACAAAACGATCAGCTTTAAAAAAGGACTCGTAACTGGAAAAAACCGAATGAAAAAAGAATGTTAACCACAAATACTTTTTCACACCCAACCCAGTTCTGCGGAATCAGAATCAACGTTGAGTTTAAGCAAGCGAATGAGACAATTGGAGTAAAGAGCCATGCAGATTTAAATTTTTCCAACTTGTGAAGAATGCAGCTATCGATTTTTTTTTGCATGCTAGCATGCTAGTTAACATTCGTGTCAGTGAGCTGTTGGTTCTCACGCTGGCCAATAGAATCTTCTTGCCTATTCGTGGCAGCCAGCTATTGGCTCTCACTCTGGACAGTACAAAATGGCCGCAAAGTACATGAAAACTGCCGTAGAAGCATGAAAAATCGTTTATTTCCAATATCGATGGGAGTTGGGAAATGCTAAAAATTCCGGCAATACATTTTTTTTAAATAAAAGATTAAAATTCCCCAAAAATTAAATTTCGGCATTTAATAAAGAAGAAATATATTTATCTTCATTAGTATGGTCGTTTGCAAGATGGATAAGCCAAGATGTGAGCTGCGAGTTGAGGATTATAGAATGGAGCAGTTTAGTCAAACGTATACGGGTATCTGAGTATTAGTACATCCGGCAGCAAGGCCTCTGATCGGGAGGTTTTCAGGAGTCTGGAACCACCTATAATTTGATGTTGTTCCCAGGTCCACCTTGACCCGGTGTGTCAGAATCTGTTACGGTCCCAGATATGGGCAAAATGTTAACGCTCAAACTAGGGTCAAATCACTATGAAAGTATAAAAATAGGTTTTTATAGTAAAGTTAGAAGCAATATATTTTTAAAAATATAACAGCAATATATTTTTGTAAAAAAATAATATTAATAAATATTCTATTCATACGAACCTTAAAAATCTTGTCAGCATTAGATAAGCCATTGATGCTAATATACCGTGAAACAAAATAAACCAAACCAAACTAAACCAAAGAATACATATTATATTCATACGAACCTATCCTAAAAATCTTGTTGACATTAGATAATCCATTGATGTTGACATACCGTAAAATAAAATAAACCAAACCAAACTAAACCAAAGAATACATATTCTGTTTATACGAACTAATCCTAAATATCTTAATAACCCATTGATGTTGATATACCGTAAATAACCCATTGATGTTGATATACCGTAAAACAATACATACCAAACCAAAAGAAACCAAAGAATATATATTTTATATATACGAACCTATCCTAAATACTGAACTAAGATTCGACAGAAAATATTTATTGGAGGCTTTTCACAAACTTAGCAAAGATAGAAAAATATCGTTAAAAAGAGTTCTGTACATCTAACTTATTTCTGTCCTCCTAAATGTCAGTGAACGCTCAACAATTTCCACGCAGATGAAGATTACATGTGAAATGCCAGATTTATGATTGTAAAAAAAAAAGAAGCTGAGAATATCATGGAGAGAACAGCGAGGAATATTTAATGAAATTAGTAATCCCGAAAGACTTATACTTAGGATCAGAAAGACATAGACGACATTTCTCGGACATATACTGAGGAACGACAGCTTGGAGAATTTGACATTCACAGAAGATATTGCAGGCAAACGGAACAGAGAGCAACAGCAAATGACATACTTCATGAATTTCTCTAAATGGATAACAAGACCAGGATTTAGAGTGTGATTAAGAAAGAAATTATAGCTTATAGCGAGAAAGGACAGCAAGCTGTGGTGATCCATAATGATACATCCTCTAAGTCTTTTTTTAGGTGCCATGTCCAGAGGAATCATGGCTCCCCACCTCCTTCTATCCATTGCGGCTCTCAGCAAGTTCTTTCCATCTGCTTCCTCCCACAAGACCACGTTCTGACATCCGCTTGCTTAAGTCCGCCAGATATGCCACGCGTTGTTTTCCCTTGTCTCTTTTTTTTCCTCTATTCGACCCGTGAGTATCAGATTCTACACGACCTCCGTCCTCATTACGTCTCCAAGAAACTTCAGCTGCCTCTTCCTAATATTAAGTATTAGCCTCCTCCTTGTTTGCGATCTCTCTAAGACCTCATCGTTGCTCACACGCTCACTCCATGGCATCCTTAGCATCCTTCTGTAGAACCATATCTCCGTCGCCTCTAGTCTCTTCTTCATCTTTGAGGAAATCCTCCAACATTCGTTGCTGTAAAGAAGGACAGATATCACGTTGCAGTTCAGTATGTTTTTCTTTGTTACCAAAGAAAATCTAAAGGTTAGAACTGATTTTTTTATCAATCTCTAGATAAGAATGGCAATGATATATGTGGCTTTAGGTATTAGTCAATGAGATTCTTTTCAGGCCATAATGTTCATTATTAATATTCAGTGGATAATCAAAGAGCAATTTAAGAATGTTAAACAACCTCTACTATAAATATTTTTTCTTTTTATATGTCATTTCCTATCAGGACGTAGGCGATCATGGTTCTCCACCTCTTCCTCTATACCCTTGCAGCTCTCAACAAGCTCCTTCCCGCTGCTTTCTCCCCAAGACCAAGGTTCTGTCATCCGCTTGCTTAAGACTGCCAGATTATGTCAAGCGTTGTTTTCCCTTGTCCCTCTTTCCCCTTTATTCGACCTGTGGGTATCAGATTCTCCACGCACTCTTTCCTCATTATGTCTACCAGAAACTTCAGCTGCCTCTTCCTGATGTTAGGTATAAGCCTGCTCCTTGTTTGCAACCTCTCTAAGACCTCATCGTTGCTCACACGCTCGGTCCCTGATATCCTTAGCATCCTTCTGTAGAACCACATCTCCGTCGCTTCGAGTCTTCTTTATCTTTGAGAAAATTCGCGGCAAATAAAAAAAAGAAAGAACCTATCGTTCTGTACATTTGTTTTTTTTTCTTTTTAATTTTTTATCTATTCTTGTTTTTGTTTTGTTTTTTTGCCAGTCTTCTTTTCTTTTTTTCCCTATCAATTTTTTTATTTTTTTATTTCTCATTCTTTCTTTCCGTATGTTCCCTTCTTTTCTATGACATTATTTTTTTATTTTTTCAGTTGTTGTTTTTCTTTTTCCGATTTTATTCTTCTTTTTCGAATTTTCATTCAGCTTTCTCTTTCTCACCTTCCTTTCTTCCTATTGGTTTTTGAATAATCGATTCTGTTGAAAATCGATTATAGGTTTCAACATCCCTTTCTTTTTTATCCTATAGAAAATATTATACGCGTTAAACCATTTCTATAAAGCAAAGATTCCAAATTGTTTTCTAGCTGCCACCTCCTTGGCTCTCAGGTTACATCCCGAACGCCACCCTTCTACACACATATGAAAAATCGTTCTTGATATTAACTATTTTCCAATACCGTTTATATATATATATATATATATATATATATATATATATATATATATATATATATATATATAGATATGTTAGAGAAATCAGTAGAGCTAGCAAGTATAGAGAAAGAAAAATTTGGATGCTAAAGTTCAATACAAGCTTGATGGAAACTACACTACAATTCTATACTTAGCTAATCTTAGGGACAACATCCAGCTAAATCATGCTCTATTGCACTGAGACTGATAGTTCTACAGTCTTATACGAATGGAGAATGCGCTCTGCAGGACAATGCTGGCGAGCAAATCAAGAACTTGGGGGTGATCTACTGGTGAAAGACTGGTTGGGTGCTTAGCAACCACCTACATTGACCGAATATATGGTGACACAGAATGCCACTGTAATGACCTTCCGACTTTAATAGAAGACCGTGATGAACAGCATAATAGACTCATGAATGTCCGAGCTTGGTCGATTAAAGATAAGGATTATATATCATATAGATCGGAACAGAGATAGATAGATAGATAGATAGATAGATAGATAGATAGATAGATAGATAGATAGATAGGACTGAGATAGATTAATGGTTAGGAACATAGATAGATAGATAGATAGATAGATAGATAGATAGATAGATAGATAGATAGATAGGACTGAGGTTAATGGATAAGAACTGAGATAGATAGATAGATAGATAGATAGATAGATAGATAGATAGATAGATAGATAGATAGATAGGACTGAGGTTAATGGATAAGAACTGAGATAGATAGATAGATAGATAGATAGATAGATAGATAGATAGATAGATAGATAGATTAATGGATAGGAACAGACATAGATTAATGGATAGGAACAGACAGATTAATGGATAGGAACAGACATAGATAGATAGATAGATAGATAGATCTTAGATTAATGAATAGGAACAGACATAGATAGATAGATAGATAGATAGATAGATAGATAGATAGATAGATGGATACGAACACACATAGATTAATGGATAGGAACAGACATAGATAGATAGATAGATAGATAGATAGATAGATAGATAGATCTTAGATTAATGAATAGGAACAGACATAGATAGATAGATAGATAGATAGATAGATAGATAGATAGATAGATGGATAGATAGATAGATACGAACATACATAGATAGATAGATAGATAGATAGATAGATAGATAGATAGATACGAACAGACATAGATAGATAGATAGATAGATAGATAGATAGATAGATAGATAGATAGATAGATTAATGGATACGAACAGACAGATTAATGGATACGAACAGACATAGATAGATAGATAGATAGATAGATAGATAGATAGATAGATAGATAGATAGATAGATAGATTAATGGATACGAACAGACAGATTAATGGATAGGAACAGACATAGATAGATAGATAGATAGATAGATAGATAGATAGATAGATAGATAGATACGAACAGACTTACGTTGATGGATAGGAACAGACTGAGATAGAAAAATGGATAAGAAGAGACTTAGATAAAAGGATAGGAAGAAACTGAGATAGATAGATATATATATAGATAGATAGATAGATAGCAGGCGAGTTCTATTTTTTATTAATTATGATTGTGTTAGGAAATCTCACACATATATTTACAGAACCCAATAGGTACAGATCGGTTCAGAGAAGGTGGAGAGTTATGTGTGTTATTGGGAATATTTGCATATGTATCGATAAATAATGGCTCAAACCGACAAGATAAATTAGTTTATTGATCGTCAAATCAAAAGAAGAAACTTTGGCAATAGAACATCGCATCGTATCAAGTGGAATTTCTTAGGAATCATTTCTTCAAGACTTTCCAACCCACACGGATTACACAGGTTCTAACGTTTTGTTTCAATCAGTAACCAATGAAAATTAACACCGCTGCCTTTGTGCGCATGTCTGGACAAATACCATTCGGATGTATGGCGAAATAACCATTTATTTTCTCACCCTGGCTCAACTCTCAAGAGCGATAGATCAATCACGCCTAAGTTGAATTATACCCTCTCAGATCAAGCAACATGTGAACTTGGGCACGTAGTCACTGACAACGTTACTTCATATCCTCTTCGCCAACAATCCGCGCTGTGTAAGCAAACATGTACCAACCGAAAGATGAATAAAGGCAAAGTTGTATCGGTCATGTCAGATTCACAGGTCAAGAAACGTCGTACTAACGTTCTTTTGATTCATTTGCCCGGCTACTGAAATTTGGCTCTTTCTGGTTTGAAATGTTTACTTGATGCATAATATCAAACCCCGCCTTTGATGAACGACGAGAAAAGATATGTAACTCTATTTTATCCTTCCGAACGGAATAGCAGGAATAGCTCACATCGGTTTTATATTAAATAAAGAGAAAAGTTATAGCCATGATAGCAAAAAAAAAAAAGTTAGTACCTAACTGACTTCAAAAGGCATGTGTGCAACTATCCAAAGATAAATGAGAAAAGTTGTAAAACACATTTTCCCCAGAGAATATATTCATCTTTTGTAACTGACAAAAGCTGGCTTTCACGATGGGCATGTTTTGCGGAAATTATTGTGCGTATATATATATATATATATATATATATTAGCTTTAAAGTATGGCATATTTATGGGTTAAAGTTCTCAATAACATAGGAAGATTATATATAAATATATAAGTGGATATTGAGGTTAACACAGCGGCAAAAGTCTGTTTCATGCTCAAGCACAATCTTCAAGAGGGGGTGTATATCTAAGTAGCGACAGTAGATATAATGCATAAATATAGGCTATAAGATTCGCTAATTTAAAAATCCATAATTTAAAAAATCCATAATTTAAAAAAATTCCCAAAACTTAGTTTTATCGACAATATATTTATTCAGATAGGAGTGATAGAAGAAAGGATGAGGGTAGTGGATAGATCAAAGCAACTGGAGATGTCGATTGACATTACACTTGAATATATATATATATATATATATATATATATATATATATATATATATATATATGCATATAGTTTGTTTCGACGGAATAAATTCCGATAACTAAAAATACTATACTCAAAAGACTGCTCAATACAGAGCACAGTAAATATATTTTTTTTCAAAAATATAACATAAACATGCTATAACATCATAGTTATATGCATATATATATTGTTTTAAAAAACAAGAAAAATATTTGTCTCTGACATCTCGTCAGGAGTAAATCGTTGGCAATAAATTATACGAAAGAACAGTAAAACGAAAATGAAGAGAAAAAAAAGTTGGGAAACAGGATATATATACATATCTATATATATATATATATATATATATATATAAAAGTCATCCACAGACTGACTGTTTCGCAGCTCTTCAGTGTGGCAAGACATCCGGTTGCCTCTAGCTCGGATCGAAACCCGACAGAATTGGTGTCAGTCGGAGATTATGCCACTATGCTTTCGGCAGGTGTGGAGGTGAATTTTAGCGTATTTAATTTTAAATAAACACACATACTTACCGACAGTGGCTCAATTCGCTTTTGCCGAAGAATCTCGCTATATAAGCCATAATAGTCACTGTTTACAATCCCACACCTCTTCCCCAGAGCGCTCAACTGAAATTAATTTTTTTTCAGGAGCCAATATATATATATATATATATATATATATATATATATATATATATATATATATATATATATATATATTGAGAAAATCCCGTGTACTAACGAGGAACAATTAAAATATCCCCTAACAAATAAAGTGACTTGAAAAAACTTAACTTCAGCACAATGTTCCTTACTCACCGGATCATGTTGTTACAATGAAATCCAGGTGAAAGGATTTGGCTTACGGTTATAGCGACTCCCCTGTTGACTATGGTGATTTTATTTAGTCTAAAATTCATTTAAGACTATTAAGTCTTTAAAATCTAATACTGATATTTGTATCTATAAACAAGAGAAGGGCGCTGGTGTCGTTTTACTTGATCGAGTACATTATGTTCAAAAGATGTTGGTCATTTTGAATGACGCTGAAAAGTTTCTAAGAATTGTTCCTGTAAAAACTTGTATAAAAAGTAAATCAAAATCCAGAAACGTCAGTTATATTTGTTTGGAAAAGGATACTTTTCTAAAGAAACCTATGATATGATTTGACCTTCTGGTTCTATTAGACATAGGCTTTATTGCCTTCCCTAAATCCATAAGAAGGATGTCCCATTCAGACCCATACTATCAATAATTGGTTCAGCCCAGCATTCTTTGACTCAATGGCTTTTGTTGGTCATATAACTTGTTCGAACCTTGTATGCCAATTATTGTATATCAGATTAGTTCTCGTTTGTTGAACGTCGACATTTACGCCCTGATACGGATTTTATGTACTCATTTGATTTTTCCAGTCTTTTTACCAATGTACTTGTAAAGGACACCATTGATATTTGCGCCCACTCGTTGTATGAGGTTGAACTTGCTCCACCTCCTTTTCCTATTTGTCGAGCTTGTGTTACTTTGTACCAGTTCTGTGGATTTTAGCTTCGAAAATATGATTTATAGCCAGATGGATAGCTCTACGTTAGATAATACTTTTGTGGGCTACTATGTGTCGTTGTTGTTTTGCAAAGTGTCTGAACCTTTTATTTATTTTAGATATGTTGATGACACTTTTGCTACTTTTTCGACTGAAGTGAGGCTGAGTACTTTTTCAATAAGTTTAACTCTTTACACAGAATTTTATCATTCACTATGAAAGTTGAGAAAGATAACTGTGTATATATATGTTTATATATGTATATATATGTTTGCATATATGTGTATATATACGTATGCATATATGTATATATATATATATATATATATATGTGTTTATTAAAACGTGTGTATATATATGTGTATATATATATATCTATGTGTGTATACATATATATATGTGTGTATATATATCTGTGTGTATATATATATACAGTGTGTATATGTGTGTTTATATTTTATATATAAATTATATATATATATATATATATATATATATATGTATATGTATATATATATATATATATATATATATAGATATATATATGTGTGCGTATATGTATATAAATATGTATATATATATATATATGTGTGTATATTTATGTTTGTATATATATATATGTGTATATATATGCCTATATATATATATATATATATATATATATATATATATATATATATATATATATATATATATATATATATATATATATATATATAATTATTTAATAAAAACAGACCACTTTAAGGTACCATTACAATAATTTATTTCACCAAAATCCTTTTAAAGGATTTCGGATCATCAGGTAAAACTTCCAACAATCATTGTTGGAAATGTTACCTGATGATCCGGAATCACTTTAAAAGGATTTTGTGAAATAAAATTATTGTAATGGTTATAAAAGTGGTCTTCAATTAAATATTAGCTCTATTCTTCACATTGTGCTCTCAGGATTTCATTCTCCTTGGATTTACCAATTCGGTTTACCAAGTTCTTCATAACTTAACTATATATATATATATATATATATATATATATATATATATATATATATATATATATATATATATATATGTGTGTGTGTGTGTGTGTGTGTGTGTGTGTGTGTGTGTGTGTGCATTGGGTGTGCATTAGTAAAATCTATGAGAAAGAAAAATCGTATGACGCGTTTCGACATTTAGGATATCATCAGGCTAAAATGATTTTTAAGTTGATGTGCTTTTACATGCGTACGAATGAGTGGGGACTCTAATTTTTCATTTAAATTTAAAATTTTAAAAACAGAATATTTTGGAGTATGTAATGTAGCCGATTTCATTTAGTTTCTTTTTTTTGTTTATTTTTTTATCACTTATTATTAAATATTGCGCATTGTCATAATAGAAGATCTGTCACGAAAATTGTACTTTTGTAAGAATTTGGACGTAAATTTACTTTGGATTATCTACTGATTAAACCACTTTCTATACATGTTCATCTTAATAAATTGCCTTCTCTTTTCATTAGAGTAGCATCTGTAAATCAAATTTATAATCAAATTCATTATAGTGATCACTGAGGTATGTTGTAAAAGATCCCATTTTGAGTTCAAAAAATATTTTATATAAATTACTTTACATTTCTCTTATGTATTTCTTGTGGCATTTATTTAAAATCTAAATTTAAATTTCCAACGCTCAAATCCTTTATTCAGATGTGTAATAACATCAAAATAAATATCCCTATAGTCCGATGACGTCCTAATTGACGAAAAACGTCACACGAAATGTTTTCCACTTTGTCATAGATATTCCTAAAATCATGCTGACATAACAGGCTGTCCGGTCCGATATGCAAAGAATTGGAAATTTATCCTTCTGTGATTGTTAAAATAAATATGAACAGGCGAAGAGATTTCTTAAATTGTAAACGCAAAGAAATAAATATTCTTTTGGAATAGATAAAGCCAGAAAAAAATAAGAGCTGACAGTCAAGTGCAAGAAGACAGAAAGTATGATTGTCAGCAAGAGAAAAAAAAACAACTGGCCATAGAAACAATAACAGGCACAGAAGTTTCAATATCTGGGTAACATTTTAACAGATGATGGAAAACGCGATATCGAAATCTGAACCCCGCAATGGACTAGCTAAAGAAGCATTGCAAAAGCTAACTGAGGTGCTGAGAAACGGAAAGATATCGTTGAAACAAAGAAAACAATAATGAATAGCTATGTGATATTCATCCTATTATCTGCCAGTGAATGTTTGACAATTTCCCCACGGATGATGAAAAAAACTAGTGGTTGCAAAAATGGGGTTCGACAGAAGGTAACTGAAAAGCCCATGGACGGAGAGAGTAAGTGTTGTGGTAACCTCCCTCTAAGTGTCTATGTTTGACTCTTCCGCCTACTATAGGTTTAGTAGGAGAGAAGGACAATGGAACAGTCGACCAGACTGTTCAACTGTCGAACATTCTGCCTCGGCAGAGAGGAACTCGGACGAGGTTTTGCCGCAGGGCAAAGTTTCGTCCCGGGAGGTAGGCAGTCCCTGAACCCGTTTAGGTGGGTTCAAAGGGAGTATTTTTGGCCGAGCCTACGGGCTCGGAGAAAGCTACGTTAAACTTACCCTCGTGCCACATACATTCTTGGGCGGGGGGACTGTGCTTCTGTTTAAGTCGCACAGATTGTTCAACTGTCCAACTCTCTTCCCCGGCAGAGATGAACGCGTGCCGCAGGACAGGGTTTCGTAGGGGGAGGTAGACAGTCCCGGAACCCGTCTAGGCGGGTTCTAAGGGAATATTTTTGGCCGATCCTACGGGCTTGGAGAACCTAAGCTAAACTCGGCTTTGTGCCACATACATCGCTCGTGGTGGTGGTGGAGGTCGCATTTAATTATAACAGTGAATAGATTGTTCTACAGAAGCTGTGACTTTTCGCAGCTGCTGTCTACCTCTCTTCCTTTTGGCAGAGAGGAACCCGCAAGAGGTTTTTCCGAAGGACAAAGTTTCGGCCGTGGAGGTAGACAGACTCTGAACCCGTTTATACGGGTTCTAAGGGAATATTTTTGGCCGAGCCTACGGGCTGTTAAATATTAACAGTGAATAGATTGCGCGCTAGTTCATTCTATACACTCTCACTAGTCGTGTAACACTCTGGTATACTTACTGCTTAATATACGATATATCTGCAAACCTTAAGGTTTTTGTTATTACTTAACCATTTACTTGGTCACAAACAGTAAGCAACGAAGAAGTCTCTAAGAAAATGACAATAAATTTTCTTTTTACCTAGAAGCAGGAAAAGGCAACTGAATTTCCTTGGACACATAATGAGGAAGGAAGATTTGAAAAACTTAACCCTCACGGGCCATATTGATGACAAGAGTGATAGGAGGCAGCGAGCCACTTACCTTAATTGAATGGATGGTGGAACGGGTATTTTAGTTGTAGCAAATAGAGCAAACTTACTAAGAGCCTCGCGAGATAGGCGACCATAGCTCTCCACAACTTCCTGTGTCCTGCGCGAAAGAAGATGAATCTGGTGTGTTCAATTGATAGTAATATATGAAAAAATACTATTTTTTATACATTTTCAGAATTCTTCTGTTATGAGTATATTCGATTTGCTTTATATAATCAAATCAATGTACAAGGAATTTACATATCAAACAGGACCCCCATTAACATTTATAAAATTTAGTTAACACAAATATATTCGTGATACCCAATGCTTCTTCTATAGTGAGAAGGAAAACAGTTTTGAAAAAATAAGTTATTATTTCTCGTCATATTGCTTATTTCACAGCACCCAACTAGCTGACTTTTCTAAGTGTCGACATATGGAAGATGTGATGTATTTAACATCTTTGCTAATTTTACTAATATTTTCTTTACTAAAATGTACTTTGCTGTGGATTGCTTTCCGCTAATGACATTAGAGCTTCATCATCGAAGTTAGATGAACGGCCCTGTCATCGGCATATTAAGGCAAGTCTATGCTATCTGCTCTTGATCAATAACACATTGCATATAATGCGAATAATTCGACAGAAGACGCCATTGACCCTGCTCTCCATATTGAGTCACCCAGAGAATAAGTGGCATGTCAGAATGACTTTTGCTGATTTCAGCTGTTTTTAACATCATCATCACATGCAAAGTTGTCACAAGACTCACACGATTAGGATTATCTCAGCGCATCTGTCAGTGTGTTAAAGATTCTCTAACACATCGTCGACAAATGGTCAGAATAGGTCTATACATCTCTACCACTCTCATTCTCGGCAGCGGTGTTCCAGACGCCTTTTAGTACACCATCTTCACTTATGATTGCTTCCCTATCCATTCCATCAAAACGATCATTAATTTTGCAGACAATACCACTTCGGTTGGATTTATTTCGGGGAAATATGAAGCAGACAAAAGAAGTGAAATAGAAACCTTGGCTGCATGGATCTCTTACAATAAACTTAACTTAAACACCTTAAAAAAATAAAGGAGCCGGTGGTGAACTTTCGGAGAAATGCCACAGACTCTGACTTTATGGTTATCGATCGGGTTTTCTGTGGAAACGGTGGTTAACATTAAGTTTCTCGGCACGCGCATTACCGTGGATGCCTTTTGAATAAGCAATACAATCGTGGTAGAAGCAGCGAATCAACTTACTGTGGATTCTCAGAAAAAATAATTTACAAAGGCAGCTGTTGATTACTTGTTACCCTTATTCAATAGAGAACATGCTGACGTACTGCAAAACCCAGTGTTATACCCGCTGCTCGATAGTGCACAGGAGGGCCTTGAAAATGCTTGCTGATGTACAGAAAATAATCGGCTGCTTGCTGCCCACTTTGGAGGGCATTTACTGTTGTCAGTGTTGGAGAAGAGCAGAAAATACGACTAAATGCATGCCTCCAAGGCATGACTTGTTTGGTCTGTTACCCTCAGAGAAAGGTTTTCTATCTATTAATTTTAGAAAATAAGATTGAAGGACAGCTTTTATCCTTGAGCTCTACGTAAAATAAACGCTGTGTCTAGATGACAATTTTAAACTTATTTCAAATCACTGTTTATATTTCTGAAAAAGAGGTATTTTATCTATTTGTATTGTTCGGACTGTTCTGCTCGTCTTTATTGATACATTCTCAAAATTTCGGCCATTTTACACTCTAGTCTTCAAGAGGTGATAATTGTTTAAATTTCGAACCGAACTCAATTGTTGGTGTTTCTGAGGATTTTTCCGATAACGTTTGTGTGGACGTTCATTCTATGAATTCTTCGCAATATCTCTGTCAATTTCGAAAACATCTATGGCGTGAACATTGTACACCGACGCACAAAGAAACAATATAAGGGTGGTGGCTCTTGCATTTGGATTGCAATTCTTATCTATGTATGGTAGGCCAACAACAAACTGCGGGAAAACTGCGACCCAGGAATGTGAAGGTTATATGTGAGCTCATTTCAGGGAATAAACATCGGAAGAACGTCTACACAAACGTGATCAAATCAATCTTCAGAAATGCCATCATACAGATTGACTATTATGGGATTGGTTCGAAATTGAAACAATTATCAGCTGATGAAGGCCGGAGCGTACAACGGCCTAAACTTTGTAAACGTGACAATAAAGATGAGGACAACAATCCGAACAGTGTAAATATTTCAAAGTTATATTAAACGCCATCACTTTTCTTCCTTCGATTCCGTTTGTGTTTCATCCGTGCTGTATCTGTGCGAGTGTTGGCTGAAAAGTCATAAGCTAACCAAGTTAGAAATATAAGTAGAAAAACGATTTGGTAGACTAAAAACATGTAAATCTACCAAAATGCAACAAACCGGCACACGCATCGTATTTACAATTGTGTTATTTGTGTCGGTTCACCTAAGTATTGCTGTCTAAATTTTTGCGCACTATATAGTGACAAGAAGATATTAATTAATTAATAGATTTTGGCCTATGAGATATCGGCTGCAAGGCTTCTGTCATCAATGTTGCTGGGCGTGTGTCCGTAAACAATGATATCTTTTACAGAAATGTTCATTTTCACTGAATCTGATAATGAGCAAACAAACAACTGTGTCAACCACCAAGCAGGCAATGGAAAATGAGAAGCTTTGAGCACGATTGAGGCAAGTTGAGAAAGTACTGGCATTTACTTTTGTGCGTTTATGGCAGCTTAAATTTGGTGATTATATGTTTGCGGATGGCGAGGCAATAAGCAGGTTTTTGTTTGTTTGCTTGGAAACAAAGATCAGAAATCAGATTTGGAAAAGGAAAAAAAAATAAAGAGGACATTTCCTTTTTGCAATAATCCGATTGACAGATCCAACGGAGACATTCAGTTCTCAGATTCTGGTAATGAAACATAAGCCATCTTTCTTTTTTCCGCTTTCTCTCCCCACTTCTCTCTCTCTCTCTCTCTATCTCTCTCTCTTCGTTACTGTCCCTATTTCTCCCCATTAAATTCTCACTATTTCTTTCCGTCACTTACTTTTCTGTTCCTCTCTTACTCTTTCTCCCTCCCTCTCTCGCTTTCTTTGCATCATCCACTCATTCTATGGGCATTTATGTGTGTGCACATGCATGTTTGGGTAAAGTATCATATATAAGGTACAATGCATCTTCACACACACACACACACACACATACACACACATACATACACGTACACACATATATAACTATCATCATATATATATATATATATATATATATATATATATATATATTGTCACCTGAAGATATGTTGTTTCGCTGTATCACAGGTCATCAGTGTGGTTAGACATCCGATTGTCACAAACCAGGATCGAAACCCGACTGATTTGGCATCAGTGGGAGATTTTAACACTGAAGTATCTCCAGAGAGTAAAGGCGATTTTTTATTTTGAGTAAACACACCAGTGACCGAGGGGGCTCAATTCATACAATATATTTATATATATATATATATATATATATATATATATATATATATATATATATATATATATATAAAAAAAGTTTAATTTATAAATAAATAAATACAAGAGTTTCATATATGTATATATATATATATATATATATATATAAATCTCTATTATGAATTGAGCCCTCTCGGTCACTGGTGTGTTTACTCAAAATAAATTCGTTAAAGTTTAAAAACTTTCCTCAAAAATAAATAAATAAATATATATATATATATATATATATATATATATATATATATATATATATATATGGCGTGTGTTTACAAATGGTGGAACTTAGGAATGTGATCCCTCTGAACACTTTCCATGGAAATAGCGATAGAGTAGCGATAGGCGCGCAAGGTTTTTTTCTGGGCGAAAGGGGTTGTAGGTTGTGAGATAATTCATCACACACAAGGCTGTGGATACATTTTGGGAGACTGGTAACTGAATACTGTGCACCTCTTTCCTATATCTGGCAACAGTACTCTATTTTAGAATAGATCGGGCTATTGCAATGGTAGAGGTTAACAGGAGTAGTCAGGTACTTACTAGAGCGGCACAGTAAACTGAATGAATTATGACAAAAGAAAACTTTTTTTACCGATGCATTCTTTTGCCAATATCTCCTTTCTTAAGTTGAATTAATACATATATATATATATATATATATATATATATATATATATATATATATATATATATATATATATAAATAAACAAAAAAAAAACAATTACATTAAAAACATTTACATACATTCCTTTATTAAGTATTAAATTACATCACTTAGCGTCCGCTGTACTTGACCTTGACTTAAACAGTTAGCTTTCGGAATATTTTAGGGCGATCTTAAATTAAAAAAAATTAACCTCATGACTATAGTTTTTGCATCTATTAATACATACACATTGCATGTGTCTGTGTGTATGCGCACAAGATGCAATCCAAAAACGTCTGTATTCCATGTTTCATTTACAGTTATCCCATTTATATCCCTTTATGACAACACACAACTGTCTTATTTTCAGTTAAGTGGAAAAATAATCTACGAGGGAGTGTGATGTTTGTATGAATTTACCCTTTATCTGTGACCAACGCGAATTAAGATTACGTCTTAACAAATATATTAATCCTCCTAATATAAGAAGCGAGCTTGTTGATTATATTCGCATGTTATATAACATGTGCAAACATGTTATATAACATGTGCAAACACACATTTCAGATTACTGAAGCCTTCACAAAAGTGTTTAAAATAAAATACATAAAATAACACGCCGTTCCATCTTGTTTAAGAACTTACTGAATAATTTTTACAATTAAAAAAGATTTTAATAGAGGTGGTTTTCGAAACCTATGTTAAGGAGTTACACATATCGAGCCTGATTTTTCCGACGATTGCTGAAAGGTTTAAACCATTATCTTATCTCACAGAAGTACAATTACGAGGTGAATTTTAGTTAATGATCACACGCAGGTAATATCTGCGTTGGTATATAATCCAAATGGATCCTAGTAATACAAATATCAAAACTTACAGACTAAATTATAAGTACACAATAAAATCCAAAATTACCTCATATGGAGCATATATATATATTTATATATATATCTATATATTATAAATTCAAAAACCTTAACAACGAAATTTGAGGTTTTTGAATTCTCATATACTTCTATTTTGATTGGTCATTCTAACTTAAACAGCGTTTCCCCTAGAGAAGAGTGGTTGATTGGTTTGCTCTTTTTAAAACCCTTTATACTACATTCAACACCATCATTTGATAAGACATCAGAAGTGTTGAAACAAAATGTCTATTTTCGTAGTGATTTTATAAGATACTAGCAGTAGATCCCGGCGTTGCCCGGGATGTAACAGTAAGAGATAGATCAAGTACCGACCAACATAAAGACTGAAAAATAAAATTGACAAAGATTATTGTTTAAGGTTGACGGACACGCATGTCTTAATTAGTTTTTTTTTGTGTTTTTTTTTTACGAATTGGTCAAACCCAAACTCAAAAAAAACATTGTTTTCAATCGTTATGAGTCTACTGATTGAATAGAATTTTATTATAAAGAATTGTCTTGTAAATGGAATTTTTAAAGCATTCTGAATGTAAAAATAAAGAAAAAAAGTGTGCAAGACAATAAGAAACACTACCTGCCAAAAAAAAGTGAAGTTTTGTTGAAATCGCTTGAAAAATGTAGGAAATCCGATCCCATATATATATGAACACAGACACACAGACACAAACAAACCTGGGTTTTATAAGTATACCGCCATATGAGTTGTCCCCCTTTCATTCTCGCGATTCCTCTTAATCGTCTTTTCAAATAGATTTCATGCAAAAACAATTGTGTTTTTCCAATTTTGGGCGCTGTCAGACCCACCACAAGGTAATTTTACGTAGTCCTGTGAAGTTTGTTGAAATCGGTTGAAAAATGTAGGAATTCCGATCCAATATATAAACGTACATACACACACACACACACACACACACACACACACACAATCTGGGTTTTATAATAAGTATGATTTATGTAATAATTTTTGAATAAATAATTATATATATATATATATATATATATATATATATGTATGTATATATATATATATTAGCATATATAGGTATCAATATATGTATGTTTATATACATATATATACATATGTATGTCTATACATATCTATGAATCTATATATGTATGTAGGTATATATAAGTATGTATTTATATATATTTATATATATATATATATGTATGTATATATATATATTTACATGTATGTATATTTGTATATATATATATATATATATATATATATATATATATATATATATATATATATAGAGAGAGAGAGAGAGAGAGAGAGAGAGAGAGAGAATTACTACTAATAAAATGTTTGTGTCATAGCTGAGTGATGTCACTTTCAGCATTCCGACTCCAGAATTTCGGTCACTGACTTACTAGGCATCACTCCGGCCACTCGTCAGATGATATCAACAATTGACTGCTCATACTTCTTTTGTACATGCTCTTTTCATATGTATATAGTCGATTTTTTTTCCATAAAACCCCACGGGCCAAAATTGTTAAGTTTTACCATTTCGTCAGATTTTGGTTGGTGAGTCGGACAAAGACCGTAATTTTCGGCACTATTTCGTAAAGATATTGAAAAATGTTTGAGTAAACAATGTTCAGCCATTTTCAAGCTTAAATATTTTTTTTAAATTTCTGATTTTTTTTTAAATGGTCAACACTAAAAATATCTTTTATTATTTTTTTTTTTAAAGTAGTTAAAATAGAGAAATCCTAAATATATAAGACAATTAACATATAAATGATATATATGAATACAAATATTAAAGTAAGTTCTCTGTTTATGATAAACAGTATTAACAACTTTTACCGACTTGAATGTCCGATAAATTTCATAGAAAATATTTGCCCTCTGACAGGAATCGAAGCTGTGACCTACATGGAACCGTCATTTAGACTGATGCGCTATACCATCGAAGGACACGTACATTTTATAAAATTTCTCGGACATATTAGGGCGGCATATGTCGTTAATACTGTTTGTTATAAACAGAGTATTTACTTAAATATTTGAATCTATAAAAAAATAACGTATAAACAGAAAATATATTAAAATAATTGTCGGATATATATGTATATATATATATATATATATATATATATATATATATAGAGAGAGAGAGAGAGAGAGAGAGAGAGAGAGAGAGAGACAGAGAGAAGAGAGAGAGAGAGAGGGTGAGAGAGAATAGTATAGAATCCAGGTAGAAATAAATACATATATATATATATATATATATATATATATATATATATATATATATATATATAATTCTCAAATGTGTGTGTGTGTATTTATGTGTGTGTGATCGGAAGTTAAGTGTTTGTGCCTTTTCAGTTTTCATCCTATTTCGGTGAAATTTATTTGTTTGAAAGAAAATTCTTCAGTGCCGGTTTTGAGTCCAAATTGTTGGCGACAATGACTCTCCACTACTTCCTCTTCATAAATATATATGTATGTGACCATACGCCCGCCTCCGCACGTGTACGTGTAATGTATCTCTCTCTCTCTCTCTCTCTCTATATATATATATATATATATATATATGGAGAGAGAGAGAGAGAGAGAAAGAGAGAGAAAAAGAGATAATATTAGTGGTTAATACACACACACACTCACAAAAATGCATACATATATATATATATAAATATATATATATATATATATAAAATATATAGATATATTTATATATATACATATATACATACGTGCACATACACACACACACACATATATATATATATATATATATATATATATATATATATATATATATACAAGTATATAAGTGGTGTATATACGGAATGAATTCCAATAACCAACAATTACTATTCTTAAAAGAGTGCTCAGTACAAAGTAGAGCAGATATAATTATTTTTTATAAAAAAAAAATTGTTTCAACACTCCCAGTGTCTTATCAAGTGACCCTTGATAAGACACCGAGAGTGTTGAAACAAAATGGAAATTTTAGTAGTGATTTTATAGCATATTTATGTTATAAATATTTTTCTATAAAAAATAATATATATATATATATATATATATATATATATATATATATATAATTCTCAAAATGTGTGTTTGTGTGTGTACGTGTGTGTATGTGATCAGATGTTTATGAATTTCCACAGTTTTCATCCGATATCGATGATTATTTTTGTTTGATAGATAATTCTTCCATTATAATCTCAGCAACGTCTTGCTATTTACTATCTGTTCTTGGATATGTACATTTCATAATTACTTTAATAATAAAAAAATATTTTAAATTATTACAATAATATTATTTTTTTATTATACAGCTCCCGTTTCATATTGTTACCACCTCTATTTGGGGATGTGCCCCAGTTGCATCCAAATGTTGTTACTAACAGTGATTTTCGGGTCAAATGACTTTAAACTTAAACTGCTCCAACTGAACTGTAAAAATCCAAATAATGAAAGACCCGTTCAAAGACGGGGCATACTGCTACTACATATGTACATATATATATATATATATATATATATATATATATATATATATATATATATATATATATATATAAAAGAACTTCATTAAATATGACAGACAAGGTGCTTTGATTAAGTTTTTTATATACTTTCTCACATGATCTTATAAGTTTTGTTTGTAATAAATAGACTTTTTTTTTGCTCTTGTCTGCTTGTGTTGTCCATTTTTTTTATAATGTTCTTATGTCTAGTTTCATCTTCTTTATAATGATCATTCATCTGATTTTTATAAAAATATTAATGTTATTGTTTATGTTTGTATTCTAATCGTTGCTATTAGCTACCTTAGATAGAAAACGCCTAATATGGAAATCCAAAAATTGATTTGGAAAACCGTTATTGATAAGCGTTTAATTAACGTTATATCTTTAAAGAAAAGCGTGCAAAAGTATGTGCCCTCTTGAGGAAAGTTTTACTAACACCTATTTCATATCTAAGAGGGCATTCTCTAGAGAAATTAAGATGACAAACGTGGGGTTCTAGTGGGTTCTTAAAAATCAGACAAGTTATTTATTACAAAAAATCTAAAACTGCAAATCTTATAGTCAAAAATAATTATTCACCTCTTCGATAAAAATTAAATAGAACAAATATTACTTACGAATTTAAATGTCAATTAATGAATTGTGTTCCTGAAGAATCATAATTCCTAAACAATTATATTGGCCACACTACAATATGTTAAACAAGAAAACTTGCAATACATCTTTCAAACTATAGCTCTAGTAGATGTCATTTAAATACTCATGGAGACCTACGGGGACCTATGAGAAATATACTTGTTGATAATACTTATATAATAGCATCGTCTACATGTAAAAAATTGCTAAAAATATTGGAAGCCTTATAATAAAAACAAAAAAATGGACACACTATGTTAACTGTGTTTTGAAAATAAAACATTCTATAATACTAAATACATACACACAACAATCTATTTCCACCAGTTAACAGTTAATGTATTTCATCCTTGAAAATGGCTAATTGTATAGCCGAAAGCGCTCGGAAAAATATAAGATTTGGACAGTTTTTATATAATTTATCTACTAATAAGAAAAATTTCTAAGATCATATGAAAAATTATATAAAACATAATATATATATATATATATATATATATATATATATATATATATATATATATATATATTATAGTAAAAAAAAGGAAGAACTGTAAATTATGTAAACCGGTGTTCTTATTGATATTTTTTTTTTTTACAAAACAGTGCTTTAATTAAATCATTATGTTTCATTTTCAAGCGAATTTTGGGAAATTTTTGTTTTCAAAATTCGCTGTGTAGCGATGAAAACATTTTTAATTCGTAATATATATATATATATATATATATATATATATATATATATATATATATATATATATATATATATGCATTTTTTCTTGATTGGTAGCAGGTGCTGGTTAAGACTGATACTCACTATTAGCTCCGCACCTGAAGATTGCGTTTTTGCATAAAACATTTATTATTCATATATAATTCGTAGCCCTGTTCTTTTACATCAAACACTCTTTTAATAACACCCGCACACAAAGTGCAATATTATATATATATATATATATATATATATATATATATATATATATATGTATGTGTGTGTGTGTGTGTGTGTGTGTGTGTGTGTGTGTGTGTGTGTGTGTGTGTGTGTCTGGATAGTAGACGTGTATTGATAGATTCTAACATATATAGAACATGCAAGCAAACAAAAAATAAATATATAAAATCACATATAGAAATTACATGGCAATTTATGCTTTCATGAAGAAACGTACGCACGTTTTATAGCTAGATGAAGAGAGAGAAGGATATCAAAATAATGTGTATAAATTACATGTTTTCATTGACTTTAATCATTGAACCTTTCAAAAAACACGGGTATGAAACGATAAGGATTTCTTGTCAGTATTTTCGCTGAAGCACCTTAACTTCTAGTGTTATAAATATTTAACATGTTTTTACTCGATGAAAACAATTATGAAAATCAGAAGACATCAATGAAACTGCATTTAATCATTATTGTCAATTTCACTCCGTATGAACAGTCCAAATAGATAGATGTTGGTAGATATTTACTTTTGTTTTATTGCTATTTTTTGTTTTTTGCTAAAATCTTCATACAAACAATTTGAACATAAAATGACTACTTTGAAAACTAAAACAAACAGTAGCAATATCCTAAAAATGAATACAAATTACTAAATTCTGCTTAGTCCAAACAGATAGCAAAAATAAAGAATAAAACGCCATTTTCACATTTCTATTCCCCTGAAAATATTTAACCAAAGAATTAAAAAATAGCACCGAAAAATTAAAAAAAAAAATGAACAAATGGCATTCATTTCTTGACGAGAAACTTATGGGGTTACGAAACAAAAACAAAATAAAAGAAACGGAAGAAATGAAAAAAAAAAATGAAAAGGAAAAAGAAAATGTTTTGCTTTGGTATTTGAAGAGCTTATGAATAAAAGTGGGAATCAAAAAAACAGAAACGATAGAATGTCTAATTATTATTTTTTTTCTTTTTTCTCTTTTTTCTATTGCTGTTCAAATGAGAACCTTGTCTTGCGAAAAAGTGCTCATAGAGAAAAACAAAACAACTTAAAGTAAACTAATGACATGCAAACTTCCGCTATTTCATGACAACCATATGCAATATCATTATTGAGTCAGGCGGTTATCGGCTGGTTTCTTCAATTACTCATAATAAAAACGGAAACAATAACAAACAATTCTGGTGTTATTCAATGAACAGTTGCATTAGCTTTATAGCAAGTACAAGGCTTACAGATTGGTTTATCTATTTCTCACTAACCTTATCAACCAACGAGGCGTGCCAATGACAAAACCTCTCTGTCATGATATCTACTGACGCGACGGCATATGATATATTTCTATGTTTTTTCCTAAAATTGTTAGTGGTAAGTGAACAATCATAGCCTCAATTCGAACTGCATTGCTTATTCAGTTTCCTGTCATAATATATCACACATCGGTGTAGTCTTAGAAGTATTGTAATTACTGACAGCAGTAGTAGTAGTAGTAGTAGTTGTAGCAGTAGTAGAAGTAGTATATCAGTAGTAATCGGCGAAAAGGGTTAATATTTCTAATAATTATGAAAACAGGTTTTCGCTTGTAAACACAAGTAACTGTAGAACGTTATATTTTAAGATAGGAACTGAATCTCCATTGAGTGATATAAATGTAACCCTTTCTATGTTTTCTGCTATCATCTCTACATCACCATAAATCATGTGTACCTGATGGTATCGATGTAATAGTCTTTATGAACTGTGCTCCCGAACTGGATCCTGTTCTCTCGAACCTGTATAATAATCTTCTCGTCACCTGTATCTTTCCCAACTGTTGGAAGTCCTCATCTGTTGTTCCAATTTTACGAACTCTAGTGAACGGTCCGACCCTTCCTAATATAGGCCTGTTAGTCCTCTACCTCTTTTTGGACAACTTCTAGAGGTCCTAATCAATGCCGAATCTATAAATCATCTCACATCACAGTGTCTTTTTTTTTTTAGAGAAGCAATACGGCTTTCGTTTCTACAGGTGAACTGCTGATGTACTAACGAAAAATGAGAAAATAGTTTATAAAGCTCGAGATAAGAATGGACTGTAGCTTTAGATATCTCGAAAGCTTTTGATAGGATTTGACATAGAGGTCTACTCCACGAACTGAAAAGTTACGGTGTTGCTCTATTGCCAAGATGCGGTACTGAACAAACTAGTATTTTAACGGGAATTGTACAGACGACGATATTGTCGACGTCGGTAAGTGTACTGGAGATTCGTTAATATATAAAATTATTTGAATCCAACTGATTATTACCTTTGTTCTGTCACTGTAAAACCGTTTGATGGTGAAAGCATTCTCTAATAAAAACGAGATTCAAGAGTTCGTTGAAGACTTATCCGCATATGCGGAATATATTTCATCGGTATATGTAACATGGTGGCAAGTGAGTGCAAATAATTTATGGAATGAAAATGAATAATTGACTAAAATCTAATTGCATTTATTTCTTAAATTTTCAGTTTTCAGATCTGTTAGAATATTGCTAGCCAAATTTAAAACTTTCCAACAACTCCGACTAATGTCTTCAATAAACGGGTGTTGTGACATTGTAACCAAGAGAAACTTAAAGATGTAGTTAGTCTTTAAGAATAAACTGTTCTATTATGCGATAACATTGCATGACATAGAAAGACTTTTGCAACTTGATTACATACCTTTTCTAGATATGCAATATATATATATATATATATATATATATATATATATATATATATATATATATATATATATATATATTTTGTTGGTCAGAACTGGATCAGACAAGGGACAGTTATATTAATAAGTGTTCGACAGACAATCAAAAATAAAACGAAGCTGAAGACCTTTTAAATATTATTAGCAATGATAGCTGACGTAGACCAGCGTATCTAGACCAGGGAAGCCTGTTAAATAAGAGGGCTGAAGTTATGACGGGGTGTAGACATACTAAAAAGTATATTTTAGGTTTGGGATGGGGTTTTTAATTCCCCATCCCATCCTCTTGCTCCAATCTTGCCTCACCCCTCTCCTTTAGTCACACTTCCTATTGTGCGAACATAAAATATGCAGATAAAGCTTTAAGAAATTAATTAGCCTCTACCTCCTGACAAGATCCCAGTGATCGGAACCATGATCTTCCTATTTTCTTTATATATATATATATATATATATATATATATATATAGAGAGAGAGAGAGAGAGAGAGAGAGATACGTTTGATTAAAAAGAATCGACGAGGTCTATCCGTTTCATTTTTTATTATATTTTTCCGATATTCGAATAAGGTGTTGAACATTGTCCTGGAAGCTCTGGATAAACTGTTATAAACTGCATCTTTTGTTATTTTGTTTCAGTACCTTCGACCATCGCAGTCATTATCAAGAGCCAATGTGATACCTATTACAATTCCTTTCTCTACATACTGGTATTATTTGGGAAGCTGGAATTGGTTATACTTATTTCTTTGTATTTTTCTTATACCGATATGATATAGGCATAAATTATGTATGTCATATGCACTTCAAGATTCCGTCTCCCGTGGTGAATGATATTTCATTTAATAGGAATTGTTTATTTTGTAAAATAATAGCTTCTAGTCTTTCTTTGCTTTGGGCGTTGTACGGTGTTTTGTTATTATTCACTAATATGAGTCTTATGATGATAGTTATATTTTGGGCGTTCGTAATTTTCTGGTCGATGTGTGCACGGATAGAACTGAGTTAAGACAGGTCACATGTCAATTAGAGTGAGGTGCATGAGTGTGCGATGTCAGTATTTAATGCTGTTTTGATTTTATTTTATTATTATTATTAATATTGGAGATGCAATCTCCCAGGTGTCATGAAAATTCATAGACTAAATTAGTTTTGCATAGGGGGATTTTTGAGATCCGGTGTTGTTGGCAATAATTAAATTAGATGTTTTAAACATTTTAGAGTTGATGATAAATATTAGGTGTTTGTTAGGTTTGTTGAGAGATACGTATACCTGAATATGTTTTAATGTCTTTTTCTTCCTGTTTATATTTGGGGTGCATCTGTTTACGATAGAACAAGTTACTGGTGTGTTTATTTGTGTTTGAATCAGGTCAGGGTCTTGCGTTATTTTTCTATTTTTTTAAAGGCTAATTTTATCTATTCGTTAACAACGTTGCTAGGGAAGCTATCGTTGATAAGAGTTATAGATAATGTCCAGGGAAGAGATTATTTTGGCTCGTAAAAGCATGATTATGTCATGATAAAAATCGCTAAAATTTAACAGAATTGCGCTGAATTTTTCTCAAGTGTTCAATAAACAACAAGAGAGATATTCATTAAATCAAATTCCGTATACACCCTGAGGAATATGGCCTCCAGAGATGTAAGCACGGTAAGCATCGTAGATTCCATAACAAGTAGTAATTTTTTTTAGTTTTGAACGCCATGCCAAACCGGCTTTCTAATTCGAAGATTTCTTTTGCCCAGACTGGTTGTCCACTATGGCCATAAAGAGCATTGTCTGTCGTAGGATTAAAATCATAGGTGTGGGGAGAAGAGATGATGCATATATTTCATGCATATTTGAATGCAATGAATTTGCCTAGTATTCGAACACTGAACTCAAATTCCGAGTCGCTATCCATTACAGCGCCTGCAACATCCTCCCAAAATAGAAAATTAATCAATAAATATTAAAGATGAATTTCGAATTCAAAAGAAATAAACTTTACTGAACATTTATTAAATAACAATATATATATATATATATATATATATATATATATATATATATATATATATATATATATATATATTACTAAACTTATTTTTAGGTGGATATCGGTATATGAAATAGACGCTCTGTTATATTAATCACTATGTTAATAAGTAAAATCTACTGTCCTCTCAAAAGCACAGCTCATTATACGTCACACTCTTTAAAATAACGGGACATCTATTTCAAACACGATTAGCCACTAAAAATAACGTTTGAAATAACAAAAATATCTAATTAAACATAACTACATTAACACTTTATATAAAAGTTTACCATTTGCTAAGGTCTCGAATATTGCTACCATAGATGTTCCGATACATTTGCTAGTATTCTAGAGCGCCTTGATGAAATCCAGTGAAGAATCAGCAATATTATTTGCCCTGTTCTGTCGTCTCGGCTTCAGTCACTTTCTCATCACCGTAAAGTTGCATATCTGTGCCTTTTCTATAAATATATTCCTGCAGTAAAAGTTCAGTAATAGATTGGCACTGAAGTCTCCATCAGTTAAGTTGATCAGTTGAGTTAGCTAGATGCAACCGTAAATTCTATGCTAACATTTCTTTTCACACATATCTCATTTGTAGAACTCCTTCCCGGATCTATGCTATCAAGCGAACTTTAATCTGCAAAAATTTAAATGCAACATCAAGCGCTATCTACTATCCTCTTGATTACTCTTACTTTGTTTTCGTTCCTTAGTAATGTTTCTCTTTCTAACTCTACTCCTATAAGTAACACCTTGTGCCTCGGTGGCTTTACAGCCTTCCGTGGGGTAAATTCGATTAGTATATATATATATATATATATATATATATATATATATATATATATATATATAGACAAAACAGTTTACTCATTACAGAGATGTAACTTCGTTTCACTGCATTTCAATTACACTTCGACTGATGAAAACCAAAATGTTTATGGTAGATAACCATTTTGTTCTCACAAGTCGAAGTGCAACTGAAATGCACTGAAACAAAGTTGCATATTTGTAATGAGTAAAGAGTTTTTGCCTATATGAAAAACTATATAATGAATAATTATTGCTCTACTATCGGTACCGAACCCTCTTTTGAATTAATGATGTGTACATTAGAACTTATATATTATTTTCGTTTTCATTGCATCGAATATATATATATATATATATATATATATATATATATATATATATATATATATATATATATATCGAACAAAAAAGAACAATTGGACATTTTATAAAATTTATCTACCGAAAAGATAAAAAGAATATTAGATCACATGTATAATTGCAATAGATTTGTTTTTTACTTCTCGGTAATAACAGGACAACGAAAATATAGATGTAATCCGAAAAATGTTTTTAGAAATGTGTTATTACCGAGAAGTAAAAAAAAAATTTATTTCCATACCTGATGATGTCTGTAGGAACAGATGAAAGCTTGTAATAAATCATCGAGTCTGAAAGAAACCTCAGCAGAATGCAGAAATCACCGGACGGCCGTATCGTCCTATATTTGGAACTCAACAGCAGTGCGCATCCACTAACCGAGAATTGAAACCCTGACAGTTAGGTTGTTAAGCAAACATCATGCTAACTGTTCCACCGGGCCTCGGTGACGAAGAGATTGCAAATCAGACTCAACCAAGCGCCGCTCGGTCACATATTCCGTGGTGGAACTCTTACTGAGTTTTCTGTAACCATAGGACTGTGCCCCCTGGAGCCACGACTACTCTCTCCAAGCCGCTCACTCTAGAGCATGAGAAGCCGATTCAAGCAATGATGTACATGATAGAAATTATTAGGGGGATTTGATAATTATATTTAAGTAATTCATCGAGTCTGAAAGAAACCTCAACACAATGCAGAAATCACTAATCCTCCTAATAATGTCTATCATATATATATATATATATATATATATATATATATATATATATATATATATATATATATATATTATTTAACAATACAAAATATCACAAAATTAAAATCTTCAGACACACTGGGTCGTATATATTTATTCATTCGTTTTTATTATTATTTCATTTAGATTCCTTAACTAGTTTCGGCCAACATGGCCATCATCAGGAGAAAAAGCATTACACCAAGAATGCGATACTGAAATACAATTATACTTAGTCCGATATATCTATCGAGGTTCCCAGTCATACAAGAATATATCAAGTACATGCGCCATAGCCAACAGTGCATAACAATATTACAAGTTTTAATATAAGCAAGTCATAACTTTGCAGGTGAATCCAGATAGATATACCGGCAGGTCGGGTACCCAGTTCGCTCACACTGTATTCGACCAACAGTATTCATGTATATATGTTTCCTAAGTTGCTATGGCTGCTTAACCTTTCAACCTAAGGAGAAAAAAAAAACTCTCGACACTTGGTTATAGAGATGCACAGTACCTCAGTCCCGAGGAGCTATACACAACTTGTTAAGATCTGGTATATGACAAGCATGGCTTCAGGTCATGTGCGAGAACAGTTCTACACAATTTTCCGTCCTTTGTAACTCTAAATAATTCTTACATTTTTTTACCTATTAAACTTTGTTCCGCCGTCTGTTTATTCAAGATCACTAGGGAGTCCTCCGTCCCGCTTGCCTTCAATATTTCCTATGAGTATCAATTTTCCAAGTCCTTCTTCGTCATTATATAACCTAGGCAGTGTGACTGTCTCTTTCTAATGTTAAGTGGACTTTTTCTTTTCTTTTTCTCTTCTATTTTCTTTCCATTTTCTCTGAGACTTCCTCATTGCTCACATGTTTGGTCCATGATATTCTCATCATCCTTCTGTGGAGTCACATTTCTCTTGTTTCAAGTCTCTTGACATTACGTAGAAATTTTTTCTTCGTTTCTAACGAAATGTTTCTGTTTCTTAATGGTTAGCTTTTGGGAAGGCATCATTCGTTATCGCAAAGCGCTTTCGAATTTCAGTCCCCTATTAAAACATTTCCCAGAACATATAAATTGCCATTATTTGATTTTGGTATCTCTAATTTGTAATTTGCATCTTGAACTCTTTTTTTTTTTTTTTTGCTATCAAAATGGCACTTCTTTTTGCAATTCATTTTCAGTCCTTTTTTTTATTTTCGCTTTCTGTAAGAATTATTGTACTATCCTTTCCGTGTCTGCTATTAAGATTGTGTCATTTGCATAGCGTCTGTTGTTCAGATTGTGGCCCGTGGATCCTGGCCCCTACTGGGTATGACAATAAACTACATCCGCGTCCAGCGTAAGATGATAAACTACGTCCAACAGCAAGACCTCTGATCAGGAGGCTTTGAGGAGCGTGAAACCACCTCTTAATTGCTGGTGTTCCCAGGTCCACTCTGACCCGGGTGGTAGCACCTGTTAGGGTCCCAGTAAAGGGCAAATAGTTAACCCAGAAACTGAGGTAAAAAGCATTGTGAAAGTGTAAAACTAGATTTTAATACCAGAAATACTTTGTAAAAAATTATTACCAGAAATAATTTTTTGAACCAAAATTCTTACCAGAAATACGTTTTTGAAAAAAAATGTTACCAGCAATACATGTTTTGAATTTGTATTACCAGCTATACATTTTTTAGGAAAAAATATTACCAGAAATAGATTATCAGGAAAAAGTTGTCGGCATTAAATGACCCATTGAGGTTGATATGTCGTAAAACAAACCAAACCAAACCAAACCTGGATCCTGGTAGGACTTCTAATTCTCCAGCATAGCCTCAATATATAGTTTCAATAATTCTGGTGAAACGAACCATCTTTGTCTTACCCGCTTCTATTTTTCTGTATCTATTGCACTCATTTTCTATCCCAATGCAGGCGGCATGTTGCAGTATACGTTCTGGATTATGTGAGCATCCTTCCCATATATGTCATGATTATGTAACAGTTTCAACTGCTATTTATGACGCATTTTATCAAACGATTTTAATTAATCTATAAAACGTGTGTACACATTCTCCTGCATTTATATTGCTCTTTCTGACATGTTACTGTGCATTTAAATATGTACATGTTAACATCTGCAATCAAATAAGTTCCGAAACCATGAGAACCATGCCTGATGTAATTATCATTATTACAATTATTATTTTTATTTTTTTTGCTTTGATTTCTAGGCTGAACACATTTCTTTCCGGGTCCCGCCCAGTGGCGTATGGTTAGAAATGGCATAATGACATTTTTCACTCACCAATTAAAAAAAAACATATTTTATATAGATAAAGACTTTTATAAGGTGTGAGCTGTACTCGTGACACGAGAACAATTTTTTTTGTATTTCTTTAAGGCATGAGCTTCCCCCGAATCCCTTCAATTAGTCTACTGGAATCTTTTTCATAAGATCCAGTTACAACAGAGATTGTTGATGTTCCTATGTGCCACATTTTTGAGATTTCGATTTCAAGGTCCTTGTATTTTGATAGATTTTTGAAGATCTTCAAAGATACATTGCAGTCTGCAGGGACTGCCATATCAATAAGAAGGCACTTTTTTGTTTGCATTCTCTAATAACAATGTCTCGGCGGTTAGCTGTGATTATTCTGTCTCTGTGTATTGTGTAGTCCCATAAAATTTTAATAGGCCTTATCTCCGTAACCGGGTCTGGGTGGTGTTCATACCAATTATTATTATTATTATTATTATTATTATTATTATTATTTGTGTATTTTATGCTTTGTATCCTGTAGAGCCAGGCCTAAAATATGGTCCTTATGATTTATGGGAGAATTGTCCTTAAATGGATAGCAAATTTCTTAGTATATAAGATGTTCCTAATAGAGCGATCTTCTGGGTAACCTGTCTGCTGATATTACCTGGGTCACACTTAGTAAAATTGTCTATTCTTTTTCTCGCGAGGCCCAAAGCTCCGATTACTATTGTAACAGTTTCACTTTTCATTCCCCACATTCTGTTAATATCGATCTCCAGATCCTTGTATTTGAATAATTTCTCGATAATTTTTATAGAAATGTTTCTCTTAGATGGTACAGTTATGTCAATAAGTACACATTTCCTCAATTTCTTGTCTTTTATGATGATATCAGGTCTGTTGGCTGTTATTTCCCTGTTAGTTTGTATTGGAATGTTCCAGAAGGTAATTACATCGTTATTTGGATAACTATCTCCCAGTGGTTTCGATTTTGTGCTTCTTGTATGTATTCCAGTGCACATATGTCGCTACCTTGTTATGTCTTTTGGGTATATATTATCATTATTATTATTATTATTATTATTATTATTATTATTTTAGTAGTAGTTGTTTTTTCCAGTCTGACTTTCTGAGAAGCGGAGTGAGCATTATTTTCCTTATTAATATGCTGACTATTGCCCTTGTCTTTGTCGTTGTTGTCTTAAGGTTTCGGCCGTCTTGCCTTCCGGCCTTCATCAGGCTTATGTCGATCCTGGAAAGTGAAAGTGATTTTCTAACTGAAGATTTATTTAATCTACTGGGGTAGATTGTGCGTATTCAAAAACCAATGTCTATAGATATCTCCTCTAATTCTTATTTATTAGTACCATTTTGTTATTGCTCGCCATATTGCCACTGATTCCAAGTATTCGTGACCCGTTACGTGGCTTGAACTCGAACTTATTCAACTGTTAGGCTATCGTCAGGTTGAACGTTTCTGTTTGGAGAACATGGATGAACGCTTTTATCCGTGAATTTCGCATTTACTTACTTTCTCAAACGTTTTCAAATCTGTTTTGTCGACTGGGCCATATTATTATTATTATTATTATTATTATTATTATTATTATTATTATTTCTTTTATTTCTGTTGTATGCGCATGTCCAACCAGAGACCTGAAGTCAGAAATAGCTTCATCACAGTTTCTATTGATCATTTTTGCAAAAAACAAAAACTGACGAAGATTATACACATTTTACATAGATAAAGCTCTTCGTAAGATTTGAACTGTACTTGTGAATATATTTTTATTATTATTTCTTTTAGTCATGGGTTACCAGGAATCCCTTCAATGAGTTTATCGGAAGCTTTCCCTATTGATCCTAGTGAACAAACGACAACTGGAATTATTGATATCATCATGTACACTTTTGTTTAGGTTTCCACTCCGAGATCCTTTTATTTTGATAGTTTTTTTTTGCAGATCTTCAAAGATACATTACAATCTGCAGGGACTGCCATGTCAATAAGAAAGCACATTGATTATTCTGTCTGCGTGTATAGTAAAATCTCATAAAATTATTACAGGTCCTATCTCTGTAACCAGTTCAAGGTGGTGTTCATAACAGCCTCATTTTCTTCTTCTTCTTTTTTTCTTCTTCTTCTTCTTCTTCTTCTTCTTATTATTATTATTATTATTATTATTATTATTATTATTATCTTTGATTTCTGGCGTTTACACATTTCTTTCCGGATCCCGCCCAGGGACCTAAGGTTAGAAATGGCATCATGACACTTTCCACTGACAAAAAAAAAAAAAAAAATTGCATAGATAAAGCCTTTCCTAAAGTGGGGGCTGTACTTGTCAGAACAATTTTTTGTATCTCCTTGAGGCATGGACTTCCAGGAATCCCTTCAATTAGTCTACTGCAATCTTTTCCATCCAGTCCTAGGGCTCCAACTACAACAGGGGCTGTTGATGTTCCCATATGCCACATTTTCGAGTTATTATTATCATTATTATTATTAGTAGTATTATTATCTGTACAACCAAACTACAGCAGGTAATCTTAATATTTCTCGTGAATAATGCAGCTCAAATTTCATGACTCTAGATCAATAAATTTACCGACCATGAACGATGAAAAAAGGAAAAAAAACATCTAGTAGAAATGCTCGATTGCATGAGAAAGTTTTTTTTTTTTTTTAAATCTAAATTGAAATCATCATTTCTAACTTATTACTTTCTCTGGCAAGTTTCAGGTGTCAGTCCGTTTAGTCTTTTAACCTTTTCTTCTATTTGTAACTTTTCAAGAAGTACGTTGTACTTATATAACAAATTATCATTACTTTACAAGTACTAGATCCGGTCTCTTGGCTTGAATATTTGCAAACCGTTTTTTTAACGCTAGGGCGGGGGCGGGGGGCTCTGGATTGTATTTATAACATTCGTCTGGCGGGTGTCTAGCTATGAGTAATCGCCAGCAAACGAGTTTAGCTCGGCCATTCTTTATTTTAGAAACTTGATCTCACACAGAGTGTTCTACTGTTGTAGCACTTAGAAAAGCTAAACTGAAGTTAGTAAATATAGTCGACAGATAGCAAAAATACCGAAATTCATATGTGGCACGCGAACTCGATATAGTCGCACATTGCAACGTTAGGTGTCAAGGGTTGACTCTATTCTGAGTTAGTTTTTTTTCTCTTTTTTTTTTTTTTTCAAAACTTAACATTCTGCATTGAATGATTTTCTGTCCTTATTCTTTTTTGATTTCTGCAAGCACGTTCAGCGATTTTCACAATGGCTGATAAAAAATATGACGAGAGATTTTTCGTCAAGTTTCTTTATGGAAAGTTTCTTATAATAACCTTTAAATCGAACACAGGTCAGGTTTAGTATTCGCGATTCAAACATAGTGAAATGTTAAATGAAGACTAACTTCGATTTGATCGGCGTTCAACAAGTGAATATGACAAAAACCTAAAGAAATTACATCAAGTAAACAATGAAAATTGTAAAAGCGTTTCTGAAGTTGTGACATCTTTAACTTCACGTTTTTTTAACAAATGATTTTGAAGTAAAACAGGTTTTCGTTAAATTCGAGTCATATTTTATCACAGCAGAACCATAACATAATCATTTGAATGTGCATCAGGATTTGGAGGAGGCACGGTGAGTAATGGATAGCGGCTCGGATTGAGGAAGCGGAGAGCCGAGTTAAAAATCCGGTCGAAACCATTACATTCACTTACGTGTTAATAACCTTGAGAAGGGTGTGAATCTTTTTCTTCCCACCCCAGCTATGAATAAATAGCAGAAAAACAATGGATGGCAACTTCTTTACCGCATAAAGAAATGACAACTTACTCCGGGAAAAATTGCTTCGTTAGTCATGTATCGAAAGATATATGATCGACTAAGCGTGTATCACGCATGGCACATAACTGACTGATCGGCATTTGATTCAAAAGAACGATTTCGAAATGACCCACAATTTCCAGAGATGTGACTAAAATTCCAAATACTTTTCCAGTGACATTTGTGTAAGAATTTTTTTGAAGAACTCTTCCGTGAGAACAATGAAAAGTAACTGATATAATACAAGGTGCGATGGATGAATTGTCGTCTAAATTACGCAAAAAAGGAAAATAACACGTCTCATTTTAACAGAAACATTTACAAAAATTACACAAAAATATCTTGAAACACGATAGAGTATACTTATTCAATAAAATCGCCATTGGCTTCAAACACGGACTCAAGACGACTTCGGAATCTCCTGCTTATCTTCTGGACGATCGCCTTGTTTAATTTGGTGAATTCCGCCATAATCCTTACCTTCAGTTCATCTTCGATGTTACAAGAAGGTATGTATGCTCAACTGCGCCCTACACACACTAATCAAGGAGGGTTGCAATCTGGGGAGTTAGATGGCCATATGTAAGGGGTGATATGGTAACAGAATTGCTTGACAGCCATGACTGAGTTCTCCTGCTTGTGTGGCATGGTGTATATTCCTGTGGACCAGACAAAAAGTTTTCCAACAGCCACCCTCTTGACCCAGGAACGCACTAACTCCTAAAGGCAGTTGATGCAGGCCACCATGTTGAGTCTGAGACATTGTGGTAAGATGTGTGGAGACATCATGTCGCCTTCACAAGTGATCACAACAAACATCATGATGTTGACTGGATATTTACCTTCGTAATCATCATTAGTCTCATCCAACTGTTTCTGAATCCTCTGAGCTATTCTCCGATTGACACCCAAATACTCTGAAATGTTCGTATTCGATCTTCCGACCCGAATACCAAACAGTACAGGATGTCATTTCCAAATTTCTGACAGAGTGAATTGAGTCATGGTGCTTTTTTTTCTTTCTCACAGACGGTGCCCAACTGACCCTACTATAATGTGCATCGATAAAACCAAAACAAAAAATATGCATGCGCGAAATTAAAAATATAAAATGGTGATAATTTCCCCATCACACCCTGTATAAATTTGATAAGCAAAAAGGGAACTAATTTTAACGCAGCCATTCATTTAACCCTGTTTCATTAAACAGAATGGGCAGCGAATATCTGTGAGAACTTTTGATCAGTTTCTCTTAGTACTAATTAAATTTTTGATTTTAGATTGAAACATTTAAAGGAACTTCGATAAATCATGTCATATTCAGAATAGTTTTGATTAATGTTGATATTTTACCAATCGTACCCTGTTTGAAAAATCAAGGTTGAAATATAAAAGTAAATTTGTACACATCTCGGAAGTACAGTGACTTAAAATTTGCACTATTTCAAGTGAGTCACTGTATATAAGCTATGTGCTACAAGCTGAAGCTTAACTTATATAAGTAAATCTACATTTTTTAAGGTTTTATTGAAATTTTATTTAAGTTTACACATGTCCTCCATCATTAGCAATTCTTTGGGTAATACGATTTTGCAGTTCACGGAAAACACTTGCCAACTGATTAACAGTAATGCCTGAAATCAAATTAGTTATTTTAGTATACTTAACACTAGGAACATTAAACTTTATAACATTCTTTACAGATTATTTCTATCGCAAATACAAATAAAGTTATAAATGTTTTAAAGTGCACACGAAATATATGGACACCCTGTATAATAGTATAAGTGTTATCACCTTTTATTTATGTGACCTGAATCTTCAGATGTGGGCAATCATGGCTTTTGAATATCTTTTTAAACTTTATCAGTTTGTGTTTGTTTCGTATCCATCCACACAATGGTGATTTTCTTAGCATAACTTAGATGCGACACAAAGCTGAAAGTATGAGGTACCCAATGAGGAAAGAACTCTCTGCTCAGTTGTATTTGTTCTACCGAGACAAACTTGCTGAATATTGCACCACGTCTAGGTACCCTTAAATGAATTTCTAAGCGTAGCATAGATGTGGCACAAGGCCCAAAGTATGGAGCACCCAGTGACGATCGAACTCACTATTCAGTCGTAAGTGATATAGCGAGACAAGCTTGTTTGCCATTACACAACGTCGAAGTTCCCAAACATTTTCGTTATGTACGTCACTCCCTGTTTCCATTTTCTTCTCTTGCCTTAAATATATCCCATGAAATTTTAAATATCTAGGCAATGTTTTTACTCAGTAAGTGTCACAGAAATGACACCTGCCTCTTTCTGATTTTATAAAATATCTCCTTTTAATTGCTATTTTCGATAAAAGAATTTGTATCTTAACACACACTCGTATTCTAAGCATTTGTCGATAGAAAATCGTTTCTATTGCTACAAGTCTCTTTTTTGACCCCCACAACATTGTCTAGTAGTCAATGCAAAATAAGAGTCTATATGACATTTTAACACTCTTTTTTAACAGTATTTGTCTGCAAACGTTGGTTACTTTTTGAAAAATAGGTTTTCATTATCACGTCCCCAGTACATAACTCACGCGTAGGGTAGTATCATTTTTTTGGAAATCATGCATTCTTTTCTTCTACCAAATTGTCTTTTGTTTTCGCTTCTACCTTATACTTTATCTAAGAGTTATTTCAGTTTTCATTTACTGAGTGTGTCAGCAACATAGAATCATCTGCATATCTTATATTGTTAAGATTATTCTGCCGATAATAAATTCTGTTATGTCTTCTCATTCTTACAGGTTCATCTCGCTGTATAGGTGAAATAAATCTGGAGAGGAAAAAAAAAACATCTTTGACTTACACTTCTTTCTATATTTATGTAAGTATTGAATTGGTCGCGCATCGGTATACGGGTTGTTTTCATACAGTAATGGTTACGGATTTACTAAATTATAATTCCCATTTAAATCAAATTTTCCTAGTATTTCAAGCAGGTCTTTCGGTCATACCTTATACATTGATTGATATATGTTTTAGGGTTTATCAGTCTTTTGCAGTTTATTAGATGCCAGAACATTTATCATTGGAGATGATAATTATTTACCGATACAAGTGGTAATTCCTCCAAATCGTACTTCTTCATTACGTATTACAAATATTTCAGCTGTTTCTTTCTGATTGTCTGTTTGTGTGTGCGCGTGTGTGTGTGTGCAAGCATCTCTTTTGTTTTTATATTCCTCAAAACTTCTTTGTAGCCTACGCGCTCTACCAATGGTATTCTCATCATCCTTCTGTAGAGCCACTTTTCTGTTGCCTCCATTTTCCACTTAATCTGTGGTGAATGCTGCGTACATATTCATCTATTTTTATTAAATTTGCGCTGTCTATTGAATCGAATTTTGTTTTGTGTATTGATTGATTGATTTGTTTTTACGGTTTATCAAACTTTTCCAGACTATTTAAACCTAGAAAATATGTTTAGATGTGTAAGCATGTTTTGCTGATAATAATTATTTTCTTATACAAGTTTTAATAATTAATCCATACTTAGGGAAAAGATGATAGACTCATAGCTTTACCAATTGTATTTACGCATCTCTATCTATAAAAGGCAGGGCGTGTGTGTGTGTGTATGTAACGAATGCCCGGCCGCATTTTTCGACGGATTTGCACCAAAATTTACATGCACATGCTCCAAGTTAGTGGTAACGCCAAGACTGACATTGCATTTACCAACTTCCATGAATATTGGAAATATTCGATTTTTTTCATGCTTCTACGGCAGTTTTCATGTAGTTTGCAGCCATTTTCTACTGGCCAGATTGAGAGCCTATAGCTGGCTGCCACGAATAGGCAGGAAGATTCTATTGGCCAGCATGAGAGCCAACAGCTGACTGATACGAGTGGTAACTAGCATGCTAGCATGCAAAAAAAATCGATAGCTGCATTCGTCACAAGTGGGAAAAATTTAAATCTGCATGGCATTTTACTTTAATTGGCTCATTCGCTTGCTTAAACTCAATGTTGATTCTGATTCCGCAGAACTGGGTTTGGGTGTGAAAATGTATTTGTTGTTAACATTCTTTTTTCATTCGGTTTTTCCAGTTAGGAATCTTTTTTTTAAAGCTGATCGTTTTGTGTTCATTTTGTTTAGTTCTTTTTTCGGAACAGATTTAATGTTTAGTATAGAGCTTAGAAAAAATTCGCAGTGTGAGATAGGCAAGAAGTAAGTCATGTAGCAACATCAGCACGGCAAAGGGCACTCCTTTGCAGTCAAGGAAGGGCCGAAATATTTCAAGTGATAGTGATTGCTGTATGAGTCGTACGATTTTTGAATCAACGCCGGGCCATGCTGCTTGTAAGTGAATATAATGAACCTGACTGCAATTAGAACTCAGCTCTCCAATTTCCAATTCCGCGCTTTTATACATTACACCACCTCCACATCTACTCTTACATCACCTGATATTCCCAAGCTTTCACCTATCTATATACGAACCACGCTCAACTTTGCTTAACTTTGGAATCGGTTTTCAATGTTGATTTATATTTTATTAAACATATTTATATACTCTGCGAAAATTATGTGCAGTTTTTCTTCCTTTTTGATAATCGCTCGTATAATATTCTGATCATAAATATAGTATACTTTCATTCCATATCTATTTGAAAAATATGTTAGAATAATCCAATAATTATCCTGGGAGCAAACCGACTGCGCCGGGACAGTTCATATGTCTGGGAACATTTTAACAGGCGATAGAAAAATGCGATATCGAAATTTGAATACTCATTGGACTAGCGAAATAAACATTACAAAAACTAACCAATATTCTTAGAAGAGGAAAGATTTCGTTGAAACACAGAAAATTGGGCTGAATTGCTAACTGATATCTATCCTGTTATCTGGCAGTGATTGTGGAACAATACTTCTACATACGAGGAAACATCTAAAGGCAGCAGAAGGATACTGAAAATTCCAAGGACGGAGCGAGTAACCAAGGGAATATTATAGACGTATACCCCAAATAAGGAAAAGACAGCTGAAATTCCTTGGGAAAATAATGAGAAAGAAAGGCTTGGAAAACTTAACCCTCAGAAGGCATATTAAGAGCAAGAATGGTAGGGTCTTAAATGACGGGCTTGTGTGAGTGGATGACGGAACAAGTGGTTGAAAAACTGATAAGAGTCACACGGGATAGAAAGTTGTGGAGTGCCATGATCGTCTTGAAGGGA